>JARK01001338.1:4433-20785 GCA_000688135.1 Ancylostoma ceylanicum | reverse complement strand
CTCCCCCCACTTTGGGCGCCGGCGTACCCTTATCACAGCAGTGGACCCGTCTCCCCCACTGTGGGCGAGAGCGTCCCCTTATCACAGCGGCGTACCCGACTCCCCCACTTTGAGCGCCGGCGCACACTTATCACAGCGGCGGACCCGGCTCCCACCAATTTGAGCGCCGGCGCACCCTTATCACAGCGGCGGACCCGTCTTCCCCCATTTTGGGCGAGGGCGTCCCCTTATCACAGCGCCGAACCCATCTCCCCCACTATGGGAAAGGGCGTCCCCTTATCACAACGGCGGACCCGGCTCCCTCCACTTTGGGCGCCGGCGTACATTTATCACAGCGCCGAACCCGTCTCCCCCACTTTGAGCGCCGGCGCACCCTTATCACAGCAGCGGACCCGGCTCCCACCAATTTGAGCGCCGGCGTACATTTATCACAGCGGCGGACCCGTCTTCCCCACTTTGAGCGCCGGCGCACCCTAATCACAGCGGCGAACCCGTCTCCCCCCACTTTGGGCGACGGCGTACCCTTTCACAGCGGTGGACCCGCTGAGGAACGATAAACCACTTGGGGATATGATTGGTGTACGACAGCCGCCCTAGTGATCCTTCACTAGAGCATGAATGAATTTCGTGACACACAGACACGCACACACACACACTTACACACTAACACACAGAATAAGCCCGTTATTATTAGTCATGATTCTCGGAAAGAATCCGTTGGATTGTTTCCTCACTTTGTCTGTCGTTCCATGAAATTCGTTCGCAGGTTCTTTTCAAATTTCGAACCACATTCACATTCATATATGTCGGATGAGCACTTCGTGAATGCAGCATGATGTTCTTTGATGATGGTTTCCTGTACCAGCGGATTTCCGGTATTCCATGGCAAAATCGAATTCGAGTGTTCAAAAGCGAGAGGAATCCGTCTTTGCGAGGTTCTTTCATTGTGAACTTTACGTTCACGTCCTTCGAGTTCAATAGGGCTAGCGTGGAGGTCAGGACAGAAAGTGATGACCCAGTTGCATACACGTCATCGGTAGAACCCGGCAAAGACGGATTCCTCTCGTTTTTGAACACTCGAGTTCAATTCTGCAATGGAATACCGGAAATTCGCTGGTACAGGAAACCATCATCAAAGAACATCATGCTGCATTCACGAAGTGTTCCTCCGACATATATGAATGTGAATGTGGTTCAAAATTTGAAAAGAACCTGCGAACGAATTTCATGGAACGAAAGACAAAGTGAGGAAACACTCCAACGGATTCTTTCCGAGAATGGTTATAAAAATGGGAGTGTGAACACATGGAGACTCTTTTCGGCTCCTGATGGGATCGCACTGGTGTTGCCGTATCTAAATGAATACAGCTCGAAACAAGTCAACATCGTGAGAATGCTCGACCTTCTTTGAATCTTGGCATAGCGAATATCAGTTGCGTTGAAGTAGCTTGAGCGAATAACCAAGACTTTCACAGTTCTTTATTCCGGCTAACGTTTCGGCGTCGTCGCCTTTGTCAGAGCGTGGAAAAGTCAAAACCAAATGCAATATGTCCTCCCAAACGCCCAATCATCCACAAGCCTAATTCAACAGGAAAGTAAATCCAAAACGAGATCCAGAAAAAGCAAAAACCCGCTAACGCTCACCTAGATAGCCGTTTAGCCGCGATGTAAGTGGGCCGCCGCGTAGAGTAGGTGTGCCACTACTAGTAAGTAGGGTGCCCCCGCATCCGACCCCGTAGATCAAAACCCGCAAAGGTCTTGGTACAGCGCCAGCTCGTTGGTCACTGCAATGCACTCTTCCTTCCTATTCATTTTTGGATTTCTGGCGGTAATCCGAAACGCCTCCAATGTTCTGCGGGCTATAATTTCGGGTTCCCACGACAAGATCGTGACGGCTACCGCAACTGAACAGTTTCCATGACTATGTCTGCGATGGACACCAAGAGGACATTCTGGATCTGGTCATGCCATCCAGATGTTCCTTGACCCGAATACAGAGTGGACGCCCGGTTTCCCCTATGTACTGATCTCCACATGCCTGGCAGGTGATAAGATACGCAACACCAGAGACCATACAATCCCCCTCTTTGCCGAATGGGCATATTACGCAGTTGGGTGTTATACACAGCCGATCATAAAGGCAATTTCGAACAAGTTGAGTCTTTAGATTAGCTGGTGGTATTTCAACAACCCTTACATGATCTTCAAGGGCCTTACGCAAACTGGCCCTAACCGCCTTGCTCATTTCATCTGAGATGAACGGCAAGCAAAAAGCGATTTTTGAGTTATCCTCTGCCATACGATTTCTACGCTGAGCCAAGGCGACCTGATCTTCTAGGCCACGCATTCTCAGGGTAACCATTAGTGCGTGCGATATGTTGGGCCAGTTTTATCGAACTTGTTTCCTCCAGGGCTTCCGATGAGACCTTCATGGCTGTAGTAAACATATTTCCCAGCATGCATCTTTTAGTTTCCCTAGGGTGCGCGGAAAGGGAATGAATTATGATGTTTTTACTGCTAGGTTTTCGGTACCACTTTGTTTTCCACTCCCCTTTGGACACACAAACCTGGACATTAAGAAAAGGTAACCATTCCTTATCAGGCTTTTCCGGAATAAAGAACTGTGAAAGTCTTGGTTATTCGCTCAAGCTACTTAAACGCAAGTCAACATCGTCGTGAAGAGATGCGGACTCCCAAAGAGACTGATATTTCGACCTCCCGCCACTCTCAGAGAAATCCTGACATCATCTCGGATGTATGAAATTGAATGCAATACTTAGGAATGTGACTACTGCAGTAATCACAAGATCTGCCATCTCCGTGGAACGGTGTACATGATCACTTGTAGTAAGTGCGGACAAAGATATATAGGAGAAACTGGACGACCACTGAAGGAGCGGCTGGATGAACATCGTCGAGTGCTCGCTTGCCCACAGTCATACCCTATCAACTGTCTCTCAAAACACCGCACAACGATGCACACTCGAGACTTCCTCCATTCATCCACGTCGCAGTGTTGCATCGTCATCTTGAAGGGAAGATCATAGAAGCTCGAGAAATAAAGCGGCACCATCCAAAGATTAATAGTAGGGATGAGCTGACTGAGGCACTAAAACTCATCGCTTGAACACGACCACTCCACTGGCCTGCGTGTTGTAGTTGTTTATCGTACTTATCATTGTCCAACTTGTTTGTCGCAATGTGTACTGTATTCTTACTCCTCACCCCCTGCACAGTGACTGGTTTGTCATTCTCATGTAAGCGACTGTTATTAAAGTTATTCTAGCGTATTGTATTGAGGTCTGACGAAGGCGCTATGCGCCGAAAGCTCACTGAATAAGAACAAAAATACTAACAACGAAGCGCTCACTGTTACTGATCAAGATATAATGTCTGAATATTATCAAACTTCTGAGTCGTCTGTCATCTGCTCGCAGCACATTTTAGAATCGAAGAGAAATGTCGAGAAATGGAGCGTCGTGTCATGGATATGCTCAAGGAAAGCCTATTTGCAGCTGAAAGGAGAAGCTTCAAAGAGGTGACCCTCGCTTATGTTTTCTCCTCCTCGTCCACTGAAGTCGTGAGATTCAGGCCCTGGACAAATCAAAAGAGGCTGGTAGGAGAGAGCGAGCGGTGGTGAAGTACAGAGAGCAGCAGGGCGTCGTTGAGTCCATGAGCATCGACCTGACATTCACAGTGCTGTTTAACCAAGCTCAACAGGTGTTTTTGGCAATCCTAATAGTTCCTTTTATCCACTGACTGATTGATTTTCAGTACATGGCGAATGAGATGGCTAACGAAGCGTTAAACACCTATCAGATCATTGTGAAAAATAAGATGTTTCCGAACTCGGGACGGCTGAAGGTGAGTCAGCTCAAAGCCATCCGGGACGGGGGTACTCGGTCTAGGTTTGTAGGAAGGGGGAAATTTTTTGAATTGCTGCTCTATAACAAGACAATGCTCACAGACTTAAGAGTTGGGATTGTCGGACTTTCCTTGTGATGGCAATGAAAAGTAAAATGGAGAAATGTGAAAAGTTGTGTAGGTCAAATGAATGAACCAGATTCCAGGTGAACATTGAAGATATTTGTTTCAAGAAAAACCACTATAATACAGGGTGGCCCGTAATTATGGTGACAGAAACAAACAATCATATTAAGCGTATTCCAGCATCGCTTGGAACGGCGAAGTAGTAATTTTGTTCCTTAATGAACAGCGAACAAAAACATGTATTCGGCGTTAACAGCGGCGTTCCACAAGGAGCTGTCCTATCACCTCTTCTATTTTTAATATACACGTATGACATTCCTAAAGACATTCTTGCCCTAGAAGTTACCTGTAAAATGTATGCGGATGACATAAAAATTTATAAGACCATCAAATCGACAGCAGATACTGAAAGACTACAAACGGCTATTGAAGTCATCAATAGGTGGTCTAATAGCTGGGAATTGCCCCTTGCCATTGAGAAAACCCATGTTCTTTCTATTGGGAATTGTCCAGCAGATGTTACTTATTACATTGGAGACGTGAAGCTGGAAAATGTTGAAGAAGTTCGAGATCTAGGTTATACTATCAATAGCAATCTTGATTTTGGACAACATTACAAGAATCTAGTGAATAAAGCCATGGGAATTACTTACAACATGTTTAAAATTCTGAAGACTAAAGATGTGAATGTTTTAATCCGAGCGTACAAAACGTACATTCGTCCGATAATGGAAAGTGGGACTACGGTATTCAACCCCTATAAACAGAAAGATATCGATCTATTGGAAAGTGTACAGAACAACTTCACTCGTAAAGTATTTATAAGATGCTCTGGGATAGACTATTCCTCAATTCCAAATTCGACAGAAAGGTCGAAACAACTAGGGTTGCCAACGCTCAGAAGTAGGAGGACAAAAAATGACTTAGTAATGATGTATAAAATTTTAACTGGCACGATTGACATTGACGCTGCCGAATTCTTCATGTTTGCTCCCAGAACAACTAGCAGAAGTGGCGGCTTAAGACTTCCCGAATCAGTAGCTAAAAGTCAAATCAGATCAAAATTTTTCTCGCACAGAACTATCGGATTGTTCACTCCCTTGCTAAGAGATGGTGTACTAAACATGTCTGTCAACAGATTTAAACTGTACCTTGACCATCGGCTGGAGGCACAGCAGTAGATGCTTCCCTGTTCGCGTATTATTCGAATACCAACACATCTTACATTGTAACCTCAGCAATCTTTCAGATGTGCTTACTGTGTACTGATTTGTATTTCTTGTATTGTACGCGTGACATTAGTCCGCTTTGAAATAAATAAATGTATCGAGTTCCAAGATTTCTTTCATCTCCTGCTGAATCGGCGATGATTTGTTTGATTATTCCGATGACTTCGGCACGCCAGCAATATCGTCGAACTCGCGCCTAGCCAAATGAAGTTCTCTTCCACGACCGTGAGGAGAAAAACAACGAATTCGCATCCCTACGAGGTTTTCATAAAGCAACTGTCTCGAAAACCAGTTAAACTGAGAGATACAATCGGTTGAAATTCGGGGTTCTGAGAGTTAATTGCCAAAATCATTGAAATTTTCAAGCGTTTTTAGATTCCTTGCAAGCTGTATCGAAACTTCCACTTCCGATTTGATTGGAGTTTGAACTCCACTCTTTATTCTTTCGAATAATTGTAAAAGCCGGCCTCTTGGACCTTTCTAGCGTTTTAAAAAGAGAGCGTGCCAAAACACAATTGTTTTAAAAATGAGCGTCAGTTTTGCGACGGCTGTGAGCAGGAACAATTCAGGGATTTCCCCTGTTACACACAAATAATGAAAGCGACAAAATAGTGCTACGAAATGATCAAAAGAGCACTCCTGTAAGAAACAGTAACCCAAAATAAATTGAAGAAGCGGAAGCCGAAAGGGTGTCACCATAATTATGGGCCACCCTGTAAAGCAATCAAGTATTATCGTATGGCACTGTTTCAAGTATCCAGAAAGAAACCAGGTAAGTTGCTACAAATCGCAATGATTTCTATGTGTGCTTGTGTTAGCAGCGACATATACTAAATCGATTCAATTGGGCTGTTTCTAGATGGATAAAGGGATGGAATTCAGTGCGCCTAGGATCTATTCTCCAGTCCCCAAAACCCTCCTCATTTTACATTGGATTGGTAAGATCAGGGTACACTAAAAAGAATTATCGTAAGATACAGTGGTACTAACCCTCCCAAATACTAATCGTTCTTTGTTGCACTGAGGCCTTTGCCTGCGCCTGCGTATGATAAATTTATTCCTAAAAAGACCACGTGTATCCGGCTCTACCAAGAAAAACTACATTCAAATATACTATCTAACGAAACAAAGGCATTGATTTTTAGGATAAACATATTGAACAACATTGGAGTTGCGTTTATCAAAATGGGAAAGTATGACGACGCGATGTCCACATTTGAACACTGCGTCGAGGAGAGGGCCGACTTCAAAACCGTGCTGAATATGGGTGAGTCTTATCTACTACTTTTATGAGAATATTCTTCTTTTATGACTCTTGCTTGCTTGATGTCGAACGATTACTGTAATGAAGAACAATCTTAAAGTCCTATCCGATCTGTAGTCGCCATATATCTGATCGTATCTTTGGTCTAAAATAATGCCTTGCTGAGTTGCTAATAAAATTCATGATAGTATGGTAACTTTTGGTTGGGTGGTGTCGGTTTCAAACCAAGCGATGTTCATTTCAACTAGTGCCTCCTCGAAACAAAACCACGGCTGGCATGTATCATTTAACCCATGGGTTTTCTCATACCCATGGGTGAGAGCTGGGTAAACGTAGAACTGTGATGCATAAAACTCTAGCCATCGCTGGTAGCGATACCCATAGGTGACGCCGGATAAGTGCCACATGTGTGATAACGACCATAGCAACTAGCGGGCGTCTAATTGAAAAAAAGGGATGTGGAGCGTCAAATCTGGAATATGCGGTGCGGATGAGCTCAGCGAATAGTTGATCCACCCAATCAGCCAATCATACAGTCGTCCACTCCGCCCACTCCGAGTACAGGTATAATGCCCTACAACCAAAAAAGCTCCGTAATCATGGAATTCATGAATAATAGCGTTTTTTTTCGATAGTCCATTTCAAAACCGGAGATAGTTCATTATTTGTATCTATCATGTGCATTTCTCGTCTTCCTCTCCGGATGCTTACGTTGCTTACGTCGAACTGACTTTCGTCCATAGCGGGCGCAGTTCACAACCATGCCATTTCTCTCTGTCTTGCGCAGTTCGTGTCCACGTTCTTCCAATTTGCTTCCTTAGAGTGTCTATCTACCGCAGGGGTGGCCTTCCTGTGGGACGTTTCACTGTTCGTGGGTACCACTGCGAAACTCGTACTGTCCAGCGATTGTCCTTCATTCTGGCAACGTGGCCAGCCCACGCCCTCTTCGTTCTGTAAACCAAGTTGATAATATCGTGGAGTTGACTAACTTCTCTTATCTCCTTGTTCCTGATGTGTTTCATCTTGCTTATCCCAAGCATTCGTCTTTCCATCGCCCTCTGCGTTACTTGCAAGCTTCGTTCTTCAGCTTTTATCAAATTCCATGTTTCGCATCCGTAAAACAATGCGGGCAACACACTGCTGTGGAATAAGCGACTCTTCGTTTGTGCTGGTATGTCCTGGTTCTTGAGGAGAACATCGACTTTCGAAAATGCGGTCCAGCCTGCTTTTCTCCGTCGTGAAAGCTCCAACTGCAGATCGTTATCCATCCTGATCGCCTAGCCAAAGTAGACGTAGTGCTCGACTCTTTCGACAATTTGATTATTCAATTTGATTTCAGAGTCTTCACAATAAGCATTTTTCATCCAGTTGGTTTTGCCAGGATGTATCTTCAACCCAATGCTTTCATTGAGCTGGCATATTTCGTTAAGGAGATTTTGTAGTGTCACCGGCCTGCTCGCTACCAGCACCACGTCATCGGCAAACAGCAGCATCTGCAACTTTTCCCCATCAATTTCAAAACCGCTTTTTTCCGTAACATGTCTCAATACTGATTCCAGTGTACTCGTGAAGGCTTTCGGGGAACAGATGTCTCCTTGTTTTACCCCTCTCTTCATGAGGATCCTCAGAGGCTTTTCGAAAAGAGTGATTCAGTATAGGACTTCTTCATTGTTTCTTGTAGGATCCTAACATATGCTGGTTCCTCTCCTTGATCAGACACAGCTTTGAGGACAGCATTGTGTTCTACGGAATCAAAGGCTTTTTGGAAGTCTACGAACAGGAGACATAGCGGGACCTTGTATTCTCTGCATCACTCAGCTAGTTGCGAGATGGTGAATATATGGCCAATGGTGGAGAACACGAAATCCTGCTTGCTCTCATGGCATGTTCTCATCCAGGGTGCGCTCCATTCGTGCACAAATGACTCTCATGAAGATTTTGTACAGATGAGACAATAGGGTTATTGGCCTGTAGTTACGAATGTCTTCTCTGTTTCCTTTCTTCGGTATCAGTATCGGTTCTGGCGCGCTTCCACTGTTCTGGTATTCTTCCTACGTTGATGCACTTCGCGAACCTGACGCTGAGAGCCTTGGACAGAACCTCCCCGCCCCCTTTTACTTCTTCTGACCTAGTTTCGTCTGGACCCGATGCTTTGCCAACTTTCATATTCCGTACTGCCATGTCCACTTCTGCACTCAGGACCTCTGGTACTTGCCCGATTTGCTCGAAGACAGGAGGATCAATGATTTTGGTCGAGGCGAACAACTCACTGAAGTACGTCTGGCAAATCTCTTCCATTTCTGCCCTTACACTTGTTCTTCCACCATGGTCATCCACGAGCGCTGTGGGCATCTTCTGGCATACTTGAACCTCTCTCCAGGCCTTTTTCAAGCTCGCTCTGTCCTCCGCTGCTTTTCCGAGCCGCTCTTTTCGGAAATTCTCATAGTCTTCCATCATCCTTCGTCGTAACTCCTTAAACAGCACTTTGTATTCAAGACCGGTGTTCCCAGCATTTGCCAATTTCCGTCTCTCTTTGAGCATTTGCAGCGTTTTCTCGTCTAGCCTTCTCCTGCACTGAACCTCTCTTTTCACTGTTGTGAGACTTCTGTACTTTCGAAGCTTCTCTAGTAGACTTTCATAATCTTCGTCGATGTCTTCAACGTGCATGCTCCAGTCCATGTCTTTCACTGCTCGACTGAAAAGTGCCTCACTGAGTTGTTGCGGCTTTCGGCGTTGACTTGCTCTGGCCAATCTCCGGCTCTCTTTATTCTTTATTCTTTATTTATTCAGCCACGGAGTTGAAGAATGAAAGCGCTATAGAGTTGATGAAATAATACTGAATGAGAAAGGTAGAGAGGAAGAACGAGCCTGGTACTGGATGAGATCATCGACCTCCCTACAGAAACAGTCCGTGTGGAAGATCCCCTCCCTAGAATAATACTGTCCAACGAGCCCGGGTGCGGAGGCTAGCTGGAATGGCCCCTGGTGAAACGCTATACGGCATGTTCCAGCAGGGAGGTACCAGGATGATTAGAAGAAAATCTCCGTCAGTTAAGAACTATTCAAAACTTATGTAGACTAGCGCCCCTGCGGGACGCTAGGAAGTGGGGTGGGGCAGCCACTTGAAGTTTGTGCAAAGCATTCACACTTTTAGAGACCTCAGAAAATTAGGGAACAAGCGAAAATCATTAACTGTGCCCAAACACAGAACCCCACCTATGAAATGTGTATATTTCGCCATTCTGGCAGCCCAGCTAACGTCGAGCTTCCTACCTTGACTATAGCCCTGATCGAAAATTCTTCATCACATATCGTCATGTAAATTATGTACTCTCCGGTGTAATGTCCTCCAGTTCTTTATAACAGCATTTATTTACTGTATCTGGACGTTTCCCACACTGCTGACCTGAAGCGCACTGGTACTCCTTCGACGAACCCGTGACATAGTCTTTTATACGCTATTGAGCTGCGGCGCACTCTCCTTACCCAAGGTTTTCCCACAACTGAGCCCACTGCTGAGTGCTGACTCATTTTCTCCATTGCTGGACCCCACATCCTTGGAGTTTCCACAGTAATATGACCAACACATCCTTTTGTATCGATGAACCCATATCTTTGGGGTTCTTCACCCTACTACCCGCCAGCCACAATCTTCCTCCATTGGTGATCTCGTATCTCAGTGTTTTTTTCCGCACTGGGANTCACCACTATTCCCCCTATGGGGGGGGGGGGTCGCCTAGGAGTCTACTTCCTATCGACACCACGCTTGACCCTGCTCGGAAAGAGAAAAACTAATGAACGATCTAGACGCATTCCTCGACACAGAGGCGAATGAGACTCACCTCATGTCAATCCAGTGGACAACTCGATTGAAGTACAAAACCCGAGAACTGGAAAAACAATCTGCTCTCATCCAAGCACGACCCACTACGTCTGCTTCAACATCGATTAGGGATACAGACACCGATAGCCTCATGTCATCTAGCCGACATGTCGAGAACACAATGCGGTTGCCACAACTCGAAGTGCCCGTGTTTTCTGGGAGTTACAAAGACTACCCAACATTCTGAACGATCTACAACTCACTCATACACAGCAATCCGCAACTTACCAATATGGACAAGTTCCTTTTCCTGCGACAAGCTCTAAAGGAACCGGCTGCTACACTCCTTGGCAATATGCCAGTGATAGGAGAGAACTATAAAAAAGCAATGAAGCCCCTGGACAAAGGATTGAACAAGTCAGGATGCATCGCAGATTTGCTCATCACTGAACTCGAGAAGCTTCCTCGAGCCCAAAGCAATGCAGTCAGTTGCCGACAAACGCTAACAGCACTGACTGAAAAGCTCACTCACATTGAGTGTTCTGGAGTGCCACTGGATAACAACAGAATGTGGAGACGACTTATTCTTTCGAAATTTCCTGATACAATGAGCGAGAAGGTTCTAAGCAAAGAAGAGCGTCTGGAGTGCAAAGTGTTGTCTTGAGCTACTGTGAAATACTAGAGGAGATATCGAATTAAATCAACTTGTTCAGTTTTTCCGTCATGCTCGTTCCTCCGATGGCGCCAAAAATAATGAAATATTGAATCTCAAGGCCACCTTCGAAATACTGAACAGGTCTCCTGGTGATAGCTTCTACAATGCTTTTAAAACGGCGTTGACGTCATCGAATTTTAGTCCATAACTCAGAGGCACGTGTCTCCAGTACTAGATCACTTGAACCAACACTTGTGTACCACTTTGTTGAGCATTTCCTCCTGCAGCTCGAATCCATGAAACTTTTTTTTGAAAAATTGAAGTTTTTGAAAAAAAAAGTTTTTGAAAAATTTTAGCGAAAGAGTACATTATTCTCATTTCAAAGCATCATTCCAAAGTTCGTGGTTCAAAAATCCGACAACTACTTTGCAACAACCGAATACATTCGTTCCCCCTGCCACGAGGAAGTCCTCGGATACAATGTAGCGATTTTCGCTTAGGAAAATCGTCCATGCTGGGTTTATGAGGAGGTTGGCCCCATTCTGGGAGCATTCATAAACACGGGTACTGATATAGTAGGCCTGATATCAACAAGTGAGGCCAACTCACCTGGATTAACCAGAGCGTTTGCATTGTAATGATCGAGTGCTAGGGACTGTTCCGAGTACTGCTCCGCTTCTTGCAGCTCTTCGCCTCCTTGCTAGGAGTTGATTGGATTGGAATTGAATGGAAGCCCGCAGATTATCGCTGATTACACCAGATTTCACTAACGGCAACTCACCAGTAATTTAAGCATGCACAGGTTATTCGCAGCCGCCCCGGCAATCTCCGATTCCTGAGCGTGGAAGACTTTGAGCACTTCGGCCGCTCCTTCCAGGTCGCCAACCTTGCTCATCTCCAGCTCGGTGGACAGTGAGGCATGTACGGACTGTTTGATGGTTTCCACGCACCACTCGTAGCCGGCTGCGAAGCTAGAACGTACTGTTCAAATACAATTTAGTGAAGAAAAAGCATTTGACGACTTGCTCCAACTGACTCTGAAGCAATGGCTAGACTGATTGTCTTCGCAGCGGTCAGAATCGCCCGCTCAACGTCGGCTCGTTGGCATCGTGCGAGTTGCCGAAGGCTGTCATTATTCAGCACTTGTGACATCACTCTGAAGTCAAATGGCGACCTATTTGGTGAGGTTTGTTTGGCAACCTAGGAAACGGGTTTGCCAACTAGCCAGGCAAACGAACTCCGCCAAATGTCTTGCCAAACAAGATGTTCCGCCAAATGGGTCGCCATGCAAACCTTGCCAAATTGGTCGCCATGCAAACCTTGCGAAATGGTTCGTCATGCAAACCTTGCCAAATGGGTCGCCACACAAACCTGGCCAAATTGGTCGCCATACAAACCTTTCCAAATGGGTCGCCGAACTTCATTTTTGCACTGCACTTGAAATTTCAACAGGTGTGGATCAGATCCAGGATGTACCTCGGATCTGGGCAACTGCACCAGCAACATCCATCGATGCCATGCACGACGGGAAGTGGCTCCTGCATCTCACCCGCATCGGCCAACGTCGTGCATTTCTGGATGTCGTTGGAATCCGTTGGATCCAGGCGACCGCGCACTACGCTGCTCGGTCCGTCGAGGATCGCGAAGACATCCTCGATCAAAAATCTTGGCTTGCATTGGTAGCAGCTGGGAATACCTGCTCATTGTACGCCACTGCTCTGCAATGCGTATCTCAAACTTGGGTAACTGAACCGACGCATCCACTTGAGACCCGGAGCGTCGTATGCGCTTTTCCCGGGAAATGGCTCGCCAACATCCTCTCCCGCCATTTGTCTTGCCAAACACCCGGAAAATGTGTTGCCAACATCCTCTCCCGCCATTTATCTTGCCAAACACCCGGAAAATGTGTTGCCAACATCCTCTCCCGCCATTTGCCTTGCAAAACACCCGGAAAATGTGTCGCCAACATATTCTCTCGCCTTTTGTGTCGCCAAACATACTTGTAGTCCGTTCTCCCGGAAAATGTCTTGCCAAGCAGGATTTTAACCCGTAAAATGTCTTGCCAAACACATTCTCTCGCCAAATAGGTCGCCATTGAACTTCGGAGCAGGATATTGTCTTTGTCCTGAAAAGTGTCAACCTAACCTCTTTTAACTAAATTCGCTTGTCTCCATAGCGTTGCCCATTTGATAACAGGTAGTAGGCCACTTCTGAAGTATCTCCATGCATCCCTATTGAACAAAATTCTGGTGAAATTAGTTTACTGTTTGTTATCCCTTTGATTAGCAGGGATCAGTGCTCTTCTTATGGGCAGGTACCTCGCACCCTGCGATCATAGCTTGGATAACTGTGAAGTCAAGAACAGGGCTGGGATTCATAAAACTTTGCCGAAACCCAAACTGTGGTTTGGGCTAGCCAACCGCGCGGCTAGCCTAGCCGTGGGCTAGACTACGGCGTGATTAATGAAACTTTTAGGCGTATGGTTAGCTAGCCCAAGCCGTGCTGTGTGTGGGCACATACACGATGAGTTACAGTATCCCGAAAAGCGGCTGCAGCTCGTATTTTGTGGTCATTAGAATGAGGCTGGCGTTTCTGAATACTTGGCGTGTGTCGAGGATAGAGAGGATGGATATTCTCGAGGAATTTTAGAATGGAAAGGCGCGTAAAATAGAATAAGGTGAGTGTTTGAGGTGCTTTCACGGGTTTTCTCCATTTCGTATTGGAATTCTTGAAGTGCTTGCATTTTTCTTCATCAATTTGGTGTTGTTTTTTAAAAATCATTTTGCTGTGATTTCATCCTTTTGAGTGCAGGTTTCCAAGTGATATTCCCTTGTCTCTCAGAGTTCTTTCTTTTGTTGACTTCCGCGTCTGGGTCCGCCGGAGAGCGGTTTCTTCCTTCGTTTTTTTTTCTTTCAGGTTTTGGAGAGCTATCGCCCCATCTGTCAGCAAGGATAAGTTTCTAATCGAAAGACTGTCTGTAGAAAATGCTTTTTTATTTCAATGTTTGTTTCCAACTTACTCCGTCCTTATTTAACTGCTTTTGCACTCTGCAGGCGCTTTTTCTTTCAATTTCGTGGAAAGATGTTGCTTTGCCACATTATTCCGGCTATGTTGATATCTCTTCTCAATCTCAATCAACTAGCGATTCACCGAGGTCAGCAATCTTCCTTAGAGATGCCTTCAGAGGTCGGAAAATGTGAGAAGTCATATTTTTGTGCAAACTTAAAAATGGAGTTCTCATAGAGTGTTTGAGCAGTTGAGCAAGGCTGACTAAATGAAAACAAAGTGTAACGTTCAAGAAACATCAGTCCAGTTCTGAAGCAATAGTAATTCAATTATGAACTCATCGTTGTTGACAGAGGAAACGTATGCCTTACAAAACCTGCGAAAAGAAAAAAAACTAAAAGAAGCGCCCGCTTGTTACTGGGTACAGTACCATGGTCGAAGTGGACCCAGAAGCGAGTGGCAACAAAGAGAAACAGTTGCAAGAGAACATCAAAAACCTGCATTTAAAGGAATAAAATCACGGTAAAACTATTTGAAAAAAAAACAAAAACCAGACATCGTAAAGGAGAATGCAAGCATATACAACCAATACGGGAACACAACCAGTCCTTTGGAAGGGAGGAAAGAACACCAGTTAGAAAACCTCAAAAACTCTCCTAGCCCAATTTCTAGAGGCCAGCTTCGATCGCACTCAATAATTCCCAACAACGTGTGATAACTGTCCATTAATTTGGCATCGATACAATCGTGCTCTGGCGGAATTGTGACTGAAATTTGCCGAAATCATAATCGGAGTGAACGGTTTCGTAGTTTTTGATTACTGTCGAAAAGGTTTTCTGTGCTTACGGACCACTTTTACGGGACGTCTGCAGCGCAAACCACAGGTTTGGTTAGGCTAGCCCCGCTGGCTACGTTGGTTTGGCTAGCCAAACCAAAGTTTGGGCTAGCCGAAGTCATGAATCAAAAAGATGCGCTAACCACGCCAGTTAGCCCTTGGTTTGCGTGGTTAGCGTTTAATGAATCCCAACTCAGGAAGGCCACCGTTTTAGGTCGTCTTGTTTGACTATTTTTTTTTTGCCACGTAACCGTTTGTAGAACAGGGATGAGTGACAGAAAAAAAACAGCTTCTCCGGGGAAAAGATAATTGCCTAAACCTTTACCCAGTAAAGTTACTGAAATAGTCAGAAAAGACAGAGGCAAATCTTAACCGACGATTTGGATGCAGAAAATACGCCATGAAGCATCTCGAGCGTTTTCTAGCAGACTTCTGGGGACATGGTTGCAATTCTTTGGAACATGGGTGATGGTGCCTGATCTTCCAATCTGTTCAAACTCACACTAGGCTTGTTCTCTTCGTCATCGTCAAGAGGGACGTCGAGCAGTTTCTGAAAACCATCCCGCATGCGATCGGCATCTTCAAGACAGTACGCTATCAGTACTGAAACACATGAATTCTCCCATCAGATTCCTAAAAGGAAACCACTAAATGTTAGTGTAAACTAGAGGGCATCACGTCACGATGCGTGGGCTGGCATGCATCATTGGGTATGATACCCAACGCCCCCAATTTTAGCCGTAACCTGCGGCCCATCAAAATGCTTACCCACGAGCAGATGGGTAAAGAGACGGGTATGGCCTACCAGACGCTGAACGTGTGGTAAACTCTACCCATGCTGAAGAGTCGTCATCATTCGGCGCCCCGTAGATGATTTGCGCCCCTCTTGACAGCAGATATTTGAGTTGAAGCATGGAATTCTCTGTTCATTTCCAAAACCACGCTTATTTGTTGCATATCCCGGCTTTTCTGTCGTGCTTGGCCTGTGTTTTGACATGGTTCTCGTGATGTTATTCAAATGTTTGTGTGCCCATGTATGTATGAGGTAAGGACTAATTTCACTGGGCGATAGTTCTAGAGTTTACTCGATTTTCGAGCCTTCTCGAATAGTGAACATTTCCAGTCACTCGAAAGTCGACTGATTTGAAAATCGACTCGGATTTGACTCGGTTCAGCCGAATGTTCATTGTCCTCGCGGTCTGCAGTCCGTTTCAGAAACAACGATAGTTGAGTTTATGTGTCCATCATCTACATTTCTCGCTTGCCTCTCCGAATACGTGTTCATATGTCGTGTTCTCTCTTTCTCTAACATCTTCACGACTATGTTGCCAGGTGAAGCACTCTACAACAAGGTGAAAAGCAAAAGCCGGCTTCATTTGATGCAAATTGCGCAGTAAAGCGCACATTCCATCTAAACCGCATTGAAGGCCGATTCTCAATCCGTTTGAAAAGGATGACGATGACTTTGAAACGAACGCTTTCGTCGATAGGAACATAACGGCACAGGGTTTCACCGGGAGGCATAATTGTGCGAAAGGGGGGGGGGGGGG
>JARK01001337.1:4784646-4802298 GCA_000688135.1 Ancylostoma ceylanicum | reverse complement strand
TGGCTCGGGTAAATGTAATATTCTGCCCAGTGTTTTGAATTCTCCGCACGGGACACACTCTACGCTTGGTTCACTGTGAGAAATTTTCAGCGACAAAGTACTCAAAAAAAAACTACGCCTATGGGTGCAGCGCTTTATCATTTTCTTCGAATCTCTATTAACCTTCGACATCAATGGTATTATTCTTCAATTTTTCTCAGAAGAATAAAGCCGTTTTGAACCTTTCTCTCTTCTCTTTTTGGGGCTGTGCAACTCGGTTACGTCTTGTATTGAGAAACGGACGTTAGTAGGTGAAGTTTCCTAAGCGTGGTGCCTCGTCGGTAAGAGTTTCACGTACCGGGCAGAACTATGTACGCGCGTGTAATATTCTGACGGGAGGAGCATTATACGGGCAGAATATGGCGCACCGGCGGCATCGTGCACATCGCTGCTCAAAGTCGATAACGACCAAAATCGATGTTGCTCAAGCGGTTGCGACGCACGGTGCCACACTCCACATGAAGAATAGCTGCAGCGTGTATAATAAAGTTAGCGATTAGACCAAAATGCCACTGAACAAATTTGAAGTCTTGTGTTGAAAATCTAGAGGGAACTGACACCGAAAACTTTGTTTTCTGCATACATGTGTATATAGCGATGACCACCCACTCTTACCCAGGATTATTCCAGCGACAAGCGGCCGAGCACGACATATCTCACATTCAAATTGTCTGTCAAGACGAAAGGGATTTGAACTGCTTCACCTACATATCTCAGGACGCAGAGAGAAATCTGTGTCACGTATTCTGTGTGCTAACAGCAGTGAGTCCTTCTTCACCCAGCATTTGAGTCCATGCACTCAGATTACTTATGAATTTTTCGCTTCAGGATGTAGCAACAGAGATTATAGTCACATTAGGACAAGCTTTCGAATTAGCCTACAAACTTCAAAATGGTCTAACTCTGGAAGAGATCGCCAACGTTTAACTATCCTTCTACAACGCCGGCTTTCTCAGTCGTGTAGAGATCTGGTCCTGGTGCTTTCACGGTGCATCACCTGAATTAGTATGTCATGATATCTAACCGTAGCTTATAAATAGATTGGGTTGAACTTCTTTGAACTGCATCAAATGTAGAACTTGTATATCTCATTCACATGATTTATCAGATTTATCACAGATTTCTTTTTACAATAAAGTACATTGGTAAAGTTCGTATTATGTGAGGTGCGCTAACATCTCCATCAGCTGTTTTGTTTCGGCAGCGCGACCTGATGAGGAGAGGTCGGATCGATTTATCGATCAAAGTAGATGGGGCAGTTCATCGGAACAAACATGAGTTCAGCATTGCAAGGATCTTTATAGATGATTCCGTTGTAAGTGGAGTTCGCTGCGGTGCCTGTGAAAACAAGGGGAATATTTGCATCTCTGCACTTCTTCAAGATCCAGTCTCCGGCCGTATTCGTCGAGACGTGGAGCACAAACTTCACATCTGGTCCCTGGATCATATCTGTGATGCACTTAATGAGGTAGCAGGCGTTCTCCTGCGTAGCAGCAAAAACTGGTGCGATTTTGAAGAGTTTCGGGTTGTGCAGCGTTGGTACGGCGCCGGCTATTCCATGCACATTTCCTGCGGCGTCGAGTAGCGCAACTCCTGAAAAATTTGGTTTTTGTTTATCCATTCCAACAAATAAGACTTGCATGGAAAGGAATTTGTGATGAGGCAGGGAAAATTTCTAGTTTTTGCCAACAAGCAGATAAAGAATACGAGAAAGATGTCTTTGCTGCACATGATACAAATCAGTCTCAGCCGGGAAGCATATATGTGTGAGTAAAACAGAAAATAAGGGAAAATATTAGGGTGGTAAAATGGGAATGCGCGGTAGATTTCGACACCCTTACGAATGTTTGGCCAGACATTTTTCGTCAAACATTTATAACTACTTGAAAGAGCAGTTAGCGTCGAAATTTTAGATATGCGCTTCATCAAATATTCATCTTTTCTTGATATTCTGGAAAAATTTACAAGAAGACCGACAAAAATCTTAGAATTGCTGCGTTTTATGTCTTTAAGAACATAGAACTGCACCGAAGCGCTACCGCAAGTCACATCAAGAATTGAGGTAATTTTTGCTCGACTTTTAGTTGTGGCATACGAAAAGGGCACCAATCTATGTGTGCTACACGCTAATGCTGGGTTATTTGAACGAAACTAGTTCAACGATCTTGGAGTACTTGCCAAAAAAAAAAAGCCAAAACTTCCACAGCACGAGAACTACAGTATTTGCACCTTCGAGACCATTAGTACTACATATTAGACATTTGACTCGACCAAGTGAAATCGAGTCGAGTTTCGAATAAGTCGACTTCTGAATGACTCAAATTATCGACTATTTGAAAAAGCCCAAAAATCACAAAAACTGAGTTATTCGAAATGTCGGCTATTCGAAAAACCTCGAGAAATCGAGTTATCGAGTAATTTCGCCTGTTCGGAAAAGATCTCGTCGAGTCAAATGTCTATTACATGTGTTCACTGGTCTGGTCCTATAGCTACGTCAATAATGATCCCTTTGTGAGAACACAGAGACCACTCTCGTTTTCTGATTTTCCGGTTCACTGCTAAGTGATAAGGCCGACCCATGATCATTTCCGTCTCGTCAGGCGATCGAAAAGGTGTCTCTCTTGTTATCAAAAAGGTCTGTTCAAAGTGCTCCCGTCAAGCAGTAGTCTGAGAGTCGGAAAGTATTCGCAGACCTCAGTGCGAGAGTCGGAGGGAGATATATTGGAGGTGACAATGAGATTGCCACCCAGTAGCTAATAAGGATAAGGGGAGCAGAACGTGACTGAACAAAAGTGAATGTTTCAAATCAGATCATACCTTTAGTGAAGAACAGAGAGTGGTGGTCCTTAAGAAACTCTCTGCGATCTCGTCCGCTAGCAAGGTGGTCGTATGCACAGAATTTATCAAACTGTTCCGCGTTCATCTCCTAGAAATAATGGTCTTTTTGTTAATTTTCGAACAAATCGGGATTCCCAACAGAATGTGCGCATGCGTGTGGCCATTCTATCAGTTTTGACCAAATAAGTACAAAAGAATTTTGCAACTCTTGCACAAGACTTCAATGATCTGCCGCACTTTTTCTTCTTGGAAGAACCTCCTGGTCCTACACAGGAATCTGATGAAATTCATGTTTTGCTCCACAAGTGATCCAGTGCTCCATTTCCGGAATCGAAAGTAGCAAGGATGAGCATGCTGCTCTATCACGTTTGTAGAGGAAGGGTCTTTGCGGAAATATTTCAATCGCACAACACATCGTTGCAAATTTTCAATAAGACCTATGGGAGGGGACATTTCTTCCGATGATACTTTGAATTTCTGTCGCTTCTTTTTCTTGAGATACTGGGCTAGATCTCTAACCCATTAACGACTGCACAGCCCACTGGCGAGTCGCTCCTTTTTTTCAGGGTTCAGTTTGAGAGATCATTAGACCTCAATGGTATCGGTCGGCTTTCTTGGGTAATAGCGTAGTAATACTTCCGTAATACTTCCATGTCAGTATGATTATAAGAGTTGCATGATGGATTTTTCACGAAATTTTTGACCAAGGAAATGAATCAGGACTTGAAAAGTGTGGAAATGCGCGAAAAAGGGTGCGGCTGCCAATGAGCAAAGTAATGTCATATCAGGGTAATAAAAGAAGCACATCGGACCGTTTGCAACATACTTCCAGGATCGCTATGGTACATATATAGTGTCTCATATTATTGCAGTGTATATGTTGTACTCTTGCGGAAATTGCCAAAGGAAACGCAAACGAAAACGTCTTAAAGGCAGAGGCCCACTTCATATCGTTTTCGAGTTATTAACATATTCCGAACCTCCTCGATGCGCTGATTCCGGCGATGTACTTTAAATGTCCCAAAAATGGTCTGTAAACCGTTTTCCGTGACAGTGTTTGTACCAGTTTGCTGGAACGAATTTACATGCAGTGACGTGTGTTACCGTTGATCTCATCGATCGGACAGGACAAGACGTGTTCACCCGACGTTGCTCCCGTAGCGGGCAGCCAGCACCAAATATCCGCTTTTTGGAGCGGATCCGCTACTGCTTCAAGAAGCGGATACTTTTACCCTATCAAAAACAGGGTTTTTGTCACATCTGTGACTTTTGCTGTACATTGTGGGAATCAACTTGCCGAGGAGGTCAAGAATATTCTAATATCGTCGACGTGAGAAACGAGGTGGTCACCTGCCTTTAAGTCAAAAACTAGTATGACATTTTAATTTACGCCGCAGGAAGAACTTTGTAGAAAATCTTGCGTTTCTTTCTAAAATTCTTACCCAACACCACAAATGTTATCTTGTCTGAAATAAAATGCCCCTTGAAGTGGTTCTGCTGCTTGCTTTTTGAAAATTATTCCTTTCCAACTTACCTTGACCGACTTCGGCACTAAGGTATTGCTCGAGCAAGGGAACATTTGCAAGAGTTCCTTTCTGGAGAGAGTGAACCCATACATCTCGTGGTGGTGAATGGCGTAGAATGGAGGACCACTGTACTTCTCAATCATGGCGGGCACTGAAACATTACAGGAGACGTCGAAACAGAAGGTTGTGGTTACAATGGTATATTAGGAACAATAAAATTTATGGCTTTGAGAGGATCACCAGCAGGGTAGAAGGATGTGATATATAGAGAGAAGTAAGTCACACTGAAGCAGTTATTTTGTGAGGATAGTCTTCCACCAACCTCCTCTTCCTAGCACTGGCTTCAACTTTGAGACCTTAGCAATAACGTCTATAAGGTGTGCCATCATCTTCATTCCGACTCCCAATCCACGAAGATCGGGGCGCAACACGTAAAATGCGCCGTAGACAATATCCGTCTCCACTAAGGTTACGCCACCCAATAAGTAATTATCTGAAACCAGTGGTTTAGGGCAGATTTGTGAATAAGTTGTTCTGTTTCTCCTACAAGGGACTGATTTGTGCACCTGATTTCCTTATTGCGAAAATTGGGTAGGTATTCTTCATCTCAGGAATCAACTGCCACATGGCCTCATCCTGGGTTGTCCACGATAACGTGCGCACAAGCTCTCTCATCTGGTCCCATAGTTCTGGGGTGCCGTAGCGAACAATCTTGAATTGGTGAATGACGTTGACACAAGCACGAGAGCGGAACTTTTCATGAGTGTAGTGCGTTCTGTTTACAATGAATGCTAAATGCCGTGAAGGTCTTACTTGAACGTCATCATCGCTGAGCCGCTGCATGCTGAGGAAAGCGCGTGAGAACTAAGTTGTCGCCTTATCACGCACAATGGCCGATTCCGCTCCGGTGCGACCTGATGATTCTGATGGAACGCGAAACAAAGAAATTCTGCAACAACGCCAATCGATTACAACTGAGCCTTCCCACAACTTTCTGCACCATACAGTTCAGAGCTAACGACAAAGTACAGAACACTCCGCGCTCCGGATTCTAGGCGCACCTCCTTTGGCTTTATCAGCAACTCAGATACCCTTTCTTGTCAGCCGTTCACCAGTTCTTCCATCTATTTCAGGATCATCCATAGGCATTCTGAGTACAAACTACATAAATAATCTCTAAAAACAACTCAAGGATCCTTCGAGAAAAATGTCTAGTCATCAAACATCAGGCACTCGGGCTTCATCTGTTCAACAACCAAAGGTGCAAAGCGTAGCATGCGATAAATAGACAAGGGGAGGTGCAACAAGGCGTGTTAAGCTCCATTACCTCCACACTTGACGGAAACAATCTGGAAAAAAACACATCTGCGAGGTTCACATTTCTCCCTATTCAAATAAGCGAAAACAACTGCTTCCAGAAACCATTCTCTAAAAGCATAAGGCAGGGTGCAAAGTAAGGATTGTCCGCCTGGAACAAAAAAAAACGTAAGCAGCCGGTTCAAGCGTGAGCAACAATGAAGAGAACAATGGATCAAAAATGCGTAGTAGGCGCGAATATTCTCATTTGCTGCATTAGTTTTGTAAACATGTATGAGGAAAAGTGCTTTAGAATACCTAGGCTTGGTGGCTACTAGTGTTGATGAAAGGAAAAAGACGTCCTAGGGCGTACATAGTCATTCTGGTTGACATTGACGCTCAAGTTAACGAAATGAGGAGAATATCGTCACCGTCATTAATAAGAGCAGAATGGAAATAAAATCGTCGCACATGCATAGAAAATCAACTTGTGCGCTCCAATTTCGTTTTTTCTGAAAAAGCTGAGCAAATATTACACGCTTTCGATTTGACAAGAAATTCTGCGAAGAAGGCTTCATTTATTCAAATGTGGCAATTTGCAGCACAACGTTAACACCGTCGCCTGATATATTGGGTTGGGCAATAAGTTCGTGCGGTTTTTTCACCTCGATTTTTTACTGGGAACGAAACTTTGTTTGATCGCGTATCAGTAACCATTCTGTAGCCCTTGATTCACTCTTTTTAAATATTTAAGCAGTATTCCACAATTCTCGCTGCACCTCATTTTCTATCGCCTGGAATGTGAAGCACCATTTCGACAAGGACGACAACCCCCGATCACTCCTCCTGTTTGACTTCTATCATGAATCGAATGCAACTCAAAAGGCAACAGCTATCAAAGACATGTAGAGGGAAGCCATTAACGCTGGAAAGAAGATGCAGAAATGGATGCCCGTCTCAGAGAGGATAATTTTACCCCGAGGATGTCCCCCTTCTAAAATTGGGGCTTGAAAAACAGTGAGACAGTTACGCGAAAGGTTTTGCTCTAGAAGAAAAGAAGAACCGCTAAATGTTAAATTCTAGCGAAAACTAAGTTCAACTTATTCATTTCGCAAAGAAACTTCGAGGAGCTCAGTACGAGGTGACACCTCACATTGACAGGCGCGCCGCCTCCGGGCAAATTCCATTAAATCATTATCCTACATTCTAGAATAAAAGGTAAACTCACTCATACAACCTCTACAAGCCTATAGCAGTCCCTATCTAGTTATTTTCGTTATTTTCTTGGGCAATTTCTAGAGTTCCACTTAGAAGTTACAGTTGAGAGTCACAAATTGGGTTGTCCCAAACAATGTGGCTTTTCATGGAAAGGAAACCGAGGAGCTGCTCCGCCTCTGATAACATTAGTAGCGGAGGAAAAGGGCTACATAAATCACTTGTTGTGATTTATGTTGTTCGTGAAAAGCAGTAATTTCAGTGCCCCTGAAAAACCGCACGAACTTATTGCCCAACCCAATATTAAGAGTCATTTTATAAAGATAGAGATGCAATTGTTGTTGTTCTTGGTTCCTTATGAAATGGGACGACCACAAATTTCTGCTCAGTTGAAGTCTCCCATACTTAAAGGTAAGGTTCGGCTGAAACAGACTTTGTCGGTTTCTTGCTTAAAACGTTGGATCTACGATGACACCAACGCTAAATAACAATAAAAGTCCAATAAAGATCCGTTAAGTTGCGCTAGAAAGCCGACATTGTGGGTGCATGGTTGTACAGTACCTGTACAACCAGTGGAGAACCACTAGACGTCGGGCCACCAAAAGGTGTTACAACGGCAGGTGTGGTGTTGCAATGGATGGTGCCGCATCACCTGTTTCGTTGTATTCGTCGATGCCGCACCACCCGTGTTGCTGCGCAAGTCACTACAGCAACACCTCCATGTCGCTGTGTGGACGGTCGTTATTTCACGTGTTGCTGTGTAAGAAGAGAGGAGTGGTGGCAACATCTGGGCCAAAGCTCCATACACTGCATCCTCGGAGCATCTTATCTTGAAACACAGGATTGACTTTGAGAAAAGCTGTTAAACTCTTGATACGTGATGTACGGATGTAGGGAGATCGCGAAGAGACAAAAGCCGTTCATCAAAAAATTTCACACGGAGTTGCCTTTGGGACTTCGTGAAAAAACGATATAACTCTTTTCTGTACTGTGTTATCGGTCCTGCAGGTAAAACATTATGCTTCAAGCTCACAGACGTTTGACACTTCTTTCATATGACAATTGCGCACGGTACTCAACAATGCTTCGAACTAATTCAAATTATTTCCATCTAATCGTCGTTAGACAAATAACTTGTTAGTTTACAAGTTTTTCAGGTTGGTTCATGCACATCAACCTCCGATTTAATTGTGACCCGATCATTAGGTTCATCGGTTCCTGTGCTAGTTGAGAACCAGTCTGCATGTTAGCTAAAATTCGTTCTAACTGGACCGCTAAATTCTTGTTAACCTTGATTCGACTTACCGGAACATGATTCGCATCGTCCAACCCTACTATTGTCCACCACTATGGAGAAAAGTTAAAAGTCTATTATTATAAATTGAATCCTTCACACATGTACGATTGGTATGACTAACTATTGACTGCGAAAACCGACGGATGGACAGGATGCGTTGAAAAACTCTAACAACTACTGCAGAGGCACAATAAAAGCACTAATTGTTGGATGGTGCACAAGGTCATACGAGCTGGTGGAGGAACTATCTAGGAGTAGGTGAACCAGGCCACATATTGAACTCGTGCGTCGCTTCGTGAATCCTATAGCAGAACTTGTAAGCAAGCAATGTAAAAACCGTTTAAAAAGCTCCCCATCGTAAGTGAAATGGAGAATCGAGAAAGGTCAATACGTTCCTCAGTTTTTTGTTTTGTTTTTCAAGATAGTTCTGTCTCTGAGGTACATACGCTAGATCTTCTTCAATTGTATAATTAAAGGCAGCACACTAGCAAATTTTTGTGGTGGAGATTTTGCTGAATTTCGAGGATTTCAGGGACGATGAACTCATAGGCAGTGATGAAACAGCGTGAAACACGCCAGAAGACGGGAAATAAAGGCACCGTTTCCCATGGGTCCAAAGCTCGGACGAGTTTTCCACTGAGGTTATAGCGCTACGAAACCCTACGGATGGTGCGCGTTTCATACATTGCACGTAAAACTATTGCATACACTACACTGTACACTGCGCTGGAACACGCGTCGCGTACCAAGTCAATAGCGTTAACACTGCCGCTATAGTCCTCGAGGAGTATAGCACCGCGATTCGCCGTCGCTGGCGACTGTGAGGCCGGTGCGCATCGATTGTGGGCGGGGCATCGCGGCGGAGTTCAACACATTTGATGTTAATTAATGAGAAAACAGGCTGAACTTCATAGTTTGTTGCATCGGAGAGGATTCCTGCTTGGACAACGCGACCGCGCCGCGTCCTCTTCGAAGCCGCGAAAAGACCACCGCCATCGACGTCTACTGTACGTGTGAATTGGGGCTGTACGTTAGAAAAAGTTCGAAATCCGATAGTCTGTTAATTCGTTACTTTTGGCCAAAATGGCTGTTGAGCGTTAATGTGTTAATTTGTTACGTTAAGAACACAAAGCCCTGGTGTGAATGCTTCAATGTCATCACAAAGGTTAGCTGTAAGAGGTTTTCCCCAGGGTGGTGTTCTATCTCCATTGGTGTTTAATATCTACATATACCTGTGAGCTTCCTTCTCTTATTAACTCTTAATGCTTCCTTCTTTTATTAGCTCTTAATGTCCGTTTTCCATGTCGTCGTTGACCATGGGAATTGTCTAGATTTTGTAATTATATGATGAAAATTACTTATACGGTTTTTATTAAACAACAAGGTGATATGTAGTACAGCAAGTAACAGTTAGGTGAACACCAATGGGTTTAGGTGAATACGACTGCTTATAACTGCTTATTGGGTACAGTTAACGTCCTCGTCAGTTCACACCTCGAAGGGTTCCCTGACTCAGACTACAGTAACAGATTACGCTGATAATGTCCGTCAGTTCACGCCACGAATGGTTTCCTGAGTCGGACTACAGCCATTGATGACAGTAGAGCAAGGTGATTCCAGATCTGAACATCCAGCCCTTATATGCGAAAGGTGTAGACGGAGTTGCCCTAGATGCTCATTTCTGTACAATAAATATTATATATATGTACATACTTCAAAGTAATGAGCGCCAGGAGTATCTATGTAAGTGCTATCATAATCATGATCTGGCGGTTTACAAGTGCCTATCGTAAACAACGGTATCTGTCCGTGACAGAACAATATAATTCCAGGATTGATGGGAAATACATATCTAAAAAGGTTGATCTTATTAGAACTAATAATNTTTATGATTTCCCAGCAGCCGGCTACAATGTAAGCGACTCATCTTAGAAGTGAAAATTTCCGTGAGTGCTGCCTTTAAGTCTCTTCGATTGCTTTATTTGTAAACGAAACGGTGCAGCAGTTCCGGTAGAAATGTACGTACGGCGTTGACGGAGAAGCCTCTCTTACAAATGAATACATAAGAACCAACCTGATCGTCCGGCTGAGGCCGGACTCTCATGCTTTTTTTCGTGCTCGCTTCGCTCGCGTTGCCTTCATGTGGCAACTCTCTAACACCACGCCGGCCATTCCTCATTTATCAAAACTTTCGTTTTTTGCGCCATCGAGCTTTATGGCTCCGAAGCGCCCTGTCTACAACTGCATCAAAAGGTCTCAAGAGCTGTGAACTCTGTCATTGATCTCACTTCTCTCGTTTTTTATTATGATACGAAAACTGGAAAGCTTGGAATTCCTCGATTTTTGTTTACACTCAATATCTCGACTTTTGAATAAATCTTGTGCAGCAAAGCTAGGGAGTCCATCTCCTAGACGGCCACATTTTGGTTGTTCTGGCCTGGCCTTCTTGTAATGACATTTATGCTCAATCAACACTCTCCAAAGTTAATGTTGCCCATGCGACTGCAATGAAGAGTGCGGCGTTCCACGTGGAGTACATCTGCAGCACGTGAGATGTATATATTATATTTTCATATTCTTTTCACATCATTATCAGTTTTATCACATACTTCTTTTTACAGTAAAGTACATTCAAGGATATCGTATCATGTGAAATGTGCTAGCAGCTCAGTCAGTTATTTTCGCAACACACAATGACACGAGGAGGTCGGATCGATCTATCGATCGAAGTAGATGGGGCTGTTCATAGGGAGGAACATAAGTTCAACACTGCATGGATCCTTATATATGACTCCATTATAGGTGGAGTTCGCTGCGGTGCCTGCGAAAACAAGGGGGATATTGGCATCTCTGCACTTCTTCAACATCCAGTCTCCGGCCGTATTCGTCGAAACCGGAAGCACGAACTTCGCATCAGGCACACGGACCATGTCCGTGATGCACTCGAGCAGGTAGCAAGCGTTCTCCTGCGAGGCAGCGAAAACTGGTCCGACCTTGATCAGTTTCGGGTCATGCAGGGTTGGAACAGCACCAGCTATTCCATGCACGTCGCCTGCAGCGTCCAGTAGCGCAACTCCTGAAGGAACTCATTTGCTTATTCGTTCTAAAACGTAGGGTTTGCATATGGATAGAGTGTTATTCGAGAAGTGAGGCGAGTCTGGTCGATGGAACCATGCCGTTTGAGAAAACAAAAAAAAATTAAAGTGGTACGAATAGATCAAGACAGGAATAATTTTTTGTTTGGGAACCAAACTCCAAGTGAGGTCTGCACCACTTTGAGAACCCCGACAGGTGACAAAAATTATATAAATGTTAATTATAGTACGTATTAGATGAGTAATAACAGCTTTTAAAAAAATAATAGTAACAATGGAAGACCAAAATAAAGTAATGTAAAGTTCCTGATCGTTTTACAGGGGACGTCAATCACGATTGCGACTACCGCGGACTGGCGCGCCGCACGGTCTACGCAGTGCGGTTGAGCGTCGTGGATGTCGGGTGTTGCCTTGCTTACGCCGCGTTGGAGGTGAGGCATGCCAGTCCTCGAGAGTCGTAATCATTATTGACCTTTCTTGTATAGAATAAATTCGGAAATTTGGCAACCCGTTTCCGAGTGGGGCCTCTCCCCCATTCCCTGTGTTCGTTACCGACACACATGTACATGTGAATACAGGCGCAACTGCAAAAAATAAAAATAGTTATGGTTTATGCTTGATTTTGTGAGTCTTCGCAGCCTTTGCGGAATCTTTGAAAAAATTAAAAGTTAGAGAGTTTTCTGATCGGCCCTCACCCATAGTAAAGAACAGCGAATGGTAGGTTTTCAGGAACTCCTTCCGATCTCGTCCACATACAAGGCGGTCGTAGGCGCAGACTTTATCGAACTGTTCCTCATTCATTTCCTTAAGAAAATTTATGCTCAGTTACGACTACTCAAGAATTTCCAACAGAATGCGAGCATGTATATATTTGAATATGCTGCGCTTCTCCAGCAAAAAGAAATGTTAAAAATCCTCGGAAATGTGCTGAGCAAAGTGTTTCAGCCATTTACTCTGGTTTTGTCGTACTGTTAACCTAATCCTATTAATATTCGAAGCAGTGCTGCTCTCCTTCTCTTGAAAATTCTCCAGAAGTATCCCCGGTGTATCTTTGTGAGGGGTATACCCCTTTTCAACTCACCTTGAATGACTTCGGTACTAGGGTACTTCCCGAACAGGGGAACAGTTCCAGGAGTTCTTTCCTCGGGAGAGTGAATGCATACAGCTCATGATGATGAATTGCGTAGAATGGAGGACCACTGTACTTCTGAACCATTGCCGTCACTGAAAATGTTCTCAAGTGAAACGTTTTACGGGGAGAGGAAAAGCTACGGATCTGAGAAGATCACAAATAACATGAGAGAAGCTGAGAAATGGCAAAAATTGAGTCATATAGAAGCTCAGATTTTATTTGGGCGATCCTTCACCAACCTCCTCTTCCTAGCATTGCCTTAACCTTGGAGGGTTTAGCAACACTGTCTATAAGTTCTGCCATCATCTTCATTCCGACTCCGAGTCCGCGAAGTTCAGGGCGTATCAGATAGAATGCGCCAAATACAACATCCGTCTCCACTAAGGTTACGCCACCCAGTAGATAGTTATCTGGAATGTGTCCCAAAGATTAAAAGAAGGAACATGTAACAAAGATGTGCTGATTTTGCTTTAAAAGACTGCTTTATGTACCTGATTTCCTCACAGCGAAAATTGGGTAAATATTCTTCATCTCAGGAAGGAGTTGCCAAGTAGCCTCGTCCATAGATGTCCACGGCATAGTTCGCACAAGAGCTCTCATTTGATCCCATAACTCTGGAGTGCCATGGCGGAGGATCTTGAAAAGACGAACAATGTGAATCATCTGCTGAGTAACTGGAGCTTATTTGTAAATCAATCTAAAACGCCCGCTCTAGAATACAGTGGGAATCTTACCTGGACATCGTCTTCGGTGAGCTGCTGCATGCTACGGAAAGCGCGTGAGAACTAGGTTGCCGCCTTATCACGCATAATGGCCGATTTCGCTGAGTTGCAGCGTGACTCATGTGAAACGCGAAACAAAGAACTTCGAGCAGCACCACCTATCGACAGATCCGAGCCTCTCCATTACTTCAGCTTCGCCAGTATCGTTGAAGATTTCCTGGAGAGAAACAGTCTCTGGACATATTTTTTACTCGTAGATGACTGGCATTTGACAGGGAGCGGAACCAATTTCCGGGAGCGAATCGATCTTTAAACACAATATCGTTTAGAATAGCATCTTCCGCTTAGAAATGCTCAAACAAAAAGGGAGCTCAAATGTAGGTTGGCTCAAGTGGGAAGGTAAAGAGCTTACCAATAGTATATCCATGCTCTTCTAGTCATATTATATCAGTACATCAAATCTCTTTTTAGTCAGCCGTTCACGTCTTCATCAGCGCATTTAGAGTACCTCTATATGTACCACCTAATCGAGTGCCCAGATTTGTATTACATAAAATCACAGCTCAGCGAACGAAACATAAAATGATGCGAGGTACATTGGTTTCCAGCCTATCTCATTTTTCTGTACTTGAGCGATTGGACTCAACTCTAGTACTTACATAAGGAGATTTAACGGAACACCATATAAACATTGTGAGTTGTCGATCTCATAAACATCTGCAGCAAATGGGGCCTTATCTGTACAACATACAAGAGTGCGATGGGTGTCTACGCGCTTCTCAAGTGTTATGAAGGTGAGAGATGAAGATAAAGCAACATTCACTTATCTCAGGCCCACTGTATGGTCCGATTCTCTCACAAGCTTAAAGGCAAGGTCCGGTCAAAATTTTCGACGTGCGGTTTTTGGGCTCTCCGTGATGTGACCCACCCGTACATCACGTGACCCGAGTTCAAGAGCGCGTGCTAAGGTCAATCCCGAGTTTCAAGGGAAAATACTCCAGAGTTACGGTATCTGGAGCTTCGGTCTGGATGGTGTTGAAGTGTTGCTGTGATGATAAAGAGGTGTTGCTGTAGTTACGCATGCAACGACATGGGTGCTGCGGCACCAACGGCACAGCGACATAGGTGGTGTGACACCTCCCAGTGCAACACCACAGCTGCTGTTGCAATCCCACTTACGTGGCTCGACGTCTAGTGGTCGTCCACTGAAAGCACGTACTATGCAACCATGCAACAAGAATGTCAACCCTTTGCTGTAACTTAACGGATCTTTTTCGAACTTTCATTGTTGTTTAGGGTTTCTGCCATCGTAGATTTAACGTTTCACGCAAGAAACCGGAAAGGTGTGTTTTGGCCGGACCTTGCCCTTAAACAGTGTGATTACAGCAGCCCTCACGAATGTTCCCTTAAAGGCAGCACCCACGGAAATTTTTGTCATTGAGATTTTGGCGCAATCATAAGTTTACGACATCGGGGAGCACGGCTATATCGGTCATTTTGTCAAAACTTCCAGAAAAACGATTTCTGAACGCCCTTATTTCGCTGAGTTAGGTCAAAATTGCTAATTTACAATAAAAGAGAACAACTGAATGACATGAGCCGGAAAAAGGGTAGCAACTCTTGAAAAGTGAAAACAAAAAGGTTCTCAGACAACTGTAATCAGAATAGTAGATGAACTGTGGAGAAAAGGGCGCGGAAAAGACTTTTTTCATAGGAAAAACTGTGTGACAGCAGGCAAAAACAGCTGATCCGTGTCAAGTGTCGCTCCAATGCTACGTTTGGAAAACAGGACAACTCGTACCAGCGCCCCAAAGTTGAAATGTTGCAAGGGACTTGTAATATCTCGAGTAGGGTGTGTTATCCGACAGCGCTTCCACTACAGAATTGTCGGGACTATGCCTGAAGTTCGAAACCACTCAAAATCTCAGAGACGAAGATTAGCGTGAGTGCTGCCTTTAAAATCACAGGAGGGTGCGAAAATAATGTTGCTTGTTTGAAATGGTTGAGAAAACCTGGACAACTGCCACATGTAAAACCCATTCTTTTATGATCTACCGAGAACCATGCAGCTGACGATGTCATTCGTACAAGTGCTTCCCATTGGTACAACATGCCTCAACTATCTTCACCTTGTGAGCTGGCAAAACGTTTCTATAGGAGTTTGCAGTGTGTGTCTTTGAACTTGGATTCAGAGGATCCTAACATAAAGCTATCGTAGAATAGCGTGTACTCAATTATGTTGACTAAGTTTGACATTTGTATCGTCAAAAATGAGAAGAAACTTGTTCCGAAATTTGTCAACCGGAACTATCTGCGGGAGATGTTTTAAGTGTGCATGTTCCAAACAAATAACGACACATTCAGTTCCCTAAAAGGTACATTTTCATAGCAGTCACTCTCAAATGTTTTAGTACGAAAGCACTAAGTGAGCTCATCTACTATGTTGTTCGTTAAAACCATAAAATAATTGTAATTGAGACGCAAAGAAGGTCTGGAACATCTTGCTTTAGCGGCTAATTTATAATAGATGACTTCAAAATATATCTCACAGTGCAATGTTTTTTTTTGAATAGAGATAGATTTTCTCATCCCTTACCTCACATTTTGAAATATGCAGATCAAAATTTTCCTTTTTTCTACTCCGAGTTTTTCAATCTGATGTGAAGATAAATAATCGCTTTACTGTAAGTGATTATGTATTATTTCATGGACAGTAGTTCAACGCAGATCCCGATGTGCGGCTTTTATTTTAATATCGAACATATCGAAGAAGAAAAGCTTGAGGTATTTACACAATGGAGTCTCGAGACTTGCACGTGTCCTTCTTATCGGAATGACGCCAGTTCGACTATCAGCTATTTCAACCAGGAAGCGTAGGAGCTATCTTCAGACTCAATGAATGCCCGAGTTATCATTCAATGGATAGCGGGAACGGATTTTCTGAAACTTGATCTATCATGTTGAGAAGCGCAACAGAATTGCATGATAAAGAAAAGATGTTTTGTGCTATATTGTACAAATGTCGCTTTTGTTGAATAGCAGGATTTCGGACATGGACCAAGTAGAGAGATGTGGACGAAGCAGCAACAATGCCTTGTTGAGCCGGTCGGCTTTGGAATGGTCCGGGGAGCAAGAGCTGCCGCAACACCTGTGCCGCTGTATCAGGGGATGTCGCAGCACCAACGTTGCTGCGTAAGTCACTACAGCAACACCTTGTAGCTGTAGGTAGGATCGCTACGTCAGGTATTGCTGCATTGGAATAGAATAATTAATAGAAGCAACACCATCCAGAAAGGAGCTTCAAATACGTGCCGTAACCTTGGCGCATTTACCCTTCAAACCGTTAATTGACAGTGAGATGCATTCTCGAACTCGAGTGACGTGATGCGCTGTGGGTTAGATAACGGAGAGCTCAAAAACTGTACATCAAAAATGTTGACTGGACCTTGTTTGATGCACTGATCGCAAATATTACACCACTACAGCTTCTTTTACTTCAGCCCCGTTTTTGCAGGGATGTATTAGGAGCACATCGAGAGAGAGAGAGATAAAATGTCAATTTTGGCAAGGCAACGACAACTCATTGATACGTTATCCCACTTTTGAAGCTCAAAAATCTCGGATTTTTCCTCAGTGGAAGGTGACAAACATGAACATCGTATTCATTTTGTACCGTAGTCCCTCTTATGTTAGCAAGTCTGCGGCTAACTTTGCTGTCATTGCTGTGGTTCTGCAACCGATTCTGGCATTTTTTCTTTCTCGTATACTATTAATACCGTGGCCTCAGATAAACGAGAGTATGATGGCAAAGTAGTGCGATTCTCGTGTTTATAGCATTAAATAACCCCTAAGTGAAGTATAGGGGGAATCTTCTGAACAAAACCTATTCCACGACAAGATAGCAAATAGCCTTGAGACGAGAGAACGTGAACGGGCTCACCATCATCAAAACGATCATGCTTGTTCTAATGAGCACCACTAATTGAGAAGGAAACGCTAACAAAGATTCAAACAACCCCAGTTTTATTTCGTCATTTCGTCAATAACCAAAGGGTTCTGTGGGTGATACTTCAGAAGCAAGCAAAGTTTGCAAGCCCCTGCATGCACTAATACTCCAGAATAGTGTTTTACACCATTTCTGTGTATTCCAAGATCAAAGCTTCTCATTGATTTTCTGCCCAATCCCATAACTTTGAATAATGATAAAGCATAGGATCACAGAATTGACAAAACATAGGGTCACAGATAACATCCTGTTCTTTATCCTAGCGGACATCCGCTGGCGACTACATGCGTATAGATAAAACCATGAAATGAGTCAAATGAATGAAACTAAGTGAACGATTCCTTAAATGGATTCCATATAGATAGAACTTATGGAAGCGATGCAGAAAAAATTCTTTTCTAAGCATGTAATGATGTCTTATGAACGTAATCGCACCAACTGTTGGCAACTTCCCCCCCCCCCTCTCCTCTCCAAAAAAAAAAAAAA
>JARK01001337.1:4750676-4784528 GCA_000688135.1 Ancylostoma ceylanicum | reverse complement strand
AAAAAAAAAAAAACAGGAAAAAAGAGTACTAGATCCAGCGCTGAGCACTTTGAGGACTGTTTCCATACGAAAAAAAATCGGATACTTGATTTTGGTGAACGACGTTAGTGCACTGAAAACTGGGTATGGAAAAACCACTCCATAATTTATGGTGATTATATATAACAACAAGCCTACAATGTGACAAGGAGCGTCAGAGTTCAACTATCGGAATAGGCCTTCAATGGAGAAAGCGACATTTTCTAGTTTGATGCACTCTCTTCAACAACACCCGCCACAGCGAATATCGTGAAGTTTGTGGATTTCTCCGTTTTCCACGTCATGGTCTTATCTGATTTGAACATACACAATAGGTATGAGCGGATTATCCGTTATCCATAATCTGTTTTGTCATTATCTGATGTTTTCGCTGAGTCCGCCATCCAGGCTCTTGGATAGAAATAGCTAGATCAACAACTTTAGCTATAGCATCCTGAGGTGTTGCTGGTATCCTTCAGCCGAAATTTATGTTTGAATAACAACGCATGTTCCCAGAAGCATCCTAGGAATCGCTTTGCTACCTCTGATTAAATCATAACAAGAATTTATCACACTTCTGTCTCTGACTCCCATTTCTAATTGCGTAGGTATTCTTGTTTTTTTTTTTCTTGATAATTCTCGCGCAATCTCTTAGTACCCTCTACGGAACGACAAGAAATTATGGAACAGAGTTTTCACTACAATTTCTTCCGCTATATCACCCGCTGTGTCCGGGGCTTGTGGTCATTTTGACAAGGGAATGTAGACCTTCCAAAAACATTATGCTTAAATCCATAAATCCAGAAAAGCGCTGTTTACAGCGCAGAAAACATGTACGGCCTCATCCCGAAAAACCACATTGTAACGTAAGGTTGTTAGCAGTCAACATCACCGAACTCAAACCAATTACGTCATGTTTTCTGGAGCGCATTGAAGTAGTTTACTCGACTAAGGATTTCTGAAACGATGAGCACCAACGAAGCCTGGAATGAAATCTCAAGGAGTTGCGAAGAGCAGCGGCAAAAGCCGTAGACAACCTGTTAGAAGGAAGAAAGAAAGGCACTGAAGCAAATTGCGATCATTTTGACGGCTGTCCTCTTTAGTACAAATACGCCTGTTTTCATTGGCACAGTGACATTATTTCGCCAGAATTTTAAGAAAAATTCCAAACCCATTCCATAATTTTTTCTCACCCTGTAGTAGTGCTCAACTAATGTTTGTGGAAGCAAGGTGCGAAATTTCCTATTCTTTTCCTTTTTAAGTGTTGCGTTGAAGTGACGGCACCCTGAATCTCTTCAAACAACTTTTTAGCTCTTCGGAATATTTCATTCTTAATCTAAACTAATAACGTATGACTACAACAAAGCTTACAATTGCGGAGCTCCAACTCAGGTTCCAAAATTTTCTGAACAGTACACCAGTAGATGTTTGCAATTTGGTTGTGACTGATTTTGTTGTTTCGCGCTACTCTTTCCATAATGATGTTTGGGCATTAACGGATCGAGGTCTCGCTGGTTTCTGGAGGGGAATAACATATTCCATGAACTGCCGAAAGATCTTTACGACGGTCAATGAGAGTAGAATGAGATGTCTTGCAAGTTCCATAGCCTTGAGTGCCTTGTTGCAGAAGAAAGTTATTGCGGTGCGCTGACGGTTTGGTTTCATGACATCGGAAGGGGATCATGAACGATGACCAAACTTCACGTGCTGATTATACACCCCATTACCTATCCTACCGCAAGTGGGGTTTTTCAAAATCTGCGTTCGCACTTCTACTTTAATTTCGCAAAGCAGCGACTCCAACTTGGCAGCCTGTATATGTGCCTGCATATATGTATCTATGAACGCCGAGGCGTTTTTTATAGTCTGTTACTCGGAGAGTGCCCATGGAAGGACTTTGTCTGCAATTACGGCGGTAGTGGTATCGGCCAAGCAATTGGCTCGTGTCATCCCTACCATTTAGGTGTTTCACTACTGTTTCCGATCAAACCAGCCGATTCTCAGACAAGGGAACGGGCTGACCGCGGTACCAAAATGTGGCTTGCGGGCAGACCGCGCACCGAAATTTGGCTGACCGCGTACCTTAATCAAAGTTTGGCTGACCGCGGTACTGTCCGCAGTCAGCCAAACTTCTGCCTTCTCCCATGGTAGTGACAAGGCGCAAAGTCATTTCCGTGAATGGTACGTTGCTATTAAGGATGTAGGAACAATGGAACCATTCTTATACGTATAGAAAGAAATACCAGACTCGTTTAGTCGAGAAAGGTGATGTAACGGGAGGTACTAATCTCACCACCAACTTTTATCGATCGAGTGGAGGTCACTCCCCAGTCCAGGAGGAGTGGATGACACTCGTGGTTCATTTTTGGAACGAAGCTCTCGCTCAGAAAGCGTTCGCATTGATTTCAGGTACATAGTTACTTCGTACCCGGTTATTTTAGAGGGAACATTCCACTATCTAGGAACGTAGCCCGAAGAATACGGATTGAATTTGGGTTTTCAATTCATTTTGGTAGCGCAGTCAGCCCCGCAATGGATTTGAAATCACGTCGAATATGATAATTCTCGCCACTCTTTTTATTATACAATTTAAAAAACGAAGGGTGGGACAATATGTCTGATATTGATTTCGATAGATAAAATGTCATTCATTAGCTTCAGAAAACATTACTGTCGTTGTAGGCACCCCACGACACCATTTTAGCAGCGAACTGACCGCGGACCTATTGCGGGCAGACCGCGCACTGATATTTAGCCGATCGCTCTCAATTATTTGGCGGGCCACGGAGTTGGCTACGGTCAGCCAAATTTCGGTACCACGGTCAGCTCGCTCCATTGTCTGAGTTTGTCAACCGATACCACTGCCTTCGTAATTGCAGACAAACTCTTCCGTTGGGCACTCCTGCTATCAGACTGTACATGATAAAGTGTGAATGATGTGGCGAAACCAACACTGGCGAGACGAAAAGACTAGACGAACAACATCAGTGATTAGTCTTAGCCTTCATCCAATTGATGCCTTTCCAAGATATCGAGCCCTAAAACACACAGGCAAACCACCACCCACTCCTACGGTTCGTGTTCTCCACCATAACCTCACAAGGACGCAGGAGAGAAAAATCATGGAGGCGAGAAAGTTCGGAAGGCACGAGCTCGAGATCAACACTTGGGTGGAATTAAGGGGTGTGCTTCGGCTGAGCACTTGATTAGATTTCTTGACCATATAAGCCCATCCGTTATGAGGCAACTCAATCTAGCGCTTCCAAGAAGGGGAAGGATTTGCTTCTACTTCTTAGTTATGCCTTTGCTTTTTGCATCAGCTATATTTGTGTAGAAGATAAAATCACCGTGTTGAATCTAGAATCATCTACTATCGCCTTTACACCCGGTACTGCTACTAGTTCATTGATGGTCGATAACAAGGCATAACCTGGCGAACTGTTATAAACAAACTACGAAAACTACACGTACAGCACTCATCTTCTTACAGTTGAACTCACCACTACACAAAACAGTAATTTCACGTCATAGACAAGCCATTCATTTGTACTAGTAGTATTGCACAAGAATCTCATGCTATTTCAATTTTTACCTTTTTAGTTACCTATGTTGCATTCGTGTGACGTTTTCAGGGAACAAAACCTGTAACTATATCCGTATTCGCTTCCGCTTCCCTCTATTCGTAGCTCATGTTTGCCCGGCCTCGAAGTGCCTCATTGCCCCTCACCTGCATGGAGCAACTACTGGCATTTTAGAACAGCTGAACGTAATAAAAACCATCCGTAAAATATCGCTCGCTTCATGAGTGAGAATGCTCAGCTGCAAGCTGCTGGTAGGACAATGGCAAGAACTTTAGAACTAGAATTGGGAAATGACCATCACCTGTCATGGGCGATTGGATACTGCTATTCCCCTACGTAGGATCATCTATTTCGAACCATAAAAAAGACTTCTGTTGATCAACGGTGGCTAAGAAAGAGCTAATATTTGAATGGGTAGGTACCTTGTTCTGACTTTTCACTAACATCTTCTCTTCGCTCTTGTTCGAATCTTTTTGTTCAGCAACTGCTAACATGAACAGGCTCGGAAGTGGCGTAAGAAGTGCTATTGGGCATTCCTGCTCCTGACTTTGCTGCCGACGCACTTTGACTCCATTGTATTCACTTATTTCATGTGTTCCAGGTCATTCTTCTGCTCTTGCATGGATGGATTTTCCACGTCAGGATAAGCTTTTCATTAGAGGGCCAACTATTGAGGGAATTCTTTCGCCGTGTCTTTTCTCGGAGACTAGAAAATTTATCACAGTATCCCTTTGTTTCTGTTTTCTCCATTGCTGGCAATTTCTTCCAAGCAGCTTTATATCATTGCATCCAGAGAAGTTCCTGGGATGTAGTTCTTAGTGCCAGAAAGCGTACTCGCTGATCCCAACAACTATGTAGGTTTTCCTATCATGTCTCCGTAAAGTCTTTGTTTTCAATGGCTTCACAGGCCAGTGAGAACTCTCTTAGAAACTAGGTAGTGATGCTAAAATAGCAAAAGAAGTCACCGCCAGATCACTGACTACATGAAGAGCATTGTGCGCCTATGAAAAGCGGTACTGCGACGCGGACAATGCAGACATAACCAAACAATTTTTGTAGAAAAGCAAGAAAAAAGAGGAAACATCTTGCGTTTCATGAGGTGCTCGGCTGGCCCAGCTCGGATTCCATGTGTTATGCCATCCTCCATTGATGAATTCCGCCATCTTAACAGCCGGAAAGGAAACAGATCTATAAATCTATATATTCTGAACATCGACTTCTTGCTCCTTTTCCGGACCCACGAACAGCTTCATCGGGACTCCACTCTTTTTTTGGGTCTGTTTTGCAGAAATGGCCTCCAGATAGTCCTACCTATATGCACAGGAACCATCCTGCGTTTAGCCTCTTGTGTAGCCAATCCTGCTCATCTCCAAATTTACCCTCGCAGTTAAAACGCTCAAATGGTTCACCCCTCACATTTTCATAAAAGCTGTATGGTTATGTATGGTGTGAACAGTGCAGCAGCTCTTTCTGTAAGACTTAGTCCGCATCGCCTTTTTGTAAGGATTCCTTCATGCTGACTATCTTATGAGATTCTTCAATCTAGTGTATGTATTATATATTACGTACTTGGGATCAGATACCATTCGATACATCTCACCAGATCCTACAACAAAAAAGGTCAACTACATATATCACTGACTTGATTTGAAGTTATGGATAATATATGGCTTCTGAAGAGAAATTACATTACAGAATCTTTCCTTGTGAGAACCACAACGTCTCGATCAACTGTGTACTAAAGTGATCCTTTATTGGTAATACTGCTAGATAGGACTACTCTGAACTTTTTGCCCTCAGTGAACCCGCGGTATGGGGCCGATCCACGGTGAATCAAGGTTGCCCGCATTAAATCCGTATATGCTCCACGTCGCGAGCATGTGCGGGGATGATGTCATCCCCCACGCTATGCCCGCACATTCCCGCGATGGATCCCCAACAGCGCTGAGTCGAACATCATTGCTATGAGAACCACCCCATTCGTGTACACGTAAGGTCGAATGGATAAGGCACCTGTCTTGAAGAAATCAGCTTTGGAAAGAGGTACATTCGAATCCAGGGATGTGCTAACGCTTGCGAAGTAAAGTGAAATGTCGTCAAGGATTCGCTTTTACCTTTCTTCGTCGGACCAAAATACCAAATGCAACACAGGCGCACAATGAGTTCGCTCACTCTGGCAGCAATAAAATTAGTAATAGTGCCCATGTGTAGTGCAGTTAAGTAGATTCAATGCGTAATGACCAATATAAATAGTACAAAAGCTACGCTGCAGTGCTAATAGTGGTTTCTTAGAAACGCACACACTCGGATCTGCACATGCCTGCTGTGGACCCGCACATGCCTGCGGTGGTTAAGCGACTCTCCACTTCGGGCGTACCGCGGATTCACCGGGGCAGAAAGTTCAGATGATGACAATTTTTCCAGGAAGTGTTCGTTAAAGTGTATATATCAATGTGCACCATTCACCGCTGTTTATTGTGCAAGCAAGCACCATTTGTGAAGTAGAGCATGTTTCCCACGGAACTTGAAATACATGCCACAAATATGGTTTGGACTCCAAGGAAAACCTGGCCAGATTTTGACCGGAACTTGCCTTTAAGTTACCGTTCTCTTCCAGAACAGAAAATGCGCCTTCCTTATTGTTGCTTTAGGGCGTTCCCAGCTGGCCTGCGGCACTCAGGCTCACTGGGTCTATAGTTTGTTGGTTTCGCGCTGGCGTGAAGGCGCACCGCCAGCCATCACGCGTGGTGTCCTGCTGTCGATCGTACTCAGCTGATTGGCTGCTGGGACGCCACCGACAAGACGCCACGCGTGATGGCGGGTGGTGCGCCGGCACACCACCGCTGAACTAGTGAACGACATCAAGGTAATGGTGCAGCATCCGTGTATTGTCTTGATCACTCATTGAATAGTAGGGACATACAATTATTGGCCAGAAATAAATAAATGAATAAATAAATAAGCGGTGCAGTCGGGTGCTGCTCCTAGCGCTTTGTATTCTGAATGGGGAACAGCTCGCCGGAGTCGATCTCGTTACTAACAACTTGTTCACGTTCTGTTACACAACTTGTCATCGACGAAGTAAATCAAATCAAGGTAAGGGTGTATTTATTTTATTTATTTCGTGCTCACAATGCGTCCAAAAACGTCATGCACATCAGGGAAGACATCTTCATAACGTTGTCAATTTATTTCTGTTACCTGAGACAAGAACTTCCGTTTACGTTGACGGGCTAGCGCATGAGATAAATGAGCGATTAGATAAATGAATTTTGTGAGAATGTCTCTGTACTGGCCATTGCATTGTTACGGAACAACTGCACCCAGTACATATTTTATATCTGCAAAACACGTAAACGTCTGGAAAAGGTGTGCTTCATCGGTCCAGGACTACGCGAACTCCGTACACGAGAATCCCCATTATCTGTTCGTATAACTGCCGCCGAAGCCTTGGTGGCACTTGCGCAAATAAGCAGTTGTTTCCCAGTACTGAATCCCCGCAAAAGGAATGAAGGAAGTGCAAGTATTTAGGGTTTTACGTAAGCTTAATGAAAATATGTTGGAATTAAGGAAGTACTGCTTTCTTCTGACCATGGCCAACGAATTGCGGAAAATTTGCCGGAAACTCTTTTCCTTCATTTGTCTGAGGAGTTCCTTGTTCTGTTACGTAACATTTCGGTCTCATTGATTACGGAGTAGGTGTTCCTCGTGATTTATTTGAAAGACCACAGAACAGGAGTGCCCCAAAAAAAATTCCAGGAAGTCAGCGATATTACTACACTATGCTTAGAGTTTTATTATGCCCTATGAAACAACGGGAAGAACTTTTTTTGGCTCTCTTCGTCAGTGGGCGCTGTGAAGGTGTTTTTTTTTTCTCCTCATAGTGGAGTGGACCAGTTCAGTACCATTCCTCTCGCATATCATTTCGCCTTTCATATTAGCTTTTTCACACAGCGATGATTAGGTGTGAACCCGTCAAATCAAAATGAACACGTCCAAAGAAAAACCATGGTTAATGAGATTGGAACCACGCCTGAGCAATTGTGAACATACAGTGGGCGTCGATGGCAGTGACCCATCCACGGCCTCGAGAAGAACGAGGCGCGACCGCACCGCTCACGATGGAATCGTCGCTGCAGTGGCGAATCTGGGTTTTCTCGGTATTTGTTAATCACATTTGATGTTACCTAATAAGAAAACAAAATAACCGTCAGGACCACTCCATAGTTTGTTGTCCTGGAGGGGATGCTTGCTCGAGCGGCGCGGCCGAGCCGCGTGCTTTTCAAGGCCACAGAGGGGTCAACGCCATCGACGCCCACTGTATGTATCTTTGCATTCAAACAATAACCACACAGCTGCCGTATTCAATAATATTTCCATCGGAAATGCAAATTAGGCGGACCAAAGCAAAAAGTTCAGAAGCGGTAGGTCCCGAGTGGAGATGTGCGCTAGCAGTGGTCGCGTAGTAGTGGTTGCCGTTCGTCACCGCCGCGCGACGTCACGGATCCCCTTCGCGTCCTGTTTGTATTAGGATGTAAAACTATGGGTGCGCGCTGTTTTCTGCTGCTTCAATGAATCTATCACTTAGTACATACTCTAAAGTATTTGGGACTGTGTGCGCATGATCTGTTGAGCGATCTCCAATTTCTAAAGAAATTTGGAAAATGACCGACCGTGCTTATAGATATTTCATTCGTGAATAATGAGAACCTAAACAAAGAAAAACGGTAGTAGGTTGTTGAACACTTCATATTAGAGGAGAGGGAATAGCTGCTTTGCTATCAGAACGAATTCGTGCAAAAATTGGCGAATCAAAATTTCTCGGATTTTGGGTAACTGAACCGAAAATTCGGATGTCAGTCGAACCTTCTATCGCCCTCGTCTTCTAACTCAGCCGTCGTCGTCCGTAGGGTCACCATGTATCCTAGACGTAGCACTATCAGGCGGTGACTTATTTTTGTCAAGAAATTCTTCACTAGCACAGAAAAAATTTCAAAATTGCGCTGAGGTCAGAATCTGGGAGCACTGCTGTTTTTCCTCATGGCGCAGCGAATTCTTTTGAGGAGGCACTTGTCCTCTGCCTGAAAGCTGGCGAAGGTTCATCGATACCATTAGTGGATACTACTCGGACTCCCGTACATGAATGACATATTACTTTGTCAGCAACAGCTGAGGCAGAAATTTGTCATTAACTTGAACAAATGCTTCACTGCAAATCATCACTGAACTAGTCAAAGAAACGAAAGATATAGGTAATGCCATGTGTGCTGCACTAACACCTGCCTAATATTTCATTCATTTGCAGATTACTTTGCTAGCTGTCAAAAGACTTTTCTTCCCTTCTCGCTGGTGCTCTCCTGCTATGAATTCTGCTCATATGTACTTGCAGAACCATCTGTGCAACTGATGGGCGGTGCAACCCGTTTTTTCACTCAAGACATCTGGAAAGAAGAAATCATTGGTGATGTGAGCGTGAGCTGTGGTGCGCATCATCAAATTGTTGTTCAAATCCACTTCAAAATTTGGGAAAGCATTAAAATCTTTCCACAGTGAACAATTTCCTCCTTTACAGCACACATCGGGCCCATTTCCTTTTCCATTCAGAAGGAAACTTTCGGCGGATAAACTTGCCTTGGATCGTAATAAACTGGACATACCACTCTTGATTTTTTATCCCTTTCATACAATATATTCAACTTTTTCCAGGTAATATTATCCTCGAAGCTGACCTAGTTTGAACTGTCCCAGGGTAGGCGAGCTATGCTGCCGAATCCATGCTGCTCTTTAGAAAGTTTTCCATAGGTGCATTCAACAGTATTGTAAACAACGTTTCCGTTACAATCTAGGCTCATCCCCTCCGAAAAAAGAGGTGTACACAGTTTTTTTCTGGGTATCTAAAACCTGAGCTCAATCCCATCAACCAAGACCGATCGACGCTTTAAGTTATGCTTTTTGCTAAGAATTTGCTGCGATTTTGCCAGAACATGGAGAGCCATGGCTAAGCCGAACAATCACATTAAATGAGCATCAACAACAACGGCTGCCATTTGGAAATTGTCAATTTCAAAACCAGAAGAATAATTTTATTCTGTCCTCTTTCCTGTGATGGAAGAAAATTCAGATATGTGTGAATGCAAATGCTATAATTTCTTTTCTGTGGCCTGCGCTGAATTGCATAGGCGAAATTCGAGTTGAGATCCACTGTCGATTCCAGAGATCTTAACTACTGGCTGCCGTAGAGGGTTGGAGTGACTACTGCCGCATTACTGTAGGTTTGCATTAGATCTACGAAGCATGACAAGAAGAGGCTTAAAGTGGTCAGTGCCACTCAATCTCGCCCATGGGAAGGGCCCTCATTCGGCTTTGTTTGAAGCATTACAGAAGCATTGAATGTGCCCTGTGAAGTGACTTGTCGGGGGCATCCGATGTCCCACGTCAGTGTTTCATCCTCTAGGACTCCTCTGGTAACAATTTACGAACCCCTGAGGGAAGGATGGCCTGGTTGGCCAGGGGCGCGACCAAAGCACCTGTAGGCGGCAATCAGTATGCCTCTTACCAACCGCTGTGCGAAATACCAATCTTTGAAATCGACGATGCAGTGCAGTAAAACAAGGTTGGGAGTGGACAAACCGCTGAGCACGGTACGTTACTGGAAGTAGCAAGGCGTTCATAGTTCTACCCTGCCTCGCACGCATAGATGGCCAACTGGTGTGGATATGAACTCTTCGCATGCGACGTTATTTCTGTTCTGGTTCTGGTCAGTCCTGCAGGTTTGCTTGAGCATGTGGTTAACACCGGCTCACTACTGAAACCAACTGCAGAACGTGTCCTACCTCGTTATATTGCTTTTCTTTTGATTATTTCGCCTGCCATTATGTGTTACTAACAAGTTATGTTTATTCATTGACTCACACTGTAAATGCAGTTTATTAAATAAATAAAATAAATAAATAAATGTTGTGCTTTGACAGAAGCTTCACTCATCTCTTCATAGGAGGAAGGCTCTGCTCGTCGTTGGGACCTTTTCTCGAGAAGAGTCCCTGTGAATAGTTCTGCCAAGGATAGCGTAGTCCTCAATTGAGTCTGGCGCTGAAACCTCGAAGCAACTTATTAGGGCATTTGTGCAGCATTTAAATGGCAACTATGAGAGAATAGCTCATCATCAGGAGTAGTTTCCGAAATTCTCTAGTGCGGTATATATGCTCCTTATGAAGCATCTGCACCAGAAATGTTTATAAACGGGCACACACTAGGACAATGCGCCTCAGTTCACAGAAGTTTAGTGGACGTCAATGGAAAAAACGCAGAAATCTCTATGTGCGGATTTATTAGCCTTCAAAATTGTTCTTGAATTGAAGAATATGTCATCAAATGCGTGATACGTAGTTACAGGGAACTCCAAACGGCCAAGGCCACAAGTACCAGTGTCGCGGCGCGGCATGGCACTCTGGCTGTTCGCTGCACTCCTCAACCGATGATGCCTTGATGACGCTCTCTGCTTCTCTCTGCCTCTCTGTGCAAGGCTGCCGCGTCGCGGCACCCGTCCGTGGGTACCTGGCCTTTCGGAGTTCCCTACACACAAGACTACCTCGTTTGGGAGGGATAGAGTGTAGAACTGCCATGCAGTCTTGCTTCCTGTAAATCGCGGCCCTTTCTGTAGTCTGAACGTCATGCCATAATCCTAGACAATTTTCAGGAGTTCATATGCGTTTCTCGTGTTTTATATCTTTGTCTTGCGAATGTACCTTTTAAGCGCACGTAAAGTGCAATATAAATAAGTAAATAAATGAAATTTGTCTCTCCACAGTTTTCCAGCAAGCATATATTTTTGCAATTTAAGAGGAATATGAACTTCTCTAGATAATAGAGACATTAATGGATTTACAGGACAATGTCTAGCACCGCTTGATTAGATCTATGTAAGCAAGTGCTAATATTGGTGTGACACTTTAGTGCACGTCAACTCACTTCACTTCTGCAATACCGGCATAATTAATGAGCTCGGTGTAAGTATGTTTCCTTGCGTGGATTCCGGTAATGTTGACGCTTTCCTGGATTCACACTGGCATGGCGCTCGATACACAGAGGTAGTAAACAAATACTCTTCTACCTGAAATAATGTTGTTACAAGTCACCAACAAGCCACCATAGCCGAAGGGGTTCCGACACTTCTGATGTTATTCTCACTCGTTTCTTCTGAAGTTCGTCTAATGCTTTAGGCTTTCCATCAGTTGATCTGTAGACATTTGAGGCAGCTTATTTTCATTTGCGATTGTTGACCGTATATTAGAATTATGAGCCTGTTGAATGCGACCTGATATTTACGACAATACGATATATTAAATGCACCTGCTCTGCTGTCTCGCACACTTCCGTCAATTAATTCATAACTTCTGCTGATCACGGAAAAGCAGCAAAAACCTTTTCTCCAGAACAATTCCGTATGTGACGCTCTGGATCGTTCTGGATCACTGGTGCACGTCATTTTAGCTCACTGCACGCATACTGGAAACGGAAACCTTTTCCAAAAAAGGGTTCCTGAGCCTGGCTATGGGTACAGAGAGCGAGTGCCAGATGAAGCTCGACAAGCTCAGTTATTTTTTGGGAACCACAGAATATGAACATTTCAGGAGAAATTTAGTGTGTATTGGTGAGAGTGAGATACAGGGCATACGATTACCTGACATCATTTGCAGTACCCAAGCGGAACGGTTTTTCCTTGAAAATAGCATAGTGCGCGGACGTTGACAGACTCACCAAGAACTTTGGGAAGCTTGCGAACAAAAAGAAAACGTAAGTTGTCGCAATGATTCAGCCTTTACCTTGTATTTCTATAGCTATGTATGCTTCGAAGAAATACTATCTCATGCACAGTGACGTGGCGCAACCTATGGATAATTCATAGTTGAATGAAGGTACATGGCGGAGTCCTACGACTCTGTAGCCAATCTTGGTCCAGCTTTTTACTGAGAACTGTTCAGGACACTTGATTAGCTAATCTCCGACTTCACTTAGCATGGGTTGCGTGCGTAGCTTAACGTGTTCCCTGTCTGCTTGAGAAGTTTGATTAAGAGCGCGGAAGCTCAAGCTGCTCCTTTCTGTCTTGCTTTCATTAAGGATTTCAATGAAAAACAGCTTCGAGGTGTCTTTTGAAACGTGCAGCTTTTTTCCATTCTATGCCATGTTGTGGTCGGATCCGATACCGCCATTTGCGTGGTGCGCACACCAATCTGGACGTTCGTATTACAAATTACGTGCCAACCTTTTTAGGATCAGCTCTTATGTTATCCTACAATGTCTCGTGTTTGAATAGGCTGTGCGAGCCCAACAGACACGCCTCTTGATATCACTAGCGAGAGCCTTCAGGACCGGACTCAGCCGCTACAGAATCCGTCCGCCCTAATGCGTTACCCGTTCTAATCCTTGTGTGCAATTCGTTCATGGCAATCAAAACGACGGTGCGTATTTGCTTGATGAGTGGGTGAAGCCCGTTCATTTTCTTGTTTATGCTGCTCTCGTGTGAAACTCCTTATTCATAGTTTTAGCAGTTACAGCTGCGATCTTCCGCAGTGATTTCCGAATTGCTTGTCACCAGAACTCGCCGTATAATTTCTGTGCTGGCCAAGTTCAAATTTTCATTCCTGCTGCGCTTCCGGTTGAACTGAGCACCAAACGCAGTTGCTCACTTATGTATCAGCGAGTATCTTTTCCACTTTATCAGCGATCTATTCACTGACGTGTGCCGACTCGTTTCATGAACAGCTGATTGAAGAACAACTATTGCTTTTCCAATCATGCGGTCTCATTGGAAGTTCCATTGTAGGAGAGTGAGCCCATTTACGGAGAGAAAGAGTCGTAATTTATGTGTTTACACCTCACGATGATGATTTTGAAATTGATATTGGTTGATTAACGGCCAATGTGTCATGCCTTGTTCAGTAGTAGTATAGAGAAGCACTCAACAAGGACTGCTAGTTAGGAACACCTTCGTGCCTCAAGCAGTACGAATCCTTGTCGTCTTCCTGGAGTGGGTCTCGAGCGTAGACAATGCGGAGTGCAATTGGCGAAACGTTCTTAACCTCATCATATGCGGATGTCATTCACTTCCACTCGTCTCACTGAATGCAATCGTCTTGCATATGAGTGAAATCGAGCCGCCTCGATTTTCCTTCGTCTAGCTCGTCAGAGATGATTTTTCGCCCGAACAACAGAATTCGTCGCTGGATTGCAGGAGTTCTCTCACATTCGCCTGCTCTGGTACTTGTCGAGGAATGTCATGGATTAGTGCAAATTTCATTGCAAAAACGCTTCCCTTTTTCGCGAATGGATTAATTGCTTTGCAATTAGCAGATGGCTTGAGCACTTGTTAAACAAACGTGGGACCCAACAAATGGAACATCACCTTCCGCTCCGTGAACACCTTTCCACTATTACATCATTTTCACCTAAAGCCATTCTCACACTATTAGAGGTTCGACTCGGCCAGCTGAATTTCGCCTATTTTTCTCTAATGTTTCTGATATCATTTACTCTTCCTGTAATCACTTGTGTATAAGAAACAAATTGAACTTTTCAGGGTTTGCGGTGGTTGTGCTAAGCGATAATCCGAATCTTTCCAATCTTCGCAAAAATGCCTCATCTTGGCAGGAAAGTAAGGTCAAGGAAAATTAATTTCGGTACACTATGCTCTTCCTGTCGGGCGGTACCACGCATGTGGTGAAGCTCCTTTTTCTCCTTTGCAACTGCGCTGTTCTTGGCCATTTATGTGAGATGAGAACGTAAAATTTGCCTATTTCTAGTTATGCGCGGGAATTAGCAACAATTAATTAATGTTCCAGCATGATCCGTCTGAACGACCCTCTCGAGGGGAATGAAATGCTGGTCATAAATGTCTCTAACCATGGATAAGAACTCTCCGGCGGTGGCTCTTCCGGGCTTTTCCTGTCAGCGGTGATACTGGCTCTATCAGCTACAGGTGTTATTCCTAGGTTCTACTGTACTTGCGTATTATGTCTATAGTAGTTTACTAAGTAATCCATAGTTACACCTGCTGTGTGAAGTAAACATGTTGGAGTGAGCGCGTGTTAGCGCGTCCTTCTCAAACGTTAAGGGTAATTCCTGGCGTGACTTAATCACATTGCCCTAATACATTGGAGCCCGAATATGTGGGGAATTATCCACTATCGTTGACAGAGCAGTAATATATCCGTGTGCCACAAATATGGGGTAAGCACTCCATGCAATCGAGAAGCACCGCGAATCATTGTTTGTTTTTGCATCAAGCAGTTTTACTCCACTCGATCGCCTTTTTCCTCTTTCATTACGGATGCATTACTAGCCACGATTTTTTGAAACAGACAGATTGCACGGAATGTTTGCTCTGAAAGGCAAATTAAGATAATCAGTCTGAGGATGGTAAAGACGTAAGAGGAAGTTGTATCTCCGCGTTAGTGATCTCATGAGATGATGTACGTATGTAAAGAACACCTACACCTTTGTCTTATAAACATGGTCGATGATTTCATGGCTTATTCAGTCGAAAGTAGAGCAGGATTAGTTTCCATCGATCCTGCTTCTCGTCATTGTTTCCGTTCTGGCTTTTCACTCACAGGACATCCTGTCTCAAAGTTCAGCGCCTTGAAGCCCTGCCGAAGACACACCTTCTTACACCCTACTATTTCTTCGAACAGGCGTTCACATCCTCAGCTTTCAATTATTCTTTGCGGCTGTAACGCAGTTTTGTTTTGGATTATCCGGAATGTCTATATGATCGTCTATTTGTCGGCATTATTGTGTCGTGCGCCGGGTACATTGACGTCTCGTGCTTGCGCTGACTAGAAAAATTCTGGCGTTTTTTGAGGTTCACCCGAACAAGGATGGTGCAGGTCTCCGTTCTGCTCTTCGCTGCTGTCTGCGTCGCCACACACATCAGGTGCGTTTTCGAATTTCAAAGTGTTTCGGGAGTAGATTCGGTACTGGAGGAGGTACTTAGGCAGAATCGATGTCTTTTCAGTAGTTCGGGTGCTCAGGCAAGGGAGGAGTTCGACAACTTGGAGTAAGTTCAGAATCTATTTTTATTAGCAAAAGTGTAGCATTCTAAATTGCTCTGTTTCCCCTCAGAATGTTCGACGATTTCGAGAAACGTGCACCTATGGATCGGTCGTCAATGGTCAGGTAAGAGGACTGCTTTGCCTCATGTTCTTCTAGAAGCTTCACTGCATAGATTTCGGACGGCACTTTCATGAAATACAACACTTTTACCTTAAACATTCAAGGATCGGATAGCCGAAAATGTGAACCCCGTGAAAAACGACGACGAGCTTTCACGATCTCCACCGGGGAACTTTGGAGTCTTCTGGGCTCTCCGAATCGCGTGAATTAACGCGTCAGTGTCTATGCGCGCATAATTTGTCATTCTCGCGGCTCCTACACAAGACTTAATGAGTTCATTGAGGGGGTAGGCAAGGTGAATATGCGTGTACACCATAATTTGGTTAAGAACGTTACTCCTGTGCCGGCTTTGTACGGCACCTCTTCGTGGAATGTCTAGTTATTGCGTTACCTTTGCACTCTACTGCATAATTCGAGGCGATCGTTTGCGACCTATTGTGTGCTTGATATGTGGAGTAACATGGAGTGTTTTTGTTCACAAAAGGCCATTCATTGTCTGGATTACTTCTTTTGCTCTGGTGGTGAAGTGCAACCGTGGAGATATTCCCATCAAACTTCCATTGAAGAAATAGAGCATATTGGAAGCATAACGATGACGTTATTGCAGGTTTGGGAAGAGGGCTCCAATGGATCGGTCGTCTATGGTGCGATTCGGCCGCGCTCCAATGGACCGATCTTCGATGGTTAGGTAAGTATGGACGAGTGATCACTTGAGAGGAGCTAAGTTGTTTATATAAAATAAGATATCGTCTTAATTACACTGTTTTGTCAATAGGTTTGGAAAGCGAGCTCCAATGGACCGTAGTTCAATGGTTCGTTTCGGGAAGAGGGCTCCAATGGATAGATCCAGCATGGTTAGGTATGCCCAGCTTTTGGATTAACAAGTTGTTTGCTCCATATCGAAGGGGAAACGCCACAAAACAATCCTGTCAATCACGGGAAACTTTATTAGAATGTTTTCAGATTTGGTAAACGAGATTCCATGGAGGCGATGATGATCTAAAAAGGGACATAGCAGCTTCACACTTAGAGCAACTATCTGCCATAAAATTGTCGAGCTGTTGTCGAGTAGCCCTCAAGACCCTTTTCCCTCCTCACTCATCAGATCGTGGCTTCAGTACACAATTCGGCCGATATTATTGTATTATTCAGTACACATTTGTGTAATAAATGCTGTTGTTTCACTTACTATGCTGTTGCTCCGCTTTCTTAGAACAGCCTAAGTGTGGAAGTGAAAAGTACGGAGTTGGAAATTCGGTGGTGTACCAATTAATGTTTAAAAATTCATGCGATGTTTGATACCTAACGGAATGTTATTTGGTCACACCTCATCTCAAAGGCGCTTGCGAGCCATCAAAGAGGGACACGTACCTCTTAAACATAGTCCCTTGAAGTTCACCTTCCTCCCATTGATTCTACGGAGAAACAAATCAAGTTTATCCTCCTTCCACAGCTTCTACGGGAGAATGAATCCTCACAATCAACCCTCAAAGGGCCATTTTTTTCAAAAGAATACCTTATCTGCAAGAGTTATAAAGTGAGGGAGGGGACAATCATCTGTGAGCCAAGTGAATCATGTAATTACGAGTAAAGCTTGCTAGGCAGAATGGTTTTATTCCGTCAGAATTTACTAGTTATCAGGAAATTATTGGTCAGCCTACTCTGTAAGTTATGTATGTTAGATTAAGAAAATGTGTTGAAACAAAGAGTAGGTTTCAACAACTCCTTTGATTAGAAACAATTTGATTTGAATCAGATTTCGCAGAGCCTAGTACTCTGTTTTTTCTTGTTATTCTATGTACAGAATCTTACATGCGGAACCTAAACACTGAACAATCAGGCGCTAGCACCGAAGGTCTCACTATATGTCTAAAATAGGTTATTGTAGTGTGAAGGCATTGACGACTGAATCCTTGGAAGATGTATAGCTTGCCTACATACATACACTGGCCTACAGGTATTTTCTCGAATTCTCACGGATAATTCGCCATTATTCGACCCATTTCACAATGAATTAGCGAAGAGTTGATTTGGTTGGACAGGTACCTATGAATTCACCATTTAACATCCAACATTATGTGCCACACCCAGATACAAGGTATCCTCGCAGTACTAGTTCAATCAAAAAATCACGTTGGCCAAAGCTTATTGGCGACTTCGTGGTGCTTATCCATGCGACCCGCATAGAACTGGACTTACATTAATACATAATTAAATCCTGAACATTCATGGTATGACTTTGATAAAGACAGTTCCCCGAAAATTCAGTATGTTCTCGTTGACGTTACAGCAAATTCGTTGTAGAAGCCACAAACAGGAAATGAACAAACAGGCAGGTCTCCGAAATGTGCGTGGTACGGTGTCGTTTCCGCTTCCATCCAAAAATTTAAGACGATGCTGGTTTTGGAAATCCGATGCTAGCACGAGCATCAACTTGCCCATATCACTCTCCTTATACGCGAATATAGAACAAACATTTGCTTTTTTTAGTCAGACATTGAGCGTTTCATGTTTTGCAGTTGGCGAAGTGAATTCTGTGCACGACAGAACGAAATTGAGCCCTCAGAGAAACGATATCTTGCGAAAGTATCATCCACACTAGACATGTACATATGTTAGTGTTTTGGAGTGGATCAACGTGAAGGTTTTATAACCTTACGTTGCTTGATCTCAACGAATCGTCTGAGGGAATTGATCTTTTCTTGTGCATAATTCTTTGCCTCATGTTCCTTAAAAAATTAGTATTCACCCTGCCCAATTATATGCATTACTAATGAAAGTCCAAAAAAGAGAAGAGTATCATCCTCTATCATACGTACAGTGGAATGGTGATGTTCTCAGTCGGGACTGGAGAGTAGGTTTGATAAATAAGTGTTGCTACGTACATAAATTTCTGTGGAACAGCATCTAGTCGGTGCAAAAGTGATCTAAAGCGGTATTTTTCTGTTGCAGTTATTCCTCCTAATCATTGTGTTTCAGCAAAGTGCTCTATTCATCTCTTTTCCTAAGAGGCTAACATGGCATCTGTCGAAAACGTCAAGATGCCTGCGTTCTAGATTGAAAAAGAGGAGTAGTAAGCAGGGATGGGCGAAATTACGATCACGACTAACGTATTACAATTTACGGGCATTTTTTTTTTTGCATTTCTTTACGATTTACGATTGACAAAAATGGCAGGAATCCCGTAAAAAATATGCAAATAAGGTCAAGAAAGGATTCTTGCCATAGATATTGTGCTAACAGACATGAAAACACGCATAATTAGTCATTGGATGCCCATTGCATCACTATTAAGAGCGAACTCGCGTAGTTTTGCTTATACTTCCTACTGTTTAGTGACGCTCACTAAAATTCACTTTTGAAACTACAGTGGAGAGCATCTGTCACATGAGGTGCCACAAGAACACCGAAAACCACATTTTAGCTCACTTCTCGTAACGCTGTTCAAGGCATGGTCCTGTGAAAACACACTTTGCCAGTTCCTTGCTTAAAATGTTGGATCAACAATAGCAGTAACCCTGAATAACAATGAAATTCCGAAAGATTCGTTATGTTTCGCTTAAGGGCTGACAGTCTGGGTGTATGGTTGCACAGTACGTGCACCCACTGTACGACCACTAGACGGCAGGCTCGTACGGTGTTGCACTGGGTGGTGCCACACCACCTGTGTCGCGGTGTTAGTGGATGCCGCAGCACCCATGTTGTTGTGTAGGTCACTACAGCAACAGCTCCTTGTCGCTGTATGAAGGGGCGTTACTTCACGTGTTGCTGTGTCAGAAGAGAGTAGCGGTGGCAACACCATCCAGGCCAAAGCCCCTGATACCGTAACCTTGGAGTGTTTCCCCTTGAAACGCGGGAGTGATCTAAGAAAGCGCTCTCAAACTCGGGCTACGTGATGTACGGGTGGGTTACAACAGGAAGATCCCAAGAACCGAAGGTCGAAAATTTTGGCCGGACCTTGCCTTTAGGCTATCGCAAGGGATAGCAGCTGTTCGCCAAGTTTCTGTCATTCCTCGAAGAAAGTTCGCGTTTGTTTTCTGATTTGAACTGCAGGTGGTTTTCTTTCCGAGCTGTTACGGACCAATCGATCGACGATAAACAGATGAGAACGAGCAAGAAATAAACCTTTTCTAGGACACATATTGCACTCGACGACGTATTACAATCGCAAAGGTATTGAAGGTGTATGTACAGTACCGGCCAAAATTATATAGCCTTTTCAACTTTCCTCCATAACTTTTGCTAACGTAAATCTTGGCTCAACGTGAAGCCTTGAAGTTCAAATTTTTGTGGTAGTTGCAGAGACTTAAAGTTCGTTGAAATTAAAAATTTCAACTTCAAAGCTTCACGTTAAACTGAACTTTGCGTTAACAGAGGTTATGGAGGAAAATTGAAAAGGCTATATAATTTTGGCCGGTACTGTATGTGCCCTGGTGATCTGCTGGTGGCACCCGTTGTACCAATTTGTCGCTTAATCCCACCAGACACGTTTGTTACCAATCCAATGACCCTGGAGAGATGGATGGCTTGGTTGACACGAAGCAGATAGAACCATCGATCATGTTAGCTCCAGAAACACCGACTGGATTGAAGCGAATTTCTGTACTGCACTGATAAAAAAACAATAATTCTCTCAGAACTAGCCGCTGCTAGTATTAAAAAAGTCGTCTATTCGTTGTGATGCTAATCATTCTTAAGTTAAGGTGGGAAAGCTAGGTATGTAAGGAGCGATTCCTCAGTAAATACCTCGGAACGTTTTGGGAATGATTTCATGGTATAATGAGTTGAAATTTCATGAATGTTACCAGTGGTTGTCATACATTCAGAGACGAATTACTATCTAAAGTGGCGGTTCTGGGAAATTTACAAATAATGATTTATGAGAACCAATTTTTGTCACGCACAATCCTGACAGTGAGTCGGTGAGAATGCAGCATTGCTATAATCCACTTGACGCTCAATCTTCGTCGAATCTCCTCGAGGAATCTGAGCTCTAGATATAGTAACCATATCTTTTGGAATTACTGCTCTGAAATGGTTTTCAGGACCAGAAAGTGCATATTCAAAATTTTTTTCAAACTTCAGACGTGCTGAATTTAAAATCACGTAAAGTTTACCCAAGAACACTGGTGATTTTAAACCGGCGGTTTTTTCCTGGTGGGAAACTCCGTGTCGATCGTGTGCTTTGCAGAATTGTGCCTGTTCTCGAGTTAATTCTGGCTAATTCTTCGGGTAAATCATGCACTTTTAGAACCACAGGCGAATTCCCGGTAAACTGTTGTTAAATCCCGTCGATCGTTTCTGCCTAAATTCCGCCATGATTCTGGTAATTCGGGCAATGCATACTCTTGTCGAAAAGATAGACGGATTGCGCGTGCGGTTTCTTAGTGTCGCGGCCGCAGAATCGCGGCGTGCCCTACTCGACCCTCTCATTTGGGGAATGCTCTCTCCGCATCCCTCGTTCAGGCTCCGCCGCGATGGTGCAGTCGTCTATCTTTTTGAGAAGGACTGCATTAAATCGGGAGGCGGACATCTTGAACAGCAGTGCCTTAAATTCCCCTGAATATAGGGCGTTGCTGGGTCAATGCCCTGGATTCAATTACCCTACTTTCTCTGCTCCGCTAATTACTGTGGGGTAACCAAGAGGTCATCTGAACAGCAACGGCTCTTGCAAGGATTTCATCCGCATTTAGGATAAGATGATAAGCAGACAAGCTTCTAATAGTCGTGATAGTTATTGTTACCTGTGCGGTTATATTTACTAATGATACCTTATCTTTTTATTATCTCAAATGTGGACGAAATTCCTGATAGGAAAAAAGCTGCTGGCTGTAGTCGTGACCTCCTGGATGCTCCGCTGTAATTAGCGGAGCAGCCAGAAAAAGTAGGACAGGCAGTGACTCAAACGTGTCCTATTTTGAGGAGAATGTAGGGCATTGCCGTTCAAGATGTCACGCACACGTTTTATTTGCTCAGATTTTTGTGCTACCTGGTGCTTTTTGCTCGGTAGTTGTCCTGCCGGTCCAAAGATTTTGAAAATCTAGTAACATGGTGGTTTTTCATCCCCTGTTTGCATCATTTATTGAGTGAGCCATCACGTGAAACTTGCTCGTTTTCGTCAAACCGCGCCCATTGGTCTTCGTGGTCATCATTTCTCTTGCTCAGGAAAACAACCAAAAGAAGTCCCTCTCGTTTTTGGACCTTTTGGTATTGGAGTGATGTGTTCTTAAGGATGAGAAAACGTCATTGGCCAAGGAGTCCACGGATTATCTCAAAGAAATTATGAAATGGAACAAGCTATGGAGGTGAGAAATGTGTTTTTGCTTCCTGTTGCTAACTCGAACAAGTTTGCAGCTGAAAGAGCCAATACAACTCAGTACAGATGCTGCAAGGATGACGTTACCTGTTGTGCTGGCTTTCCTTCTCCAGAACTCGGCTCATTTTAGCGTCCTGCTTAACTGAGATTTAATAAGTAAACAGACCAGCAATCGTGTAGGCTTTTGAGAAATCAGGAACTCTTGTCAAAGTAGACACCGAAATTGTAGCTATTCCAACAGAAGCAGATCACCAGTAAATTTTAATAGTAGGCTCTCCCAATTGAGTATTTCCCGCTATTTCTGTTGCTGCTCGCGATTTTTAATCTGACGAAAATGTCAAAATGATGGAGTGACTTCATTTTGTGTAATTTTATTGTGCTCAGAACTCGGATCGTTTATTGTGCCATTGATATCGATGCGGACAGAGAACAGCATGTTTCATAAGTTTGCATGAGAGAAGTTCGAGAACCGCTTCCTTGAAATGGAGACTTCGGAGCTGAACCCGCTGGCATATGTTCCTGTGGTGAAACTCATCGCAAGAGTCAAGTACACACATATTTCGTAGAAGTGGTCGGACTCGTAATTCAAGTTCCTTCAAAACAGTTGATAGGGACAAAACATTGCTGATTTTCCCTTTGCACTGCTGCTTATATGTATCTATAGGTTGGTAACAGGTAAGGATCCTTGGCCAGAATTGTGAGGATTGCCCGGCTTTCATGCTGCTGCTCTTACATACCGATACGAACTTCCTTCTTCCGTTAGATTTCATAAACGTGGGGTTCGCTTCAACAATTCTGATCCTATATTGAACGGAAAATGAGTACGATCGCTGCAAAGTGGAGAGCCCGAATATTTAACTTGCTTGCAAAATTTTCGTGTCACCATGAACTGTGGGCGCATTCCCATTCGATGGCCCTGCAGGTCATAGAACAGGCAATTTCCATTCTGGTATCGATCGCTTATTTGAAATCAAACGCAGTTTTCACGACCGAAAACAAATCAAATAGCTCGATGGATTTTATTATTAATTTGGAGCCTGATATAAGAGATAGAATTTCGAAAAATAGAAGAAACTTAACATCTTCTCATAAATCCTCGCTGTACGACTCTTTCCTTTGCGGAAATCTGAAGATCAATTTACTCGAAAGAGAAAAACAGAAGTATTGAATTCGGATGACCAAGCGGCAGTCTTCTTTTACACTTGAAAAAAATGTGGTTGCGCTGCCAATTGAGAAGTGATGAGTTCTTGTGATTAATGTGTGATCACCTAATTGTCGTGTAAGGATAGTACCACTAATGGCAATAAAAGGTCACACAGGGTGTTATGCGATCACACATTAAAGAGTGAGGGCATCGTTTCGAGTCTCGACCCAGGAGCCCTACGGCGGAAAGAGGCCCTACGGCAGAAAGGAGTGTATTGCGTTGAAAACAAGGGCAAGTATATAAGGATGAGGCTGTCAACCCTGATGGCACAATCACTATGGCTCAGAATAACGGAAACTACTACTACCCGTACTTGTTCCTTGATCAAGACCAAGAAAGGACTGCGCAGGTTTGCGAACATCTTACCCATGACTCGATTTTTTATATGACATGAACGCAAATTTTTAGAATCAAAACCGGACCGAACGTGTCATTTCTCCGGTGTACCCTGCTTATGATTACCCATATTACGACGCCAACCTGTGTACGGGTTATGGACAGGTGATGAAGTGTTAAAGGTAGCATGGAATTTTGGAGTGACCGTGTGAAGATTTTGGGCACCTACTCAAGTGGCCATGCCCTCGCCAAGGTGGGTTAATTCCTACGCTGGAAATTCGCCTCAGGTGTGAAACGCATACGAAGCATTATTATCAAACGTAAACCAGTCGGAAAGCTCAAATATCTCTCTCTAATCGAATACGAGCAAAAATTTTGAGGGTCAGAGCGCTGCAGGTCCGCACCGCTTTCGGAAGACTCGATGAACACCTATGGCACATATACAGGTACATTATGAAAACTACCGGATTGATCATGACGATGATGTCATGATGTCATAACGATGTTGCATTTCACTCTGTACTATTATAGTTTATGTTGTTCCAGATAGCCAGTTATCTTACGTGTTCTCCTGCCAAAGACGGCAAAAACTGATACGTTCACGTAACGCTGTCTTCGATGGAAAACCTTGGGGAAGATCAGCAGCATTCTAGTAAGTTTCGCCTACTTCTTGCTATCACCTTTTTTATATTCGCTTTCATTCCCCAAATTTGTTTACTGAACTGAGGTGAATGAAAACGATTTCTTTGACGATCTGACTATGATTGGACATGAATGTATCCCAATGAAGGGGACGAAGGATAAGGCTGAGAGAATGTCATACGAGGTAAGCTAAAATGAATCATAATAATGGACCTCACAAATAGTAATACCTTTCATTTAGAAGAGCAGATGCGAATAAAGGTCCTTAACTACTTCGTGAAAAGAGGACACAAGTCGAGAATAAGAGCGTACGCGAAGTGCATAGGGTAACATGTGTGGACACAATGTTGACAAACTCAGACCTTGCTTTTTTTCAGAGATGTTAATGAGAAGATAGCTATCGTCGACATGGATAACGTACTGGATCACCTGCGACTAAGGTCCGATGGAAGCACGTTTCTCCATGTGCAAGCGCCATACATGCACATCTACTACTCTTAGGAAGTAGTAACTGTAGGTTTACCAGCAAATGCTTGTGATATGAAGTCCCATCGTATCAATTTCAGCGTGCAGTGGAGAACGGCCTATTCACGCTAGTCGCAAATGGTATTCATAAACTGATTTCACGAAGCAAAAAGCATTCCGGGATGCGAATGGAAGGGCAGCCGTGTACCATTCATGGTGTCTGCAAGGGAGAGTCTGAGGTTTGAGATCCGGAAACTTTAACTATGCGTTGCATGTTCGCACGAAGTTCAATATTCCAGATGCCCCTTCTCTATACTGTGACGAGGCACAAGAAGGAGGATATCTGCATACGGGTTTTCTCTGAAATGAAGAAAGCCCTACAAGCTGCAACTCATGACACACCGGCTGCTGAGCCAGGACTTCAAGGGATAGTCAACTTCGAAAAGATGGAGCTCTGCGTCAAACACTTGTTTATGTCTAACTGTTACACTTCTTCTAGGCTGCTATCAAAGCGGTGAGAAGAGTGTTCACGTGCTGCTCCATTGAGGGCTGCTCCTGGCACCTCTCGCAAGCTTGGGTGCGGCAGCGGAATACACTTGGCAATCTTCACTTCCTCAAAGGAAAGAAGAAATCTCGCCGTGTGCGTCGATGGTAGCGAAACCTCTAGGGTTTGCCGCTTCTGACTCGTGAACACTTCAACATGGTTAACGCCCTGCAAGTACCACCTGTGGACGAAGACCACGCTGTGCATAAACTCTGCTCGGATTTCCTAAAATACTTCGCATCCACATGGCTTCAGGGACCATTCGAGTCCACGTTGTGCAAGTATCAGGTTCACGAGCTGTGAATAATGAACCTTGTAAAAAAACTACCGTTTGTGAGACCAAAATTTCCGAATATGTTCATCATACGTCTCATCTTCCTTTCCAGGAGGTTTCGCAAAGACATTCGGTCGTCGTAGGCTCCCAAGGTTGGACACGCTTATCCTCACGTTTTTACCGTTTAAGCACTGGTAGCATTGATGCGCATGGATGGAGTGAATCATTTTGGACGATTTGAATACTGCAAATAAATAAATCCGTGTTCTTGCTCCAGGTACGACATGAAAGAATAGAGCTAAATGCGCGTGACATGATGCGCCGCCAAAAAAAAAAACAGAAACAGCAATGGCTTCCTTTGAGAGAATGCGAGGTGGTCCTTACATGACAACCGTGCAATTGGGACATTACTTGGGAAAGTTGTCGCTGTTCACTTCAAATAGGGCCATATAAATAAATTTCACATGCATACTATTTATAGACTTATTTGTTTGTGTAGCTATATTGCATTATGCATGCATTCATAGTTATAAACATTTATGAATTTGAAAGCAATTCCGATCTCCGATCCATCGCCAGCTGAAATCCCACCGGTGGCCAACCTCTCTCCAACATCCGCCAACCACCACAACAGCTTCAACATTCCCCCCCCCCCTACCCTTCAAAGCATTTATTTTATTGATTGCAACAATATCACGCCACACATACAAATAAAACATTAAAACGTCCATTCCGTGAATGAACTCTCCGGCCTCCGTCAAGTGAACGCATTTCCTCACATGCGCTATCATCTGCAAAGTTAGGCTGCGGTACAAGACTTCACATCCATACTGCTTGAAGAAGAGAAAAAGCTAACCTTGTTCAAAGATAATAGCGGTGGCCGATACAGACACGAGTCACTCTGGAGAATAATTTGAAACTGAAAGACTCACTACAGTATATAAGAAAAAATGCAAAGTTCGAAATCAATGAGGTTGTAATGGACTGCGTCATCAAGCGTTCACTTCAAAGCGTTAATCGCTTCATTGTCAACCTTTTCAATCGAAATAAGAGCCATTATGAAGAACAAATTTGCTCATTCCAGTTGAATAGAAGTCCGAGCTTCTGGAATCCACGAACTTTTGGAAGTCGTTTCAGCATCATCTGGGTTGTGGAATTTTTGCTCTTTTAGGGAGCTGTCCGTATGTTTGAAAAATGGTAGCCGGTTGGCGAGAGATCTGTTGAATATGGTGGGTGAGGCAGAGTTTCATAACCTATCTCATTCAACTTCTGCAGCGTCACCCTTGAATTGTGCTGTCTGGCGTAGTCGTGTAGGAAGATCGGGCTTTTTCTGCTGACTAATGTCGGGACGAAATGATGGAGGTTCCGGTGCATTTCGACAAATTCCTTGCAATACCTCTCTGCCGTGATAGTTTCACCAGGTTTGATGAAACTGTAATAGATGAAACTTGTAGAATACCACCGTACAATCACTGTGGTCTTCTTCTAATGCATTTTAGGTTTCGGGGAAGGCTTGGGAGCCCCATCCTTGTCCAACCATTGAGAAAGACGCTTCGTGTTGTCGTGAAGGATCCATTTCTCATCAGACATTACAATGCGACCAAGAAATGGATCGTTTTTGTTGCGTAACAGGAGCGCGGAGCAGATCTCAAAACGGGGGTTTCTTAGGGTCAATTCATGCGAAATCCACCTTCCCAAATTTCTCGGCTTTCCAAATTTTTCTAAGTGGCGGACGACCATCGAATGGTCAACATCGAGTTCTTCTGCAATTTCGCATGTTGTTTTCCGAGGACCACCTTCATGATTGCCCTCAGCTGATAGTCGTCAACTTCAGAGTGGCGGCCGCGACCTTCCTTATCTTCGAGGCTCAGATCGGCACAACGGAATCATTTGAAGCAACGCCGTAGTCTGGATTCAGTGACGCTTCCTTCCCTCAAACAATGTTTATAATACGAGTTGTTCTTGCTGCAGATCGGCCTAGATTAAACTTGTAAAAAAAAATTTGGCAATAATCTCGTCTATACATGGTGCATTCCAAAACTTAAGATTGACCAAAAATATGAACCTAGTTCAAAATCGCTAAAACAATTGTAACAGCAATCGTACCTATATTCAATGAAAGGTTGGATGTGAATTCTAGATCATTACCTCTTTTATGAAATCGGTCTTCGTCACTGACGCCAACCTATTTTCCACCTGAACAGCCAGCTCCGTCGTGTCGTCAAGAATAGACTTCTTGTTCAAGACCTAGTGCAAACTGGTTAGTATTCGCTCCGCACAGCTTCCGAAGCCTTTCCAGAAATTCTGACGGTTTCAAGAGAAAAGTTATCTGGAAATACCCTATTTTCAATCTCAAAGCATTGTTTGATTGGAGAAAAACCCCATTGTTCAATCTCATGGCATTATTTGATTGGAGAAAATTTCTAACTTTCACATTGAGTGTTCCTCGGGATTCTCTTCAACAGCTGTTGAGTGCTGACTTTTAGTTCAGCAAGTGCTACCCAAAAACTTGCGCTGGAAAGCCTCAGCTTGCATCCTCTTTGTTGCAACGTCATTTCAAACACGTTCAATCCGTGCCAATATCTCCTTCACGGAATATTAAGGCCTTCAAGCAGTTTCCTATCGGTGCGCAGTTATAGGGAACCGGAACGCCTGAAATAGAAAAAATCAGTACCTTTCAATGAGAGATTGTTTGAAGTTAGCAGGTTATTTACGGGAAACTGTCCGCGCGCTCACAACATCGGCTAAAAACTGGGTTTTGCTATTCCTCTCATAGTGCTCTCGCTGCCGATCTATTTGCTGTGAGTTTGCCACAGTGGACCAGATAGTGGAATGTTCAAAGCCAGTACCGCTCTCTGTTAACACCTGAATGATAGGGGATCATACCCCAATTACTTGAGGAAGTAGGGCACGCTGTTCTCAAAAAGCTGTTGTCAGTTCTGCAAACTGCTGCAATGATCCACAAAGATAAAACTTTCTCAATTTCTTATCGGCCTCCTGAAACAGGTGCAGACTGCCGAAAAAATCGAAGAGAAAGAAATCGAAGAAAAAAGCTGTTTCCATCGTCAGTTTTGCAAACTGCTGCAAACGAGAACTTATCACTTTCCATGCGATTTTTCGGAAGGGTGCGGGATTTCTGGAGGAATGAAGTAAGCCGCGAGGAAAGACCATTTTCTCTACAAAAAGGCAAAAAAGGGCTTTTTCTATGAAAAGCCAAAAAAAGGCCACTTCAGCGCTGCAAATCACAGGAACTGTCCGCAGAAACAAGAATTTCTCGTTTTTCCATCGATTTTCGAAAATATACGTGAAATAGCAGAATGAGAGAGTGGCTTACTCCCGAAATTTCCCCAAAAATAAGAAATTATCACTTTTCCATTGATTTTTGACAGTGAAGCAAGAAAGGAGCGTTCAAAAACCTTTTAAGTCAGTGGCTGGAGTAACTCTGAGAAATAAGGAATTCTTACCCTTGCGGTGTAGTCTCTGCTATGGCGCAGAACTTCCGTGGCCAATCCAACGGACCTATAAAATTTTCGATGGGACCGACGTCGGACTTTTGCTTGTGGAGAGGAATACTAGAGCGAATAAAGCAGCCATAATAATTTATCAAGTTTAGTTTGTAGTATCAATCCGCTTCGTCTATGCATTTGGAAAGGCAGTATATTAGGTGCGACATCGGCTGTGATCATGCACTCAAAACTCCTCTGGCGCTGGGTGAAGCTAACTTGTATCATTAGGGCATTCCTTCAGCGCTAACACTTCTAGAGCAGAAAGTTGACCGTGTAAGCGTCAAGTCCTTATCCCCGCCTATTCGGCACAAGCTTATCGACACTTGTCATATTATTCACTATACCTGTAGAAGAGTTTCCGGACATCATCTTGCCCCTTCATAAAGCTTGCGAGTCTGTGACTTTTATCCACAGGCGGACTCAAAAGGTATTTACTGCGTTGGGGAATAAGTTCGTGCAGTTTTTCGTGAGGAGAGAAACCATTGTTTTCCAAAGATAGTACCAATCACATTGAAAGAGAATTGTGGCTCTTTTCCTGCTCTATTAAAGCCATTAGAGACAGGGCTGTTCCTCAGCTCCATGTCTACGGCAAGCCGCGGTGTTTGAGACTACTCAAGTTGTAGCCCGTCACCATAACTCTTGTATCAAACTCCATGGAATGCAGTAGGAACTTAACAGAATATATGGTGTATGACTTTTCCAGACAAGTAGAGTGGGAAGCAATGAAAATCCCCACATCCGAATTTTTTGGGACCCGCTTTGATCAAACATTACGCAGGAAAGTCGAGCATACCCAATGTGAACCATCACCCCATCTTGAGCATCAAGGTTCCGCAAGGAATCCGTTGGCTAAATTGACGTATTGTTGAGTGTTACAATCACCACTGATTTTTCCTTACATGTGGAGCGATCCTAGGCTGATAGTTGTCTCTGTGTCCGACGAACGCGATGTCTCGAACGAAACGCATCCTTGAGACGAAAATTGCTCTGCATAAAGCTGGCGGACCACTTCTGTGCTCTGGTTTTGGTAGTAAAGGTTTCTCTATGGATGCCGTTTCCATCCTAGCCCCTTGAGCCGCATTTGAGCCATCTTAGTCCAACAGTATTCGGTGGCGGGAAGGTTCAATCTTGTCGAATTGGAGGGTCCCATTCCATGCCATAGAAAAGGGATAGAAGGAGAAATGAAAAGCGCAGCTATGAAATTGGTAAAGAGCAAAGCAAGGGCTACAAAATAGTTTCTGACATGCAACCAATCGGAGTGCGAGTAACTGTGGAAAATTGAATTGAAGAAACCGCACGGACTTAATCCCTAACCCAATAAGTGTGAACGCCATCCTTCATGAAATTATTTCGATATTTTTGCCACAAATGATTTGCAGAAGGATTCTACGGTAACAATGCACGAGATTAGGAGTTTCATAAGACTTCCACTAATCAGAGCGCCTGATCAGGAAAATTCCCAATCATCCGCGGAGTCTTACCGGTAAAATTCACTTCCCCTGAAGGGAGCATGTATACAGAATATGATTGTAGGGGATATGTATTATTTTTTAAGCTAACACAGAAATCATTGAAAACGAAATTCACAAAAGCTATCGAGAAGGCAGCACTGCTACTGCTGTAGGAGTTTCGAGATGTCTGACAGCAAGTCGTATCCGCGTTGGTACTAGAAAGATCAAATTCTGGAGGGACTGACTAGGATTCAGGCGAGCTTCCGGGAGGTATTGCCAGATTAGAGAGGAAAATAAAACAAAAAAATTGGAATCCTGCGAAGATACGATTGCAAGAAGAAGCGTTTACTGGACTGTATTTTCACCGACGAATCGACTTTCAACTGTATACGAACTACCTGATTCTACTGATGTTGACATTTTTCAAAGGATTGGAGTGTACCTTAACGTCGGGTGTTCAACAAGGTATTGCTACATCGAAGAAGGAAGAGAAACAGCAAGGCTCCAAGCACTCTGGAAAACTCCATGTATGAGGAGGCATATCTTCGACAAGAAAAAGGGATCTCGCCATATTTAACGGAGCAATCATGGACCCCAAGTTTTATTGTGAGATTTTGGAAGACTGCTGTCTCAATTTCTCCAAGAAAGCATTCAATGGTTTGTGTTGCTTTCTAATGTTCACATTTTTGTCGAGAACCGAGACTTTTCAAGGATTTGCTAAGCTGTTTTAAGATAATGCGCTACGGTTCGGTTTTCACATCTTGTCATACGTGTTCAAAATATTCTCCCCTTATTAAGTTGAATGAAAATTCTTGGGATTTGATTCTTCGCTGAAATTTTCAGTTTTTTTTTTGGAGTACTGAGGAAAAGAAAGCAATATCATAGTCATAGTATATCTCACCCTTCAGAAACTTGCTTACACTTGCTTACAATTGGAAAACTGGAAAACGCGATTCAGGAATATTGGCGTCAACTCAAATGAGACACAATTATGCGAGACTCGAGGTGCGCCGGGGTGTCACTAACGCTAACCTGCTGTGACATCACCGAAATTACAAAAATTTTGGAAGTTTTGGAATTCAAATAGCTCACGGGGTAAAACAGTGTGCGCTGATTCCGATGGTTAGATTTCCATTGCGAATGGATCATAAAGAACAAGAATATGGCGAGGCGGCGCTTGTGACGCGACATAGCGTTTATTTCGCAGGTTTCAGACGTGGCGGCGAAGGGACTGCAGGCCAGTACAGAAAAGGAAGGAGAAAAACCAATCTGAGAGATTCATTCACACTTCTCAGATTGTTACCCAGACCCTGTTAGATTTTTCATAAAAACACGCATATACAGGGATCGGATTATTATCGTACAACTTTTGTTCAGCAACTTTTCCGCCAGGAATCCATTTTTGTCGGGCTCTTCAATTTGTTAGATAGAAAATTCCGATATTAATTCCTAATCAGCTGCTATAACAGAAAGTTTTGACATTAGTTCCTAGTTAGCTGGTATAACTTTGAACAACTTTAAGTGTGGAAACCACACACTATAATGATTTCTCATGTAGTTATTTAGACCTGGATATATAGTCAGCTCCAAATGTCCGTAGACAAGAGTTGGGACCGCGGCGCGGTTTTCCTCCGCGTCTCTGCCCTGCATGCCACGCTGAATCCGTGCAGCAGACAGCGAGAGACCCGCGCCGCGGCCCCAACTCTTGTCTACGGACATTTGGAGTTGACTATATGTGTGCCACTAATGATAATGCTATTACAAAAATGTATAACAGAACAGGTAGTTTTCCTTTCACCGTCAAACAATTTCCACCTTCAACATTACTTCGTTAAATGTTAAGAGAGCTACCGTTTATTCAGAATTTCTCCGTACTGCTAGAGCGTGTAGTCTAACTGAAGATTTTGTCGCAAGACTTAAAGTCACTATAACCCAACTTCTAGCCATTGGCTATTCCATACCGACTCCCCACCTCGGCCGTACCGCGGATTCACAGCGGGCAGAAAGTTCAGAGTAGCTGCAGGTGCGAGGTTCCTGTTTTGATTCATTATTTGACCTCAGACTGCCTTCTCTCCTGCCTATACACCCACGAGGTCACGGTAATTGCCCCATTTTAGTCGGCATCCTTGAATCTTCTCTGTATTTCTGTCTCTTATGCCTGAAACTCCCGTAACGTATCATACCACATCATAGCGGTCTCAACGAGTCTTTCAGCAATCTATTCCTACCGCATTCACTGCTGGTGTTGTTTGCTTTTTGACCTTGGATGCCTTTCATGGATGATCATTCCTCCTATTTTGGCTTGGATTATACTTCTGCATAGGACCTAGGCAGATTAGTTTACTTTTTTTGTTTGATTCATCAAGTCTCCCCGCCCCTTACTGATGAGTGGGAGGCCTATTTCACAGCACAGTGGGAGGCCTATTTCACTGTGTGTTCCCGTCTAAAGGTTCTAGTGCGAAACGGAACCAAACCATCTTCTTTTCTTTTTTTTCTTGCCTCTACCTTGACTGTTCATTTCTTCATTTTACCGTTCGTACTTCGTTTAATTCCGCAGCCTTCAATCGTGCGCCCAAGAAAGATCTACTTTGGTCATCGATATCCAGGATGCATGTTCAATAAAACTCTTTGCGCTCTGACCCCTCGTATATGAACGAATTTGGAACAATCCATGGCACTGTCATACCATTATCCTTTCCTTTACTGCACTATCCATATACCTCATCCTTGTTGTGTTATTTCAGTTATTTACCATTTGCTCCGTTATTTAACGTTTCGTTATCGTTTCTGCGGTTATTTTGCATACTGCCAATGTATTTAGCACTCTTTAGGGCATATTTGTTACCATTTACTTTTACGTATTTACTGATTTAGTATTCCTGGCTATTATTGTGTTATTATCATGTAATCAATATAATCGTCAACCCTGAAGGCACCGTCTAAGTCTCGCTTTTATCATTGGTGATTGTACCCATCATTATCGTGACCAATGAAACCAGCGAGAAGTGGGTCCCAGTGCGACTGCTACTACGCCTGTGCGCTTATGGTGAGACATCGGTGGACCATCTTGTCAGTTTCGCCTCATGTGCGAACACTGTTTAAGGACTGAGCCCATGACGAAAGAATGGGATCACGTGCCGGCCCCCACGTCTGCGCTATAGAAAAGGTTGCGCCGTTACCAGGATTTAGATAGGGTATCCTCCGTAACTTCTGCTAACGTGAAGCTCAGAAGTTCTAACTCAGACGCTCGGATGGTTGAACCCCAGGAGAAACACAGTTGAACCGCAGTTATACTCGCGGTTCAAAGCGACTTTTTGATGATGTTACCCCCCCCCCCCTCCCCC
>JARK01001337.1:4735255-4749889 GCA_000688135.1 Ancylostoma ceylanicum | reverse complement strand
ATACAGTAGGGAGATTGCGAAATAACCGATTTTTGGTAGAGTTTTCGCACAAATGGTGCGCAATGTTCTGAATCTCCTCATGTTCGTTCCTTATTTTGTGCATTCATGTTATTTAAAGATTTTTGGTGCCCAACTGTATTGCGTGCGCAAGTGTTGACCGTAATTTTTTGATAAGTTCATTTGTCGATATTTTTCCACTTAAGATTTGCTGCGAAACAGTGCCACAACAAAGACAACCCCACCGTGCGCAATGGAGTGCTGACCATGTGAGTTTTGATGTAATATACAGTGGCGGCCACATATTTAGCACGCTGCCAATTTTGGGCGATCAACTGATGAAAATATAAAATCTGTATTTCAGTACTGGAACGAGCTATCAGGACAATACTCGAGAATGTGATAAGGCATAGTGTTCTCCTTCCCGCCTCAACTTTGTTGCCCCGGGAAATGCTTCTGGATGGGATTGCACGCGTATAGAGCTAAAAATGCAGTGCTTTTGGAAATGTTTCAGTTTCTCTCCTAAATGACTTTATTGGATTTGGGTAAAATGTGATTTTATACTCGATGTAATTGCGTGTTTCGCTATAGTAATTTCAACGAGCATTTTCTCACTTAAGCGGAGAACGGAAATTGTCAACTGGAGTGAAAAAATGTTGAAAAAAGGATTCACGGTGATTCCAAGGATAAACCGTGCATTTCCAGCCGTGGATTTTTTTCCGATTTGCGTTGCTAACAGACAATCAGATACTGAAAGGAAGACTCCGGGGCTTCCTTTATTAGCGAGATTCATAAAAATGAAATTTTTGACGAAATTGACGGTCTTGTTTCTGTCTCTGGCTCCAGCCGGTGTGTAGAGTCCAGTAAAAGCGTTCATAGGGGAATGTTGACGAGAAACATGCTCAATCTGGATCACCACTTCTTTTCCTTCCATAGCGAGATACACGAATTTTACACAGAATTTTGGAAAACCGACAAAATTGAACTTTAATTTTTTTAATCCAGTTTGAACGGATTCTGTGCCCGTGGTAAGTAGCAGGAAGGAGGCGCTCATAGTGCCTCAACGCATTCTCGAACTTGGTTTTGATTGCTCATCATAGGACTGAGAAATGCAAAAAAAAATTCTGTCGGCCAAAATCGTGGGTGTGCTAAATATGTGGCCGCCACTGTAATTTCGCAAATGTTCATTTGAGTTTCTCAACCATTTTTTTCTTCGCTCAAGGCCTATTCCAATCGCTTTATTCTAACCTTTTTTGCCATTTGCTTTTTAGCGTCATTAACGTAGCCCAGAGACCTGCCCTCCTCACCTTGTTTCTCATGTATCTTTCTGGGCTCTTTGTTTGCTTACCGTTGGAGCTATTTCTCCAGTTTTTCTACTAGGCTAATTGATTTTCCTCTTCTCCTTTCTTCGCTCATATAGCTTATTAATGCTGATAGCTCCTTTTTCTGGTCATTCTTCTCGTTCTACTTTTGAAATCTCTTTCTTTATCCATTCTTCTCGTTCTACTTTTGAAATCTTTTTCTTTATCCATTTCATAACTTTTGTCTCTCCATCCCTCCTGTTTCTTCTTCCTCTTCATTCTTCCTGTTTCTTTCTTCTTTTCGTGATTATTTGACTACATTCCCTCGGTGTTATTCTTCGAGCCTTTGCAGGGCTGTTTACTTCTTCCTTCCTTCATTTTTCGTTCATTTATTACCTCTACTACTAGGTTTTTGATACTGGTAGCTCCTTCTTCTTGTTAATATTTTCGTTCTGCTTCTACTTTTAAATTCTTTTCCGTTATCATCCCGTTGTATCACCTCTCCATTCTTCCTCTTTCTTCATCCTTACCATTCTTCATCTTTCTTTCTTCTTTCCTGGAATTTTTGCGTGCTAGCCCTCTACCTCATATTTCTTCTCGCTTGTGCTCTTCAACGCTCATTGTATCCATTCGCTTCCCAGCATTCTCTTCTTTCACGTGCGGAATCCTTTGCATTTCTGTCGTGATTTAATTCCAATTTTACATTCATTCGTTTTTCCCAATACTAGTATTTGCTTTGGTTGAATAGTAGCTTGGTACTAAAGTTACCGTCATCCTCAGTCTTGGTAATTGACATATTTCCAGTCTCAGTGGAAAGCGACGAGAGGGAAGAGAATGAACTGCTCATCAGAGCAGCTGCTCCGCGTCGCCTTTAACCGCGCAGAGACCCCATGGACATGCTCAGCGACGAGCGGTTGCGCGAGCAGTTCCCTCTCACCAGGCGAGGATTTGCGTTCGTCCTCTCCCTTCGCGAGGACAATTTGCGGTCTTCCACGAGGCGGTCTGCAGCACTCACACCGGCCCAGAAGCTCTCAATTTTCATGTATGTTTTTGGCTTTGCCAGTATCCAGGTAATTTTTGTAACTTTCTGTAAACGTCTTCAGAAGTCGATTCACAATTTGGATTTTTCTAGAGGAAGACGGGATACTCCCAGGCGACAGTATCGATGGTGATCTCTGAAGTCTCTACAACAGGAGAGAAGAATCCATCCACTGGCCGGATGAAGATCTGCTCGCGGAGACGAGGATGGCGTGAGTTAACCACACTGTGCACTAGAATGTTTGGAATCAATTCAGCTATCAATATAGGATTTTTTCCATAGGTGCGGGATACCGGAAGTGGTCGGCGCTATAGGCGGGACCCATACCAAAATCATCGACGAGGACTTTTACGTGAACAGATATATGTAATTAATCTGCATTGACATTATCAATGTTTTTTCTTTCAGGAAAGACTACCACTCCTTCAAATTGGGCATCATCTCTGATGCGAACCAGAGAATAATATGAGCCAGCGCTAAGTATCCAGGTCGCGTCCACGATTAAAGAGTGAGCTGTTCACTTTGATCCTTGCTATTCTTCAAAGGCATAGAGTCTAACCACTCATCCCTACTGATGAGCCTCGGGAAGCCTGGTTACTTTTCCTATTGGTTTGCCTGTCTAGGGGCAGAGGCGAAACAGGATTCGTAGCTATTCATCATTTCTTGTCCGTAAATCACATAATTTTATGATTTTTGAGATATAAATGTTCAATTTTGAGATAAGCGCTTGAGTATCGCAAATGTTCTTGCTTTAGGTGTTCAAGGAAAGCAGGATCTATAGAGAGTTCCGACAGAAGAAGGAGACAGGAATCATTCTGGCAGACAGCGCATACGGCGCGGAATCGATTCTGCTAAAGCCGATTCTGAGGGCGAACCGAACACCAGCAGGTAACGGGCTAGTATTGTACAGTCCTTATCATTTTTCCTGTTGCAGAAGATCGATACACTAATGCAGTGTGTGCGGGTCGGGCGGTTGTGGAACGAGCAATTGGAGCCCTTAAGCGTTAGTTCTTAATGCTCCATCTTGAGTTGAGGTGTGTCAGCTAATGCTTATATTAAAATCCGTTCATTCTCCAATTTTAGATATGAGCCCGAACGTTGTGCAAAGATCATTATCGCGTGCTACGCTATGCGCAACGTCTGTATAGAATTGAAGGAGCCCGAGTTTGAGTTGAAAAGGCCCGTGGAGGGAGAAATAGGCGACTTCTTCATTCTGGACACCAAAGAACCACGGGACAGCGCTGCTGGTGTTGCCATGAGGCAGCACATCATCGACACGTATTTGAGTTGAACCATGTTTTCTTGTTTCGTGTGTATTTAGAAGTGCTATCTACTAAAATCATGTACAGTTTATTATACACACAATGTACGGTTTATTATATACTGAAATTGCATACATAGTATTATCGGATGCGATGCAACAATGATTAATGTATGGAACACCTGAAAAAATATCTTTGTATAATAGTCTTCGGTCTTCGAATGAGTAAAAACGTACAGTAACAAGCCAAGCACCAAGATAACAAAGTTTGAAAGTAACGCCTATTAGCAAAGTGAAGAAAGAATCAAATGAAGTGCTAGTTACGGGAGAGGAATCAGAGTACTAAGTAGTAAAACAAGAGTAATAAATAATGATAATGCTGTACTGTGCAGATGATTGACTGGTGAGACACAATTCCTATTTCTCCTCTCTAAAAATCCCAGAGATTTGCTCGTTGTTCCAATTCAAGGGAAGTAGTCAAGATGATACACATGATATCGGATAAATTTCGTGTCACAGATAGTTAACTAAGCTATGGCTAATCTCACTACCATTTTCCTGCCGAAACTGGCATTTTCTCCTACTCTTTTACATTGTTCGCATCGCAACACCACAAAAACAGTCTACAGCACAAAGCGAGAATGATTTTTGTGACCAGGGTATCGAACAACCCCCAGTAAGCGAAGTGAGGACAAGAATTTCTTACAAAAAGCGATCTGATGGCAAAACATCTTTTATAATTCTGTTCAAAGAAGGAGAATTCCGCCTAATCAGACTGATACTTCTTCGCCAGATCTGACTTTTTGGATCTTAGTGTATTCTTACCATATCCCCACTATAACAATGCCGAATTTGAAAATTAAAGCGATATTCAAGGCCGGGTCATCAAATAATCCTCTTGGTTGGAATCAAAGTGAAAATTTAGAAAATCGATCAAACGGCAGGTCACCCTTGGTAATTCCGTCATTTCTCAACTCTCGACCGAATTTAGTGAGCCCCATTGAGCCGAAGAAAAATCCTGCTCTTTAATTCTTGACGGGGATAAGAACAGAGACGAACGAAAATTCACAGAAGCAAAATAAATAAGAAAAAAGATGCAAAACCAGAAAAACTCAAGAAAAAAATCAACACCCAACACATTTTCCTGCTCCTCAACCGGATTCGTGTCTGGCCAATTTACACGGCTTTTCTGAAAAAAAAAAATTTGCTTGGCATTATAGGAACGAAAAGAAAATCAATGAGAACGCGAACAAAGGGGATAATTACACACAATAATACGGAGAGCGAAAAACCGAACAAAACGACCTATTCAGACATTCGATTGGATTGGATTGGAGCGGCATGTCACCTGCGCTCCAATCTCAAAAATGGGCTGTCTTCGGGTGCCGTTTTACTTGCCGTGTGACCTCTCTTGCAATGCCACTGCTATTCGCTTCCTGTTTGCTTGCTGTTCAATTGCTGATCGCGAGCGCGAATGGCAACCGAAAAGCAACAGGACGACAGTCCAGGGGCAAGTGAAACGGAACCCTAAGACCGCCCATTTTTGAGATTGGAGCGGAGAAGAGATACTACTCTAATCCAGCGAATGCCTGAATAGTAAATTGGTATTTTGTGTATGCAAACGAGCATGTGATTACGAAGTCAGGTCACGCGTCTTTGTAGAGTCATTAGTTATGAAATAAGCCATTACGGCTTATTCTTGCGTGCTTAGTGGTAGCCTGGTCAGCTCCGTCCTACAAACGTATTCGTGTCATGGCAGACGATGTTCAACGCGATTCAGGAGAATCTGGGGCTGACCCTCAACCGAAGATTTACCAACTCACATCAGACGATCTAGATAAGCTCTTACAAGCGAGGCGGGAGCCATCGCGCACACAGTCTCAGCCGAAGCATACTTTTGCAAAAACGGGATTGGCGAGACAATTCGAATTCGACGCCGAGCTGCTGGATATCATCATACCCATTTGTGAAGTCGCACAGAAAGAGGGCGAGATCAAACTTGGAGAAGGCCGCGGATTTGGTCAAAAAGCGCAATGAGCTGCTTGTGGTCGCTGATGGTGATCTGTCCGTGTTTATATTTTACGAAAAACAAAGGAAAGCAGAAATCACCACGGACCCGATCTTGGCAACCTTTTTGAAGAAAAAGGAAAAAGTTGAGCAGGAGAAAACTAAAATGCAGGCATGGAAATCGCGCAGATTCGAGCCGTACCAGCGATTTAAATTGCCCTTTCGATTCGAGGGATCCGCCTCGGCTCCCGGTCCCCTCCCTGTCATGCCCCAAGGTTACGGCTTTTACCCCAAGTTGGAAATGCAAGGAACGTCGAGGATGCCAAGAATCCAGCAACAGAGTTCATCTCGTGCAGCAACGCCGAGAGACATGTGTTACCTTTGCGGACGGTTTGGGTGCTATGCCTCAGAATGCAGATTCACCAAGAAGCAGTAAACAATTTACAGCAGGTAATATACATGATAATGCGTTTTTGGTTTGATATGGAGATCTCCATGTTGATTAAAAAGACCCTGACAAGTGCTTTCCAGCCGGTTCGTCATACCTTCCATCGATTGGATTATTTTGCTTGCAATACACAATCCGCGCTCCAACATCCAAATTTTGTTTCAGAAGAGATAGAATGCCTGCTTCGATCGGGTGCAATATCAAAATGTAACAATTCTAATGGTATTCGAATCAATCCTCTCTCGGTGGCAGAAGGTAAGAAATTCAGGCTTATATTAGACTTGTCAGATTTGAACAACAGTTTGGAGATATATCACGTCAAATACGAAGACTCATCCATCATAAGGCATGTGCTGCCTTGTTATGGTTACCATCATATTCTCATTGATGCGAGTTTTCGCAAATACCTAGGATTCACATGAGGTAACTGCAACTACTTTTTCAATGTTTTGCCTTTCGGTCTGTCTCCGGCTCCTTTTATTTTCACGAAAATTATGAAGCCACTCCTTGCGAAATAGCGATCTCAAGGATTGGGGATTGCTGTATATCTGGACGATGGATTGATTTGGTCTCATTCGGCAAAATAATGCAAAACCGACTCTGATATAATAAGAAAAGATCTTGCGGAGGCAGGATTTTTCGCAGCAGAAGAGAAATACTCCTGGTAGCCAAAGATTGACTTGGTTAGGTCACGTTATTGATCTTGAGACGATGTCGGGTACAAGCCTTTCGTACAGGTGGCTTCTGGGTTACGAAGAGAAACAGGAGTTGAGAGTGTGGTCCAAATTTTTACAGGACAGTAAAGCAGAGTTACACACAATCGGCAGGCGTTTTTGTGATTTCTTTGTCATATCGACGGTGCGCCAAGCTCAGGAATGGGCGCAATTTTTCACACCCCTGAAGGGGACAATCTTATTAGTCGGTCAGACCTTCCAAACTCTCTCATTGGTTCATCCAGTACTATTAGGGAGCTGTTGGGAATACTCAATGCCATTAAATCTTCCGAGAGTTCGATCGCAAGGGAAAGAGTTCAGATTCAAACCGATAGCCAGACGGATCAGTCAGTTTTCTATGAAGGAAGGACTAAGAGCGATATTCAGCTCATGGCGGCCCAGATCAGGGAAACCATTGATTATCTTAAATGTCACGTAGAGGTTTTTTGGATACCACGAGAGCTTAACGTACAAGCTGATTGGGCTTCCAGGATTGTAAATTTAGATAGCTGGTCCATCTCCGACGCTATTTTCAAAGAACTAGATAAGATTTGGGGCCCTCTGAAGTAGACATGTTTGCAGATGTAAGTAATAAAAAGTGTGAAACGTTCGTTTCCAGATGGTTTGCAGAAGGGTCCGCAGCCGTCAATGCGTTCAGTGATTCCGCATCCAAGTCCTGGTCTCAGCGTCGTTGCTGGTGGGTGCCTCCGCCTTATTTGTTAACACATACAGTTCTTACAGCCGGAAAATATTTTAGTAAAGGAGTAATTGGGTTCCGATTATGGCCTTCACACATAAGTTTCATGTCTTTCATACGCGGCTTGAGTTGGATCCCCGAAATAAGGGATACATTTATAGTATCTGAAGGTGGTGTACGTATGTATACATTCGCCATCGTACACGTTCACTACTCCGTCAGTCAGTTTTGACTCCATTTTCGCTAAGGTCGACTTCTCAAAAGCTTAACCCGCCGGCTTTATAAGTTCCGCAAGCTAGCAGTAACAAAATGTGAATTTTGACGGAGTTTCGTAGTCAAAATCGGTATTTTGTGTATGCTGACGAGCATGTGGTTACGAAATCAGGTCAAGCGTCTTTGTAGTTATGAAACAAGCCATTCTGGCTTATTCTTGCGTGCTTAGAGCCCACCCGCCCATCCTAACCAGACTGGATGTTGACAATTTCGGTGCGTAATGGTCGACTGGAGGGACGAGAAGACCTGGCTCAGATAGTTGGCAGATCAGCAAACAATGCCCTTGCCACTGGTACTGCAAAGGCTTACGCCACCATGAGAAGACGATTTGCGGAATTCGCCAGCTCATTCAAAAATGTGGATTCCAACTTCGGAAAATACAGAGACCTTTCTATTGCACAACTAATACACACGGGACAGATCAAGTCCATTCCTATGTCGACGGCAGCACTCAATTTCTACTATTGTCGTCTAACAGATGGTGACGCGGAGGTCCAAAAACTGCTTACAGACTCGTCGAAACGGAACGTACCCCCTATCGTGCACAGGACAAAAGCTACACAAGAGGACGTAATCGACGTCGTGAATTGGGCGCTAGATGCGAATACTGAAAGTGCCTTAACGCATGCTCGCATCGTCCTACTATCATTTCTCGCATTTCTACGAATCAGCGAGGCAGCAGGCATCAGGAAAATGCACATACTAAACAAAGGGAACGAAACATGGTGGCTGCACATACCGAGATTCAAGACGGATGAGTGTGGGGCTGGCGCAGCCATAGCGTTCAAAGTCCAGAGAAGAGACAAGATATTGGGGCACAGACTCATGCAGACCCTAAGCGCTCAGAAAAGAGATCAGTTAGTTAGTTAGTTAGTTTTTTGCAGCCGCAGCAGGAACCAAGCCCACCACGGATGCGTTGAGGAAAAGACAATACAGTTTCGTTGAGTGCGGGGCTTGGTCGGAAGGGCTTAATTTCGCACTCCTTCCGAGGAGGGGCAGCTACGGTAGCCCTTAGACGGAGGATAAATCAAAAGGATATAAAGAGAGTGGGCAGATGGAAGTCCACGTCGGCAATGCTGCACTATATTGAATCTACTCCAATTTGATGGTACGTATAAACTTCAGAGAGGTGGCAGAGTGGTAGTTCATGTAAGTATTTCAGAACCAACAGACAAGTACACAACTGCAAAAAGGGGATTCATGGCAGGACTGTTTCCAAAAATCGTGTCTCCCCTACAGATGTATGGAAAGGTATGACTTCCCGAAGGAGTCCAAGGTCCTCATTCATTCATCGAAGACCGTCTTAGTCTACGTATCATATATTATCCGCTCTCATATTCCTACCACATATCACTATGACGACATCGCCCTATCGCGGCTAGTTCCGTATGTGACTTATAAACTATTCCCTATGTTATATAGAGACAGTGAGTACTTCATTGCACCAAACAGGGTCCTCAGAATTAATCTCAGCTTTTATCCAGCCTTAATCGCCTACTATATGCCTTAGCCAGCAACGGTTGTTGCTAATCTTATTCCATGCATCTTCTTGATCGGTGCATATTTTTTCCAATGGAGTTGTCACTGTTTGTCGTTTTACTCACATATATGCCACGGGGCAGACTCTGACTTGTTTTCTTCGGTCCTACTGTTATGTACACAAGTCGTACGCTCACTATAGACGTTTATTTTGCACTATCTCAAGTAATATACACGTATGTACTCGTTAACTATGTACACATAGTCAACCATATCATACTCAGTACTGGCTCCAGTATATTTGTCATTCGTTACTAAAGTACTACTATATACGTTTACCTCACACATTTTATATGTCAGGTAATACATATGCACATGTACTCGACTACTATGTATAACCAAGCATATCATTTCAGTAACTGGTTTTAGCGTACTTGTTGCTACGCATGTTCTCGTCTACTATGTATAACTAAACATCATACTCAGTAACTAGCTTCAGTGTATTTGTTATTCATCCCCGCAAGAATAAAGCCTTCCTCCGCAAGTTAGCAGAAACGAAATGTAGTTTTTGACGGAGTTTCGTAGTCAAAACCAATGGTGTGTGGAAATTAGGTGAAAATTGTGAAATAGCCCCTTCCTAGTATATACGGAGTACGGTAGATTCATATTCTGAACTTGCTTGGTAGACGGAACGTGCCGTCCTCAAAGATGCCCAATTTATATAACTTATTCTCCCAATTCGGGTCGTAGACATAAGAGCGCTAGGTAAACTCGTTGGAGGGGCGTTTTACACTACGTTAAGGACCCCTAGACACTCGAATTTGTTATTGACTGTTGATCCTAATGCTAACATATATACCTTGTAAATTTGCGTTAGAACATTGAAGGCAGCACTCGAAATTCTCAATTCCAAATAGAGTCGGTTACACAGCATTAAGTTGAACCGCTTACACACATTAAGTTGAACACAGTGAAAAGCCGTCTATCTGCAGAGATACCGCCGTGGACATATCTGCCGACCTGGACAAAGGGGTTTGGTCGCGCTAGCTTACGCTGGTGTGCGGGAGCGGACGTAATGCTATGTGTGGAATTCGTGCCACCTTCAGGGTTTCGTGGCAGGATCTGCCAGATCTCCACGCACTAGACACACAGGGAATACCGCATTCATTCCCTGTGTTTCCTGCAAGTTTCACGCTAGTTCATCTATGAGTTCACCGTCTCTAAAAATCTCGATATGTCGTTTGACGTTTACAACATCGGGATTTCCATGTGTGCTGCATCTAACAGGTGTGAACACTAATCCGTGCGATGTCGTTACTTTGTTTTCTCAGCTATCTGCTTTTTATTTCGACAGGGTGCTCTAAACTATATGGCAGTACACTTCTTTTCGAAGGAGCATCCACAATCATCTTTGTCCCGGAGCTTTTGAATGTGCTCGATCCTTAGGCGTAAACCCAACACTCTAGCTACGGAAGTGCAGTCCGATGCTCAGCCTTGCGCGAGGTATAACAAGAACAACTCCAGTTCAACATTTCAACTTTCAATCCGTTCGTACGAATTGCCGCGAGTGATAGAGCTGAAGTACACCCTTGGAGCTCTATCAATGGCAGATGCCAGCTATTTGATAACCTGTTTGCGTTTCTCCCCACTTCTTTGACCGTTTAGAACCTTTTCGTTATCTTTTTTGTTTTCGGTAGGCTGAATCCTATTCTTTTCTTCCTCTTGAAAATCAAAGACTCCATTCGCTGGGTAATTTTTCTTGCGAGACTCCAATTTCTCTTTCATTCAACATTTCAATGTCATTTTGACCCTCCTTTCGTTCTCGGTGGCTCGTCTATTTGTTGCTATGCTTCCTCTTATGGTTACTTCTATTGGTATTCTCTGAAAAAGACGTAAGAGCATTTAAGTTAGTGATTGCACGACAAAAAGGTGGCGAAAAACGGTGTTTTCCCCACTGGTCAGCACCCATGGCTTGCGTAACTCAAACCAAGCTCTGTCGAAAGAATGAAATGGAGACCAGTAAAAACAAAGCTCTCTTAATTGTGGCGACTTTCAGAGATTTGACATTGTTCAGGGCACTCAATTACCTTGGACCACACCGGATTCTCGGGGTGGAATTTATCCATTGGTGCTTCCCACACACGATAACCTCCGTGTATGAGATTTCGAGCGCTTTCGAATCCTAGGCACAGTCCCGACAATTCTGTCGGAGACCCCGCGCTCTCAGAAATATCACAAGTGCGATTCCATTCCAACATTCCAATTCAGCCCGCTGCTGAGTTGTAGCTTTCAAACTAGAGCTGGAGTACCTTCTTCTTCGCGATCAGTGACAGACATCAGATGTTCGAGAAAATTTGTTTTTTTACTTGCCTTCTTTCAGCATTTAAAATATTTTTCTCTCACTTTTTGTTCTCGGTAAGCTTAGCCCCATTTTAATCCTAATTCATGGGAACTCCATTTTCATTGTTAATTCGCTCGTTATGTGGTTTTTTTTTCGTGACTTCAAATCTGATTTTAATATTTCTTTCAAATCCAAGGTCAACTTAAGAAGTCTCCCTTCCTCAGTAGCTTGTCTGTTTGTTGGTGTGCTTTCTCTGACGATTGCTTTTTTGGTCTTCGCTCTTAAAATGAGAGGTCAAGTCAACAACAGAACAGTTTTCTCATGGTGTCCAATCAAGGTTCATCTGTGGATGTTTGAAGGCAAACATCGTACTTTTTTATGGGGATTCCCAAAGTTATGTGGAGCACATTGGTAAGGAATTACGACAAGAAGGAGGGAATATTGCATCGGGACGAAAATCCACACGAACTTATGCTACATATCAGCGAGTAAAATCGTGGATGTTCTAAATACCATGCCAAAAAATGCATAGAAAGCACGTGAAAGCGCATTCTCTAATGACCTCTTCATGAGCGATTTCATACGCCTAGAAAAAAAACGTCATGTCCACTCTATGTAATTTCCATAGGCGCGGATCACAGCTTCCACACGCTTAAGATGGAGCCATTCCACTGCGAGCCGATGTCTCATTGAGGATGGTCTCCATCGACGAGGAACTGATCACGATCGAGCACGTTAGAATTACACGGTATATGAAGGTACCCTACTAAGTTCGTCAAAGTTGAACGTTCAAGAAGCAGATTTGCGTTCTTTTCGTTCCAGGATTATAACTTACTGCAACGAAGCGATTCACGCGTCAAACTAAGAGTTAAGAAGAGCGATGGGTGGGCTAGCATATCTCCATACTCTGAACTTCGATTTTGAACATCGAAATTCGAGAGAAGTCCTAACCAAGCTGTCTGACTTCTCCTGACTGTACAACTAATTCTCTAGACTTGAACGACCACGCGGGTGATTATGGAAAAAATGACCTGTGGGAAAGAATACAGTGGCGTTCACTCTACGATGAGGACAGTGGAGCGAGCCTGTAAGGAGTTCTGCCAAAATCGCGATGGTTATGCAGTGGAGAAATGCCTTGAAACTCTGAGGAGTATATTTCCCACATGGCATCGTTACGAGAGGTCGATCGCGAATATGGTTTGATACAATATTTTCTGCAGGCCCTTTGTAGTGAAACAGTATGTATGACCCTTCCAGTGGCGGGCGCGGAGAAGCGGGGCACCCCTTAGAGGATCACCAAATTTTCGGAAATATTTTACAAAAGAATTATAAATCATGTGTTAGTTCATTGTTATTTCCCCATTTTTTAATCATTTTTATCATTTTTTTAAAGAATTTTTATTAATTACTTATTTTTATGACTGATATTTTTATTGATTTTATTTTCTATTCGGGACGAAAAACGGCGAAGACCCCAATTTTTCTCCCCCTCCCTCCCGCCTGATTTCTGCGTCTGCCACTGAGCCCTACCTATATGCGTCTGCCACTGCATACCTTCCATTGTTTCATTTTCATTTTTTTAAGAGACCGCATTCGCCCAGATGTAGCAACTGCATAGATTTGATCGCTCGATTCTCAGCTTCCACCTAATTACCCTGAATCGTGGTACGGGCAAGCGATTAGTAGAAGCGTGCAAGAAAAACAAAGCGGAAGATTGAAAAACGGAAGTGGACGGTGGATGGGTTAGGAATCGTGTGCACAAGGGAGAAGCAGCGCGCTCTCTGTAGCAACGTTGGTGGTAATCCCTTTTCACGGACCGAAGAGAGCCCGCCCCGTGCGTTCGGTCACTCGCTACCTCCACAACCATCTTCGGAACCCTCGCTGACTACCGACCAACTCTTAGAAGAGCAGCTGCATCTTGCACCCGCGCGATTCTTTTGCGAGCTGTGAGTTACATGTTAACGATCCGAGTCCTTTCAGAATCTGATACTGAATGATGCTTCAGGAAGATGATTGCTCCAGCTCTCCTTCTGTTGCCAACAATTCTCTGCCAGTCATTTCGAAATGTTCATCTAGGATTTCCCGATGCTTGGGATGGTGACAAATATCGGGAGTTATACTGTCCTAGCAAGAACATCCCAAAATTCCTAGGTGAAGAAAGACTAAGTTGAATAGGTCAATTTTGTTCTTTGTTACACTACCGTCTTGTTTCTCAGATGGGTTCTTCTTGTGCCAATTGTCCGCTTCCTACGGAAAGAGTTCTGCTCCTCCTGGAAATAAGCTTACTCACATGATTGATGCTATTGGAGCTGTTGGAGCGTTCCATATCAGCAATGGACAAGTAGGTCCGAATTTATCCAAAGAAATTGCAGTGCCTAATTGGTTCCTCGTTAAGGTTGTATTTTCGTCACAATACTATCCGTCACAGCCTTACAAGATCTGGGAATTCTATGACCGTAATATCACAAAGTCTGGCGTCCCCTGGGCTGGATGGTCCGACTATAACCTAACGGCGATGTCACGATGGGAACAGGTATAACGCAACCGTGTCGTTCTGCCTTTCTACATGTTGCTTGCATAGCTCTCTTGGTGGAAATTCCAGATCCCACCCAACCCTGATTCTGCTCGTTTCCATCCGAATCTCGACTTTTGGAGAGTCGGAAATAGAATCTTGGCCGGCACTGAAGCTCCTTATTGGATTGGATATGAGTTCGATGTCAGTCTACTAACTTCCAAACTTCCACATCAGAGATTGTTTCTTTAGGAATTTCCCCAAGACAAATCTTTTAGGTGCGTACTCTCAGCAAATTCAAACTATTCAAATTTACCGAGGAGAATGATGTTTTCTCAACTCCACGACCAACGATGATTCCAATATCTATGGCTATTCACGAACGGAATGACCCTGATGGCACAATCTGGGGATCGTTTTCTGCGATGAACTTCGAGGAGCAGCGATTCTTCCAAGTTGCTATCTTTTACTTCGTATTTATTTGCATATGAACCACTTTATAGCAAAGCTTGCAATTTTATATGTCGGTCGTGCTATTTCTTTTTCGAGCGAGAGAGAGAGAGAGA
>JARK01001337.1:4684795-4719048 GCA_000688135.1 Ancylostoma ceylanicum | reverse complement strand
ACACGAGATGGCGATTCGAGCGGATTAGGGCAGGTGCATTCGGAATTCCGCCTCGAGTGAACAACTCGTTTAATGGAGAGGAGAGTGGTCATTCTTCAATGTTCCGAAGCGGAGTTAAGCAAAGGCGTTATCTTATTGGCGCTGAGCCAATTTTGGCAAAAGTCGAAGGGTGGGCAAAAAATGGATTTTACTTCATTACAATACTGGGCATGCATCCAGTCCTTAAAAAAAGGGAATTTTAGCAAGTTACGAATTTTTGAATGAACTAACCTCACTTTCACCTGAGAACCGGCATTACCTGAGGCGGCGTGAGGGCAATTAGCACCTGTTGCTGACCCCATCGGTAAGCCTTAATTCCACTGCTATTTATTTATTAAAAATTTCGTTCCAATTGGGCAAAACTGAAATTTTTCCCCGCAAACGCTGACGACGAGCGAGCGGTGACCGGCACTGCTCACCATAACGCGCCTATGACCAGAAGAAGGAGATAGCTCCAAAACGTTGATCGTTCTGAATAAACTGACTACTATTCTCACGTGCTGTTCAACATAAAACAACACGATAGTTGATCATTCTTTGATAACTTAACACCGGAAATTTTTGCTGAACTGACCTCCAAATTAAGAGAGACTACAGTTTCCTTCCCCTCTTCCTCTCCACGCCTTTGAGCATACTTTAGGTTATCACCTACATCCTGTTCAGCCTGTACGCAACAATACCCGACAAGGGAAGTGCACGAGTTTAAGCTGCGATTTCGAAACGAGACATAAATGATTGGAAGGCTTGTCCGGAAAGATGTTACGGATCATATTTAAAATTTGCTAAATGGTTAATACAAGCTCAAAATTCCACGTGGATGATTTCCCACCTTGCTGACATACAGTCTGTTCCCTCAAACTTACACTGCCATCCTCGCCCCGATCGAACAAAGCGGCGCGTGCGTGTTCGATCGGGGCGAGGATGGCAGTATAAGTTTGAGGGAACAGACTGTATATCTCCCACACGTCGAAGCGACGCGGCTAGATGGCCGAGAGGATAATGACGCAGGCTCGTGGACGGACTCTCAAAGGTTCGGCTCCCGTCTTCCCTTTTTGTTTTGCAAACTTTCTTTTCTAACCCAACCATCCGGAGCTGTTCAGAGGGAGAATGAGCAAGGATTACGAGCGCTTCTTTAGAAATAATAGATGAGTGCTCCATACTGGGAATTAACGCGAAAGCGATGCGAAGATCAATTTTTTTGCCATGCCATATAATCTGAATGGTCACTTCCTCATTTTTTAACCGCTTAAAATGTTTGACTGCTCACGCGTGATTGCGCTTCAGCTGGCCAGATTTGGTCACGGCGGTATCACCAATACAACTCGCCACAAGCACAAGATGGCTAAGGCCTTTGAGAGGGTCCTCCTAGGTGCTGGTTACTGTGAATTGACAATATGTACGAAACGAGGAAGACCTTGAAGCAGACAACACCGAGAAAATGGACGCCGACTGGGAAATAGACTGTGAGAATATTGAAACACTCGATTCGTCTTCGTCTGCCTCATTCGTCAAACTGCGGTTAGCAAAAGATTCTTCTACCAGATGGGGCTTGGGCCAGAAACATGACTAATTTCACGAAGTCACTGAGCCAAGCTTTATCGTACAGCGTAGTGGGCATTGTATAGAGAAAGTCTTCCTAGAGCTCACATAGTGTAAAACCAATGATCACATAGCTCCTGAACAGCTCCGATTTCTGTTAAAGGTTAGAAATGGAAGTTTGCGAAACAAAACCTGCGGACGAGATGCAAACCCTGAAGCCCTTGCCTACAAGTCTGCATCACTATCCACTCGGCCATCCGGCTGCAACGCTGTGAGTGAGAGAGATATACAGTGTCGGCCAAAATCATATAGCCTTTTCAGCTTTCTCCCATAACCTCTGTTAACGCAAAGTTCGACTTAACGTAAAGCCTTAAAGTTCAAATTTTTAACTTCAACGAATTTTGAATCCCTACAACTATCATAAAAATTTGATCTTCAAGGCTTCACGTAAATCAAGATTCACGTTTACAAAAGTTATGGAGGAAAGTTGAAAAGGCTATATAATTTTGCAAAACAAACACTGTATGTATGTCAGTATGGTGTGAAATTTTGAGCCCGTATTAACCGTTTAGCGAAATTCAAGTATAATCTGTAACATCGTTTCGGACAAGCCTTCCAACCATATATGTCTCATTTCGGAATCGCAGCTCAAATTCGTGCACTTCCCTTGTGAGTATCTGCGCATAAATCTCCGCGCTAAATGTAGGACATTTTAGAATTGTTATTTGGACGCGTCATAAAGGTGCGCTACCACTGTTGCAGTCCTATTTTTTGGATTATTGCAAGCTCTGCACGTTGCTGCTCCTCATTTTGTTTTTCTCTTTAATTTCTCTCCAGACTATTGTCCTCGATGGAATGCACCCACGTGAGTGAGCGGAGGCTGCTGGATGAATGTGTATTGCAATGATAGCACGCCACAGGGTCTTTTTTTTGTCAAGATAAACGGAAAACTTGGGTCTTTCAACTCACGGACGGGGAAGAGATATGGAGGAGGGTGTGATTTTGCTGAGAAGCAGATGACTCACTCAACGGCTCAGACAATGGCGGGAATTACCGCTGTTGTGCCACTACAGTCCGAAGGGCGACTTATTCTCTTGCGACATAGGGACTTCTGTTTAAAGTGCGTCAATTTGCACAAAAAAGATAGTGAATGCTTCCCTCAACTACTGCAAACGTTCTTTTACAAATCATCCGTGTGAAAGCTTGAGAGCAACGTTTTCATAACTATGCGGTTATAGGGTTTGAAGAAAATTTGTGGAGTCCAGACGAACACGATTGAAAAATCGGGACTCACATACAGTGTACTCCAAACGGCAGCAGACATGGGGCGGAACTGCGCGCGGCGTTCTCGGGCAGAGACAGAGGGGGATAATTACATGAGATAAGTTCTGTTTGTGTTGCGCCTGCAGCGAGGGGCTAGAGCATAGACAGGGGGATTGTGGGTGAAGCAGTACAGAGACCCGTTAGAGATCGGAGACGTAGAGAGTGAGGATTAGCGGTGCGCAGCCGGCTCCGGTCTTAGGTGGGAAACGTATCTCGTGCAACCCAAGGGGATCTGCATGCTGGCTCTGGTTTTCCGCTTACTGGTACTCGAAACAGAAGCAGACAACCAGAGCCAGCATGCTGAGCCCCATGTGTCTCTGCGCAAGATAGCCGCGCGCGGTCCCGCCTCTTGCCTAGCACATGTTAAAATCACTGAGCTGAAAGTATCACCACCATTCTTTCCTTGAAACACCCTAATTCTGCGAGGATTGCACAACACTTTTTGGCGCTTGGAGATCTCCAAGAGTAAAATTCACCTTGCTAGACAAGTTGGAACTCTGCCTAGCTACAAGGGGTGAGTGCGCCCTGCTCGCGTAATCCTCGAGCAATCCGAAATTCCAAGTGCGGTCTGGAAAAAAGTAACAAATGCCGTTCGTTTGCTGTCTGACAAGACGAGTGAGGTGAAGCGAAGTGGGCCGCTTGCATGCAAGGTCTTAGCTGTGAGACTGATTAATGGAGGACTAACTCAGACAGCGGCGTGCAGCGCCAGCAGGGTTAGTAGCTTCGAATGCGTCGCGACCAAAAAAGTGCAGATGGCGAAGAGGTGGAACATTTTGAAAAGTGTCCGCAATCCATAAGACAGATCCAGCATGAACACAAACAGGATGAAGGCTTACTTTGAGTTTGGGATCAGAGACTATCAGATGAACCTAGATGGACAGAATTATTGTGTTGACCAAAAAGAGACCAGCCTATATACGGATATTTGATTCCGATAAAGTAGAAAATCAGAATGCTGGGAGAAGGGAGAGCCTCACTATTTCAAGGTAGAAGAGAGGAGGCCATATAGAGAATTTAGTTATAGGGGTGATCGGTTTCCATATGAGCTTTAATACATTCTATAGAATTGGTTGAATTTATCCAATTTCTATTCGTTCAGTACTCTATATAAAAGAATGAATTGACTTCCTCAGTTTGTTTATTTGCTAGTTATTTGATGGAGCAAAAAGCGAGCGCAAAAAAATCCAAGCAGTTCAAGAAAATAAAAATATTGATCAATTGTTTACCGTAGTAACATAAAGCTACCATCTGGCAGGCTATAGAAAAAGAGAAGTGGAATCACATGTCTTGATTCTGTTAGTAGTCAACTTCTCGAATGAGATCTTCTACTCATGGATGGCAAAAGTTTTTTTCGTGGTACGGAAACTGAGTAATTACAACTTAGAGCCCAACCTAACCAACCTTTTTTTGAAGTGCAGGTATACTCCGAACCTTAGAATATCTGCTACGCTGCTACCTACTGTACTCCGAGCTGTCGGCGGAGATATGCCGATCCTTCTTTGCCAATCCGACTTTCGTCGAAAGGTTATCCAATTATTCAAGCCCTTACCCATCCATATTGCTCCATTTCCTTTCCCAATTGTGTGGAATATCAAGGACTACATAGAATACATACCAAATCACCCATGGTCCATCCACTTTTCGAAATAGATCGTTAAAAGCAAATATTTGTTTCTAACTTGTGTGGGAATGAGGTTGCAGCATAACCGAATGTGGCCTTTCTCGAGTGCTGGTCAAGGATTTTTTTCGGGCACTTGGTAGGAAAGCAGATTTTCCTAAATAGTCAAGTGATTTTCACTAGGGCAAATTAGCTCTCACATTCTGACAATGAATTTTTAACTACATAGACCATAGGGATGAACAGGTGGCATCTTTGCACCTGGGCGTCAATGTATTTTCAGCCCTGGTCATAGCTATGACGACATCTTTTGTTATTAATATGGGTTTCAGTGAAGGAAAACAAAAAGCATAGGATGACATCAGAGGGAGAGAATCAAGGATTTTCTCCGGATGCACGAAGATAAGAGAAACATTTTCACAGTTCAAGCTGACCCTGACTTTGTCCAGCACAGAAGTGAATCTAAGATGACTTTCTTGAGTGAGGAATGGTATGTGAACGCTTGCATGAAAAGAAGTGTTCTCTCACATTCCTCAAGCCGAACTATTGTAATTTAACTGCCTTGTGAGAAATGAAGGATTTACAGGTTACTTGGGCCACTAGAGCGGTCAAATTTTGGGTTGACTCCTCCTTGCGGGGACTCCAAGGGTTTTGACGAAGGCACAATAGGATTCACCTCAATACCCAAAGGCAACCAATAACTCACCGGGCTGGTAGTGTTACCCTGTGACTTGAGGACAACGATATGGGCCACTTGACAAAACACGCTTGGGTTATTTGACGTGTCATATATGTACTGCCTTGCGTCAAGAGCCGCGCTTTTAGCAGGAAACTCGTATTCGAGCTCGCCCTTGTTCGGTGAATTTGGAATGCCCACTGAGACATGTGCCACTGGACTGTGCATCCGGTAATATCGACTGCCTTCACTTAGTGCCTCCTTGTGGCAGATGTCTCGATGGCCATTCCGAATTCTCGATAAAGAAGCGCTTCTAAAGCGGATTTTCTCGCACTAGTGGACGGAATCATGTACGATGCAACGATCAGCGTCTTTTGAAGATTCTTTTTTTATGGGAAGATCTCGAACGATTCTGTGGTTGGACACTTGTTTTGAGAGGAATTCATTCGCATCGCAGAGGTTCTCACACTCATTGCACACTGGTCCCTGCGCTCACAGATTTTCAGGGCATATCGCGACCTGATCGTTGGGTATGTAGTTCGTTTGGCCATCTTAAAGGAACAAAAATCACAAAATCAGAGTGAATTATGCATTTTCTAGGATTGCGAGATAGACGTGGCTTATAGCTCGAGTGTCAGCGCCATTCCCTTAGCTTGTGGCATTTCATACTTTTTGAGGAGGTCATTTCATTTCAAGCGTTTCAACTTTTTGTTTTTTATGTGTTTACCTACTGATATGTAGTACTTAATATCCGATGGACCTATATTCTGGTAGCGGTGCTAGCAACTCGTGCCTCGGCTAAACCCCTTGTCCCTTATAAGACACCTTAGGCTTCACCTAGTAGAAGCAATAAGTAATCATGTTAACTGCTCAAACTGCCCTATGGCGTCATACGATTCTGCGATTCCTCAACTAATATGAGACTTTCCTCGTCCATGCGAGAGAGAATCTCAAAATACGTAGTTTCACCGTGACTTTAATTAAACCAGCCATCGTGGGAGAAAAACAGAAGCGTCGTTCCGCTGAAAGAACACCTCAGAAAAGGTAAAATACTAAAATAGTCATGAGGCCTGAGAAAAAGAGCCATGTAGTGAGAGCGTCTGGCTAAGACCAATTTGTGGTGTCCTCGGAATTCGGCGACAAAGCGCTGTTGTAAGTGAGAGGATTGAAGACTATACTGAGTCTGTTTAGAATAAAGCGTATCTAAAAATATAAGATGCAGCAATCGCCATTTCCCTGTTTATAGAACTGAAGCATGACTTCGTACTATGCATTGTTCACCTACATATAGTGCTGTGCCTCGCAGGTTGTTATTTGAGCACGATTTAATCGGCCTGACACTTCACCTCGTAATCGGAGACTTGAAACCAGGCCAGAGTGACGTCAATTTATGAGCTAGCACATCAAGCGTGTCCTCTCTCACTGCGTCCAACTCGTCCTAATCAGAACACTGTCACATCCGCAGCTGGAAACCTTCGCCAGGTGCTCCACGAATACAGCGAGTATGAACTTCCTTACTAACAATAACAATAGCAGCAGATAGCGAAAGCCGCAAGCCAGTGAAGCATGGGCAGTCTTGGAGCTTGCATAATACTAGAAAGGATATCACTGGCATCCTCTAAGAAACAGAGGTTAACAGGTGTATCTGAGGGTAAATTTTTAGGCTGGTGGACTTAACTTGCGACAAATTACCCCTAGACTGTTCATTGCTAAGCACTGCATGATAAGTGGCATTCCTTAGCTCTTTTTCAGTGGCAATACTCGTTGTACATGTATGTAGCAGCGTGAGTGTATGCACATTTTCAAGCGTATACGGATTGATTCTGCGACAGGGAATCAGTTCCTGCTCAAATAGAAACGATAGACATCATTTTGTGAGAGATTGTGAGTGGCGGCAAATTACAAATTTCAACTTCTGCAAAAAAATTTTTTCTCAGAAAAGCGATCTCGATGGAATGAGGCGGCTTCAACTTCATTCTATCTGTCATTTATCTCTACATTTTCCCTGATAATTTGAATCCTTATGCTCCAATTTGAAAGGAGTTATAGACGAAGAACCAAAAGATGCAGTCCTTTTGCTCGCTACTGTACAGTCCTTGCCGGAAAGATAGACGGATTGAGTGCTCGGTTCCTTAGCGTTGTGCCTGTAGAATCGCGGCAGGACCTATTCGACCCTCTCACTTGAAGCACGCTCTCTCCGCATCCCTCGTTCAGGCTCCGCCTCGATGGTGCAGTCACGCAAACCGTCTACTTTTTCGACAAGGACTGTACATATATACATAGACATTGGTGCATGCGTATCGGTTGGCCGCTCGATGTACAGTTGAACGAACATCTAGCGACTAAAAGGAAGAAAAGCTTTGTAACACCTTCGGGAATCACAAGAAGGAAGATCACGGCGGAGTTGACTTATGCGTAAAATGTCTTATCATGGCATATGAAGTGCAGGCATCCGCTTGGAACCTTGAAACGCTTTGGATTTACAAACGGAACGCCAAACTGACTAGCGGACAGCCAAAAACGTTTGACGATAACCAGTGACCAACCATTTTTTATCATTACGCAAGCGTTAAGATCACCAAATTGCTCCATGCTCTGTTGGAATCATCAGTGTTGCATATTGTTAGCAGTCAGCGATTACTTGCGTATACCGATCTGTTGCTAGTGCTGGTCTAGAAGTTCATCTCCGATGGTTTCATGGCGCACGTTGTGAGTGACTTCAACTTGGGATCGCACAGTGTTATGATTACCACGGTTTGAATGGAGAGAAGCAGACTAATGGACAGAGAACTCGTGAACTGACGCCACGTTGAATGAAGTTGAAACGTCAGGCCTGATAAATCGTGATCATGTAACAACCGGTGAGGCACAGCTTGTAAGCGAATAATATGCTTCGATTTTAGACCAAGATAACGCGCGCCAAGGTGCACGAAGTATGTGCCTGACAACATTCAAGGATCTACGTGTTCTCAAGACCTTGAAGAGCTGAGCAGTACAATAGTGAAAGCAGCTAAGTGCGGCGACGTCGTCTGTCTGAAGATCTTTGATAGATGAGCGCTTAGGAGGAGGAGACGCTCCTGGGATAACCCACGAATGCATTTATCACTCCAGGAGAACAACGGAGTAAGCGATGAAGTGCATCCGCAAAAGGCCGTGCATTGTTCGCTAGCGGAGATGAGTGTCGAGTGAATGGTCCCGAAGGGGTTGTTCAAATTGCGCGGGGAATAAATGGCAAGTGCTAAGGAGGAGAGAGTGCCGGCCCAGAGATGTTCTGGAACATTGACCACATATAGAACGGTAGTGGGCAACGACAGGCGCAGAAAGTGGACGGGAAAAAAAGGGGAGGGACGTGGGAAAAAAATGGGACCTCCGCTACTTCGGTGACCCGGATGGGAAACACAAGCAATAAAAATGTTCACAAATAATAATAAAAGTAAATAATTGAAGACAAACTAAAAAATATTTATTTCCTAAAGCAATTTCAAAAACTCGGCGATTCATTCTCGGGTAGGGGTGGGTTCCGCCGCCTGCGTACACCTCCGGTGGTAGAGTTCATGTATTTATTATCAACAAGGTTCTGCGATCCTCTTTTATTCTAAAAGTGGGAGAGTTTTTCAGTTGAGTGTGGGTATACATGTCCTACAAAATGATATATCCACCTTTTTTCACCGTTGTAGTGGGGGAGGTGGGGATTGGAAAAACTACAAAGAAATAAGAATAAGAAGAATACACAGGAAATTTAAAATAAGAATAAGAAAGGAATCATTTTCTCCTTGAATACCTTGACTCACATTGATCTACGGATATAAGGAAAGNTTGAAGTATTCCTGAATTGAGACTTTGCAGGAGGTCCCCGCTTCAGAGCAGTTGGCTTTGGGACACATTTTCAGAAAATATTAGTTGTTATGACAACTTTACCTGCGAATTCCACATATCCTTCATGAAGAGCACCATCTTCTAGGCAGCTCGAAGGGCACAGAAGCTGTTTTTCCCAACTTTGCCTGTAATTTTCCATGCAAGCGGACCGGTAGGAATATGTTAGAGAAAAATTGCGGTTACTCCTGCCTCCCTGCTCCCCTACTAAAAAATCATCAATTCCATCCCGAGAAGTTTTTGCTCCAGCGATCAGAGCAAAAATGAGTGAGTGGTTGAGACCTGAAAACTAGACCAATAATGCTGGAAAATTTTCGTAAAAGCCAATAGATAGGTCCGGTTATGGGCCAACCTTGACTCTCAAGATTCTGGACTTGGTTCCAAACGAGTTGAATCAGCCCAGAATCTCTATTTTTACAAACAGCAATTTCGTGTGGTTTTTGCGTGGGTCGTCTCCGAATCGCAACCAGCAAGACAGTGCAGTGCTTCATCTCACTTCGTACCGTTTTCAAATACTGTTTTTTCTTCGCATTTTCCAGAAATTAGAGAGGTGTTCAGTCGATGCTTCTGGTGGTACAGTGAATCCATAAGTTTGTATAATCACTTTTCTGCTAGCCCGCAAGTATTCGGGGAAAGTTGCCATCAAAAACTAGTTCGAGTCCAACGCTATTACAAACAATGTGTTGCTTCAAAAAAGCATGACTACTGCGGGGAAATAGGCGAACGATGTACACTACAGTGACGGTCAATCATCCTTGCTCTGCAGAATACCGCCTGTCTGCCTTGCGTCGCCGCACGACATATGATGACGCACGCATAGATGGTGCGGCGCGGCAGAGCAGACAGGCGGTATCCTACAGGGCAAAGGTGATCGACAGTCATTGTCACATAAGCCTCCATCCCTTCTACGTATTATACTAGGTTGGTGCATGGTAATTGTGGTTTTTTCTGTTAAAAATTGAATTTCATCCAAATAGGTTTTCCACAGAAAATGTCCTCTTTTCCACTTAGTGAAGATGTTCAGTCATTTTGCGATCTCAACGAATTTTCGGACAAGCAACCTGTCCAGAACAAGTCGAAAAATGATTTCAAGTAATTCACACTGGACTCTCACAGATGAAGCCTCACAGATGAAGAGGGAAAGGATGGACTACTGAGTTTCAACGGTCAGGAAGGAAAGGATGGAATACTGAGTTTCAACGGTCAGGAACTTCTGGCAGTTGTGGAAGCGGAGAGATTCGATTAACAATATTCCTCAAGAATGTAGTTCGATCGTTTTCCTGCAGCAAATATGTGGAAATTTGCACACGTTTGGCATTTTTGTTGTTCGAGAGTTTTTGGGTCCCATTCAGCTAATTCCCATATATTCTGAGAATGGTCCACATCGATCACTTTGACCAGTATACTCGTTGTCAAGCTTTCCTCTTAGACCAATTCTCGGAAATACCTCAGCAGAAGGTTAGAAGAACTAACCAGTGAGAACAGCTGCTATGTTTTCTCTGAGTAGCTGCTGTGGTCCTTCCGAATTTCTGCAGCGGTTTTTCCGACTTTCTGCTGCGTCCCTCCGATCCATTCTCTACACAAATCCATTCTGCTGCTGTCTCTATGAGCCAGTCCAGCAGGAATCGGAAGGACCGCAGCGGAAAACATTTTGCTACGATCCTTTAGGCATCTTTTCACCTCTGCTTCTTTCGCCTCTTGACCACACAATCGAGGTCTCTGTCCGCTGCGGTCGTTCCTGTCCGGATACCTTATTGTAGCTCTTCCGACTCTGAAACGATAATCCAGCAGGGCTTTATCCACACGTTCGCAAGATTGCGTGGCGACAGGGGCCAAGTTTCGCAGGGACAAAACACCAGCAGCCATTGTCTCTCCGACCCGGCCGCTCCAACCGAGTACCGTATCCGCGGTCGTGGTGGGACCCAAACGTGACAGCGCCTTCTGATTGCACTCACTGTGATCCACAGTGCGCAGTGTCTTGCGATTTAAATACTTTGAATTGCTCATGGCGAGAGCTGACAATTCAGTAGTTCTCGGATAATGTGTGGTTGTTCTCGTAACGAGTAGGGCTGGGTAAGTTCCTCATGAGCATCACAAAAATCTTTGCAGAAAAGAGAGACAATGGCTTCTCAAAACACCGCTCTATGCATCCTTTCTCGAGAAAGGCATTCTTCCTCATTTTAACATCCAGGGATTTGGCCTATAAACAAATTCAATAACTACAAAACGCAATTGAACACCGAGGATTTTCGTACCAGAAAAGGCTTCTAAAGATTATTGGTGGTCAGAATTCGATGCTTCATCTCTCCCTTATTTGTTTGCGAACCTTGTATTGCCCGATTTGAACTTCTTGCACCCTATTTCAACTCTGCTTTAATTATTGTTCTTTCGCCAAAAGTTCGGTGAGATTGCAAAATGACTGTGCTGCATGTAATTAACGCTGCATATCTCATTAATGAAAGTGAAACCTGATGCATACCAATATGCTCCGAGTTCCTGAATTCTGCATCAGCATCACATGCTTTTTTTTCTTTTCCCTGCCAAGATATTGCTCTCTTTGCCACCTCTTCCAACCTCTGCTCCATTGCCTGAAGTGTGCTGAATAATGCGTGTCACCGCATTAATGCCAAACACTGAACGTTTCCCAAAACTTTACTTAGCCTGATTGTTTTACAGGTGAATGTGTTTTCCTCAATGACCTCCATCTCGGACTTGTTCAAGAAGGCTCAGGATGCATTAAGCAACTTAAGAGGTGCAGTTTACACCTCGCAGTTAAAATTATCCAACCAAATGTCCGAATTGAAACAATTAATGACTCTTCTATCTTATTTCATTTACATTCTGTGGATGGATAGTTTAAGGTTGTTTGCAGAAAGTTTTCACCAGAACTCATCAGTAGTGAGTGATGTTCTTGAAATAACGTAAAAAGAAAAATAAATGGACCAACGTGTTCTGCTATAGAATCCGGGCTAGGTTGTGGATCACCTCGGGATAGCAAAGTGTCGCCGTCGTTTCACTGAAAGAATGGCTTACGGGTAACGTGCATACAGACTGCAATGAATATGAATCAGTTATAAAGGAATTAAGAAAGAATGACACAGTGGGAAGAGAAGGAAGTGGAAAAAGAGGAAGAGCGGATTTCAACAGAAGGCTCGGGACGTGATGAAAAATTTTTCGAGAACGGATATATGAAGGCCAATGCGGCCCCTGATGGCATTCCACTAGCACTGCCATTCCTGAACGACAGTTTTTCTAAGCGAATCAACATGACCATTCGGAAATCTGGGCTACCAGTGCGTCTTGTGTTTCAGCCACCTCCCATACTCAAACAGAAGTTAACATCGTCGCGCGTTTACGAAGCAGGATGCGATCGACGACAGTGTCATTACTGCCGTGATCAGAGGATCTGTCACCTGCGTGGGACTATTTGATAACTTGCAGTGGATGCGGTCAGCGGTATGTAAGAGAAACTGAACGACCGCTGAGAAATAGATTAGACGAACATCGGCGAGCACTAAACCGCCCACAGTCGTATCCTACAAATAGCTTCTCTAAGCATCGATCGACGATACACACACATGGGTTCCAGAATTCGAGATTGAAGTGTTGTGTCGTAACCTTGAGAAGCCCCTCGATCAAAAAATTATGGAGACTCAGGAGATCAAGCGATACAAGCCGGAGATCATTAATAGGGAAGAACTTGTGGAGGCACTAAAGTACATTGCTTGTCGATAACGGAAGGCAAGAGGACCAGCAACGTTTCGACTGAGGAAGATTACATTATCATGGAGTACTGCATAAATAACCACAGTAGGCCCGATACGAATTCACTGGATTCCCTCTACCAGCAAGCTCGGTGGGTGCAGACAGTGTCCGTTTACGTTGTTGCTATGTATTGTATGTAATGTGCTCTTGGATTGAGATCTGAAGAAAGCGCTAGTCGCCGAAAGCTCATCAAGTGAAGCATATAAGAAGTTCTCTCTCCGTACTGACCAAATACGAAATCGTTATCAAATGAGGCTCCGAGACAGCACCATCACGCAGTTTCTCTTTAAAGGCAGCACCCACGAAAACTTTTGTCAACGAGATTTTAGCCCAGTCTTAAGTTTTTGACTACGGTGAGCACGAGAGTATCGGTCAATTCTGGTAAAACTCCTGAAAAGCCGATTTCTGAATGCCCTTATCTCGCTGAGTTAGACCGGAATGGTCGAGTTGCGCGAAACCGATCTGACCAAAAAGTCGATAGTGCCGCCTCTGTCGTCACGTACTTTTTTGACGAATTTGGGTATTTACCTGGATTTGCAGTGTTTTCGAGCAAAAGAAAACGGGAATAGCAAAAGGGAAGGATGACAGTTGCACAAATATATCCGTGGAGCAAAAACAGAAAATGTAAGGCAAAGGGCAAGAAGAAATATAGGTAATTCACAATTAGAGATAACAGCTAAACGATACGAGCCGGAAAACGGTAAACAACTATTGAAAAGTGAAAGTAGAAAGTTTTCCAGGCAATTATGACCAAAATAGCAGATGAACTGAGGTGAAAAGAGCGAGGAAAAGAATTTTTNGAAAGGAAATATCTGGCACAGATGTCTGATCTTTGTTTCTGCAACCCCCAAAATGGAGCTTGAGGCAAATGCATCGACACTGAACAAAGCAGAGGGAAGAGAACGTTTAGTAACGGCACATGATGATACTGGTTGAGAGTTGAAAGCATCAAGCCACCGTGTCAGTGGCGTCGAAAAGGCTACGAAAAAGGTGGCAGTGATGGGCAGTGATTGACTGGTTTCAGTTTACCTGGTGAAAGACAGGTTTACAGAGCAAATAACGTACTAGCATGCAGAGATTCCAAGATGATGCGAAAATACAATATAACGAAAGATGACAGAAAACTCTTATTACCGACCCAAAACCGCGGTCAGAGTCAATTTCTCCACTGTGAGAGCTGGTTCGGCACACATTTGCTTGAGAAATATCGTTATACCGTTATGCTTACCGGATCCTGACCCTTTTTCAAACGAAGAATGACTGATTTCATAGTAAGGTGGTGGCTTTCTGATGTGTTGGCATGCTTTGTCTGGATATTTTTTTGAATAAGTTTTTACGTCTTATTACTACAGCGTGTCGAATAAATAAGTAAACACTACTGAGTTATATTAAAGGCAGCATCCACGAAAATTTTTATCATCGAGATTTTAGCGCAGTCTTAAGTTTCTGACTACGGTGAGCACGAGGGTATCGGTCAACTTTGTTAAAACTTCTGAAAAGCCGATTTCTGAATGTCCTTATTTCGCTGAGTTAGATCGGAATGGTCGAGTTGCGCGGAACCGATCTGACCAAAAAGACGATAATGCTGCCTCAGTCGTCATGTACTTTTTCGAGGAATTTGGGTATTTACCCGGATTTGCAGTGTTTTCGAGCAAAAGAAAGCGGGAATAGCAAAGGGAAGGATGACTGTTCCACGAATATATCCGTGGAGCAAAAACAGAAAATGTAAAGCAAAGGACAAGAAGAATTATAGCTAATTCACAAAAAGGAAAAGTGAAAATAGAAAGTTTTCCAGGCAATTATGACCAAAATAGCAGATGAACTGAGGTGAAAAGAGCGTGGAAAAGAATTTTTCATAGGAAAAACTTAGTGACGTCAGGCAAAAACAGCTAATCCGTGGCAAGTGTCGCTCCAATGCTACGCCTGCAAAACAGGAGAACTCGTACCAGCAGGCTGGTTTGTACTGTTGTACTGGAGTTCTACTTGTAATATCTCGCGTAAGCCGTGACCTCCGACNTCATGGGAAAAACTTTGCGACGGCAGACAAAAACAGCTGATCTGTGTCAAATGTCGCTCCAATGCTACGCTTGTAAAACAGGAGAACTCGTACCAGCAGCCTGGTTTGTACTGTTATACTGGAGTTCTACTTGTAATATCTCGCGTAAGCCGTGACCTCCGACACCACTTTTGTCGCAGAATTGTCGGGACTATGCTTGAGATTTGAAAACTTCCAAAAGCTAGAAGATGAAGATTATCGTGGGTGCTGCCTTTAAGAGTCGCAACTTTTCGAATCATTTCCGATACGGTTCTATCGTGGATTATAGAGGAAACTACATAGATCTTTAATCACAAGGAAGGACATTGCTCTCTGCTCAACAATGCTCAGAAGCCCTTTTCCGCCTCGTATTGTGATCAGAAAGAAGCAGCTGCGGACACTAGAGTGCTCTTACTTTGGAGTCACGGGAAGGTTCTCTGTGAGTGGATGAGAAATCAGATGAATGAACTTTAGGAGTTCTAAGGCCTCATATTATATGGTTGGACAACTCCGGTACGTGGCAGGAACAAACGGAAGGATTGAGAGGAATGGAAAGGACCGTATCCCCAAAGATCAAAGGGAATCAATGTGATCCGAAAGAACCGGGACCGTAGTACATACATACAGTACTGGCCAAAAAGATATCACCTTTTAAACTTTTGTTCATAACTTCTCTCGAAGTGAAGCTTGAGATCTCTAGTTNGCCTTTAAGATTGTTTGAAATCTTTAAAAAAAGGCCGATGAAACGGCTTTCCAGTTCAACATATTACTGACAGCCTCGTGTACAGTCAACAAGTTCATTAACCGTACTAAATATTTTTCAGGTTACAACAACTTCCTGCTAGGAAAGGACGGTGACATAGTCTTTTCGAAGAACAACGTTTGTGTTCATGATGTGGGAGCAGAAGATGAGGTTGGTTTTCTACATTTCTATTACACACGATATAGTATCGTCATTCTTAGCGCCGGTGTCGTATATAATATTCTGCCCACCATGCGGAACTTTCCACACAGGACGCACCATGTAGGTTTGCGAAACCTAGCTCATCGCAGGCAATTTTCACCGACAAATAAATATTCAAGTGAAATTCCACCCATGGATGCAGGGCTTTATCATTTTCCTCGAATCACTCTTAACTCTCTTCGTCAAAAATGCTATTTTACCACTTTTCCCAAGAGAATGAAGCTGATTTGATAATTTTTCTTTTTTTGTGGGGGAGGGGGATTACAACTCAGCTGCGTACTTATATTAACAAGCGGACGTCAGTAGGTGGAGTTTCCCATGCGTGGTGCTTCGCGGCAGGAGCTTCACGTGCCGGGCAGAACTTTACGCGTGTAATATTCTGTCGGGCAGAGTATTATAGGGGCAGGATCTTATATACTGCACCGGATCTGTTTCGTTCCCGAGAGAGAGAGAGCTTCACAGCCTCGAGAGTTCTACCGGGGTGGAAGCGGACATGGAGATGACGATTTGATTACTTGTTACCTGCATCATATTCTTCTCTAGTCGTGGGAAATTGTCCTTTAAAATCTAATAAAAATCGGTGGCAGCATACAACCAATCCAGTGAAGCGCTAGTATAAATTCTGTTCATAGGGTCCGCAAACTGTGTCTGACATTCAAAATATCCGCTCCTGTTTGCAGATTGACAATATTATTCATACGCCTGGATACCTTACTATCCACTGTCAGCAGGACGACCAGATAGGAACAACGCTCATTTTACAATGGCTCCCCAATTCAACGCTACATAAGAACCCTTCAAGGTAGGTGTGGCAGTTGCTTCCAGCTGAACATTGTTAGGAAAATATCCATCTATTGTCTAGCATTCGAAGTGTGTCACCTCGGAGTCAAGTGAGACAAACCGCAAAGCATTGTCCTCCTTCAGCTCGAACACAGGTATGCACGTGAATTCTGAAGACCTTAACCGTCAAAATTAGGACTGCTCCTTGGATGAACCTTGAAACATGTGAAAGTACTAATCCATTGGAGCAGAACTCACGAAAAATTTCCACCTTGAGACAGGTCCTGTTCCGTGTAATCGGTGGCAACAGTGAGTAGAACACATAGAGTCGCCACTTACCTTCGGAGATACCATAGCGGGTGCGGAGACGCTGACTTGATATACGGTGTGAAGACGACGAAAAATGAAGAAGCAAATAATTCACAATTAAAACATTAGAATGATGGAAAGGTGAACCACAAAAAGACAACAAAATAAAAAAATACACGCCAGCCTCCTCAAGCTCACATAAAGTGTAGTTCTTTCAACACAGTGTGCAAGATATCGATAAAGCTCGAAAAGCAGAATGACTCTAGAGGTTTTTCGAATTCCGAAACTGTGCAAATTCAAAAATGTCTACTGCACCAAGTTCTACCTTAGCAAAAAATTGCTTTTTCAACCTATAGCATAAGCCGTCAAATGCAAGCGACTTTGCGTTTTCCGTGCTGAATGGCAGAAGTAGCGCATCAGCTCGGCTATTCCGCTCTTCAGCCCAATAGGTGAACCACACCCGATATTGGCCCTCAACACGGCAACTATGTATGTGCCTTGCGCAGTTCGCTCGCAGCGATCCCTCGGTCGTTTCTTTTGCCCAAAAACCATGCTCGACTAAACCGAGCCGGGAATTGTCAGTTGTTGGCGCCTAGCGAATTCAGCTTTTTTCGCTCCATGCGAAAGACTCTATTCGTTTGCTATAAAAGTGACGCTTAGATTTTAGAACTCCGATATTTCAAGTGTTTTTGCAATGTGAATCACGCTTAGAAGAGAAAGAGGTGCGAAGGAGCTTATTCTGTCTGAAAGCAAGAAACTCCTGCTTTTACCCGCAAGCATATCTAGAGTAGGAGCAAAGGAAACATTCACTATGATATCTGTAGGAGGGTATCTCCTCAGATGCGTTATAATTGAATCATGGATCATGTAGACGGTGGCTTTTGCTCTTTTCCAAGAAGGATTTTATTTTATTTTATTTTTGTTCTCATGCACTAGATGTGCGCCATACAACTATTACGAAACTCTAGCAAACGATCAAGCAAAGAAAGCGACGAAAAGACCACAAAAGTCCTACTATCAATGAAACACTTTTGGGCATTCAAATCTTTAGATGAACTCTAAGTCGGCATATTTGAAAGATAAAAAGCCGGTTGATGGGGTAAATTCCGAAAGCCACGTAAAGTTCACTCAAAGGTTCTGGATTTGTCGCTCATTCCAGTTATGGAAATTTAAAATAGGGAAAAAACTTAAAAGTACAACTAAGCGATGTATGCACTGAGAATACATGACACGGTAAAAATCGAAAGATTGTTTTGATGTAATCACCAGCCAATAAAGAGCCATTGTTGTAGCTAGCGACCTGTTGATTTGGAATGACTGGTTCTGGAAGTATGCAAAAAGAAAAGGAGAGAATGTAATGGGGATAACTAAAAGACTTGTAAAACTCCCCCCTTGGTTAGCAATCATCCATCCATCCATCCATCCATCCATCCATCCATCAAGGATTTTACTCATATTGCCTGTGTGTATTTGGAAGCACCGGTAGAGGATAGTACACCACATCTGCTCCCTGCATTACTTCTTGCAGGATTTTGGCTTTCGCGGAGATCGAACCCTGAACCAGTGGTTGAGCAGTGGTTTTCTTAAGCATGTGATTGAAGCCTTTCGTCCCAAAAATGTATTTCCTCCATTCAACTCAATCGACTTATTAGACATCTGGATATCTTATTTTAAAGTAAAGGAAAGGATTCTATACACAAAAGCAGCCTACGTGCGAAAAGACGGAGGGTCAGGTTTTTGGCGAGTAAGAAGAGAGTTCGTAGAGGGTCGGCTTTTTATCATCACCACCATTGTGCCTAATTACGAATCCGAGGTCACATCTGCCCACTCATTGCTGTCATCTTGTGGGAAAGTTTTTCGAGGACAATTCGTACAAAATTTGGCTGTCACAAAAACATGCTGAAAGCATGCTTTCATGAGTGGTGATTTTCTCTCCCACTTTTTCTACGCTTCCTCACATGAAAAACTGCAGACACCATTGTAATGAAGAATGCACTCCAAAAATTAACGAATTGACAAAGCTGTCCCCGAAGGTTTTGTCAATTGTGCAACAGGAACTTTATAACGACCGCATTTTTTCCTATTTTCGAAGGTCAAATGGTTTAAAGCTATGATTCCTGCGAAAACCGAAATTGATTATCTATTACTTCAACATTTTCCTTGTTTTATCAGAGGAAACCTTTGGCAAAGCATGGGTTTCCGACGTAAAAATAATTGAACGAGCGTTGTACAATAACTTTCTTCTACTCTGCATGTTCGCTGGTACAGCACTGATGATTTCTTGTATTCATTCCACACCTGTCATTCTCGGGAAGCCATTGTTATAGGCAGCACCCACGATAATTTTCATGTCGAAAATTTTGAATGTTTTTGGGTCTAAACGATAGTCCCAGTAATTCTACGCAAGTTGTACCACCAAGGGCATCCGCATTCTCGAGATATAACAAGTTGAACACGGGATCCCGGGGTCCCCAGGCGAGTTGTAGCGGAGTGCGAATCAACTGTTTTCTGCCACGGTCAGTCGGTCTTCTAAAAGTAACGTTTGTTTCTCATGCTCATTTTGAAAAGTTCCCCACTGTTATAATCTGCTACCCTCTGTTTAAGTCCTCTCAATTGTTATTCGACCATATGATCTCTTGTTTTACTCAAAATTGTCAAATTTTCACATATGGTATGAATTTCAGTTTTTTTGGCTCTTTACACTCAACCATAACTTTTCTTCTTTTCATGAGGTATGGTTCCTGAGGGAACATCTTAATTCCTTTTCGTTTGTGCTTGTTCTCCTCCAGGAAAGCTGCAAAATTAGTCAAGTTTCCAGTTGCACCAAGAAATTCGTCGGCAACAGAGGCAGCGATATCGACTTTCTTGATCTACCACATCCGCGAAACTTGGCCTCCTTGTTATATTGCAGCAAATTGGTAGCATCCGTGAACCGTTTTGTCATGAGTTTCGATACAATTGATTTCTTCATCTGTGCTCCTCATTGTCAAAAACACAAGATCATGCTAAAATCTGAGTGAGAAATTTTTTCGTAGGTGCTGCCTTCAGGTCAGTATTCAATGTGTACTGGTTTTGAGAATGATCTGATAGCCGACTCTTCTTAACAAGATTCGCTATGCCCCGATTCATTCCGCTTCAACACACTATGCAGAAAGAGAACCACATGAAATTTTTAATTTACGCTCAATACGGTGAAGGGCCCCTGTCCACCGCTCGATTTACGCTTGAATAGGTGCAGCTAGGTCCACCAAATGAATTTAATTCCTAATTTAGGAAATTCTTCAGGTCCAGGACAACGCAAGCACTAGTCCGGATATCTGCGTTGAAATGAATGGCGACGTGATTACAGTCTCAGCTGTCCAGGACCGGCCGACTTCTTTCCTGACGCCAACAACGGTATTATCACGCCGTAGATTCCTCGGTGAAAATATACAAAATCTGTCGCATGGAGCACTTGTTAAGGTTTGCATTGCAGAGCGACACCCCGTTCGAACCAATTGCAACCGAAGCACTCGGTGTGCCACCTATCAACGTAATACCTAACACACCGGCTGGCGAGCAGATCTTCAACGGAGCAGACCACGTACGTAAGAATTACAGATTAAAACTATTGCAAAATAGCAGGGGTGGTAGTAATTTGACCCAAGTTGGCGGTTGATAGACAACTTTAATGAACATCTAAGTCCGACTTAACATTTCTGATAAGGAGCAAATTGGCGGATGATCTTCACATACCACACGAACAGCCGAGTTCAAAACTCTCGTTGTGACCGGAAGTAATCACTCGGCCACTGGCCTGTGAACAGGCATCACGGTCTCTCCTCCACAATGCGTGCCTATCTCTCACTGAACAATGTTCATTGTCAACTACAGCTGGTACATCGAACGATGCAAAACCCACAACTTCATTGGGACTGAACCTCTAAGTATTAGCGTGCAAACGCGCGGTCATACCATTACACCACGCACTCCAAAGAGGTTTACGCACCCATTTTATGCCTATAGAATATCCAAAGCTCTCATTTTTGAAACTTATTCGAAACAGTTATCCTGAACCTAGCCTCCAAGAAGGGTTCATGTTCGGGCCTCACAGGTGGTCGTGAATGTTCTTCCTCTTTAGCTTCTTCGGCCTTCAGACAGCGTTTGTCAACCGTTGCAAGCAACAACTGATAGGAACTGTCTCCTTCATACTTTCTAGAACACTAAGTAAATTAAGTTATGATGTCTAAACTTCCTGATTAGCAGTGATATGCAAAGCCAACCGCGACGATATCGTTTGAAGACACAAGCTTCGCCCTGTACATATTGTTAACTTAATGAAGTTATTCCTGTTAGTTTGATGTATACGCACATAGCAATTGCGATCTGGCTCATGTGCACAAAGGATTTCAAAAACTATTTTGCAAAATGCTTCACTTGGAGAGGTCTTGATCCATCGACCAACTTCTCGATGGTCAAGCCTCCTAACCACCCCACCGCGAACAACTGTATATCCATTCCATCCCACGTGCACAGACCAAGGGAGTTTTTTACTCATCAGCTGTCAAATGGAAACGGCCAGAGTGGATGAAGCTGCTATCTGTGCAGAAATTTAAATGCAGAAAACGTTTGAACAGCCATTTGCAAAGCTCTAACATTGGTGAAGAATTGAACCATCGACAGATCCCAGAGGAAACAAGCCACTTCGCTATTGCACTACTTCCACACTAACACGCATTTTATTCTCTTCCTTCTATTTCTTGTCCCTAATCCGTGAATGGAGAACATAGTTTGGACGGGTGCGCTCAGAACGCGGCCGTGACAGCGATATCGCCAACGATTCGGCAGCAAGATGTACCGAGGGGTACATTTTGCTCCCGATTTGGCAGCGTGTCTGCCTCTCACACAACTGAGGCGCACATTATCCAATAACTGACCAGGCCGAACTTACCTGGTGATTCGCCCCATCTTGCTGGGAGCTGGAAATCGAGCTGGAAATTTTGAGAAAAGCTCAAGCTCAGCTCCAAATTAGCTTCACTCCAAACCTTATTACTGCTTATATTGGGTTATTTCAAAATCCGGAATAAGATGTTGCGTCGCACTTAACTGGGACTTACACTGTTAGATTGCAATTTCGGCCAAATTACTACATACCATTCCAGATAAACAGGAAACACCTCAAAAAGTTTCTTATTTGCTTGACTATTGAGTTTGCTACCCACCCAACTTCATTAGTTTATTGTTTATCCTTAGAGTGACTACAAAACAATGAGAACTTTTTTGAGATGTTTTTAACAATAAGTGTTCCGAACGGAATTTCGTGAACGGCCTAGTCGTATGTACGAATGCGTGAATGAATGTCGTGCAATACATCCCTGTGACGCGGATTTTTTGTAGTTGGCAATTCGGATATGCTATTTAATTCTTGTCTGCACCCAATTGTTACTGGCGTTGTAAAGTGCATACAAATCGATCAAGCACAGTCAGAATAGGATTTTTCTTCCAGAATGCTCCGGCCCACGATTCAAGATCTCAATCATCTTTTTCCACTTCCGGAGCTGACGAGTTCTCGGACAATGAAGAATGCGCTGAGAGTTCATCTTGTGACAGCAGCGATTGGGATGCTGAGGAACAAGGTTCGGAATTTTCAGGATGCAAATAGGTGCAAAGATTGAAGGCATGGCACTATGCACGTGCAATAAAAAAGGAATACTTGTTTCCTGAGCAGGCGGAATGCCAAATATAACAAAAACAAATGGGCCAAAATTTCATATCTCTTGGCAGAAAGACATAGGCTTTCATGAGATGGTGGAGAGATATGTCACTCAATGTAAAGTCATGCCTGCATGCTGTCTATTGAGGTGCCTTACAGTTCTGGTTTTTCTTGTAAGTAAGGAACATGATTTTGCGGAGTAAAAGGTAAATAAATATCATCTACCACTGCAATAAAAAAAAACTATGATGTTGCTCTTCACATGAACATGAAAGGCAAAAGCAGTTGCTGTTTTCGCAGTCATTTTTCCACAATTGATAGCCGTGTTTTATCCCCTTTAGGAAATTGCTTATTAATGAATTTCTTGTGACTTCTAGGTCAAGCCATGATCAATATGCGAAGTTTCCGCGAGTCGTTGATGGAGCCTGAGCGATTCGCATTTGAGCACGATTTGATGCTGACGGGAACGAGCAAGGTATTGTCGTTTATTCTCTCGAAAGGGATATAGCAAAAATAGGAAAAACGAATGACCTCCATTTACCAATGTCTTCACACAAAAGTTGATTCAGCTCCCAAGAAATATGCCTTATTCTGGGTCAACGCCCCACTTTTTGAGCAAAAAAAAAACGAAATTAGTCGACTGACAAAAAAAAAATTCGAAGCAACATGTGATTCTATTTGCATTTTGTCTATGTGGCATTGTGGATATGGCACTTGTGGATTCATTTAATGCTGTATTTTTGCTATAATAACAGTTTTTCCGCACCGACACGGAGAAAACGAGTCGAAAGTGCAGAGCGAGAGCGTGCCACATACAGTGAACCCCAAACGGTCGTAGACAAGGAGCAGGACCTCGGCGCGGGCACTCTGGTTGTCTGGTGCACTTCCCGAGGTAGCGGGAAATCACGACGTATCGATTTTTCCTCCGTGTCTCTGCCAAGCAGGCCCGCTGCGTCGGTACTGCAGGCAACCAAAAGGCCCGCGCCGCGGTCCTGCCCCTTGTCTGCGTCCGTTTGGAATTCACTGCAGACAAACTTGTACCCATGACCGGCATGCTCCGAAAATGGTGGTGATCAATTTGTTCCCAATAAATATGCTGTACGAGATTCCACGGGGTTCTATTCCATTTCAGCAAATCCAAAAACCTCAAATGATTTTCGTAGCTGGTGCTTTGCAGAGAGGTGTTATAGCAGATGCTGAACACAAATATCAAGCATAGCTATTTTCAGTAACCCCATTTTGCAACGTTCATTATAATGTGGACAGAGCATCCCAACAGAATCTTCTCAAGTTTTCCTCAGAAGGGTTATTTTAGGTGCAGACAAATCCCGACTATGGATACCATTTTTAGGGCACCATCATTTCGCGTTTACTTGCCGAGATCGGCGCTTTTCTCTACTTCTTACTATATTTCTACCGTAGCCCTACAAAAGTGGAGTTCCGGCAATAAATTGATAAGATATTGACGTTTACCACCTCGAATGACCCATGTATCCAAAGTTCTAGAAGATTCTGTGGAATACAGCAGCTGTAGTATGTTTGGCATATGCATACCAAAGTGACGTCAGAATACAATGACGTCACAGCAGGTGATAATTCGTGGTTAGCGCCGAATTCGTGGTTCAATCAACCCTCCTTTGCGAAATATCAGCCAGCAACAAAAATTTCATGATGTATCTGTTTTCGATAGTGCCGAATTCTATGCTATCGACTTCATGAAATATTCGACTTCTCCGACAAAAGCAGTCCCACATTTCTTGGAAAAAACTTGGAGCGACTACCACTGAACAGCAACCTACTTTCTTAGCTTCATTTTATCTCCTTGAGACTGCAATACTATTGCTCTTGCTAGTTATCGTTAGTAACGGCAGCCAAACCAGGAAAAAAGTGTACCTTCGCATGGCTGGTGTTTTCCCACAAAATTTCAGAGTACACAATTTGTGTTGTATCTGCCTAATCCGACGATTTTCTCTATTTCCTAAGCATTGTGGATTCTTCAAAAGAATAGAGAGACTCATGATGTTCAGAACGAGGAATCCGTCGCGATTGCAGCAGGAAAGGTGGAGTCTTCGAGTCGCGCTAGTAGCGCCAGCCTGTTCACAGTCAACATCGGTGCGTTAGCAGTTGTGTGATCTGTGGTTACTGCTACTTTTATGAGAGTCGATAATTTTAATGCAGGTAAAATGAGGTCGATGCGGTTGTTTTACTCAAACCCTGAATGCACCTGCGGTCAGCTCGTGATAGCAAGTCCAGACTCACATTACAAGGTAAGCTGCTCGGGAGTTGATCACTACTCATGAGGCTGATGTGGTATTCTTCACCAGATTCTCCATTTCCATCATGGTGGCCTAGATAAGCTGGCGGAACTTTTCGAACAGTGGTCGGCTATAAAGGCTAAGAGTGTTAAAGACGTAAGTTCGTTTATATGCATGTTTGTGTTTTTTCATTTGTGTTGGGGCAAAAGAAGAATGCTATACAATGTTCCACAACATATAAAATGTCACCGCAACTGCTGGATTCGAAATTTTCCCATGACTTAGATGACTCAGATCAGTAGCAGCTTGTATTAACTATCTATTTAGAATATTCTTTGATTTTAATTACCTTCAAAAAGCTCAAGAGAGAGCTCGACGCTGCAAGTCTTGCGTGACTTGTGGTTTTCGTTGTGATTCGCTGTTGAATCCTGTTATGGTTATGGCAGCTCACCGTGCGCAGATTTGTGTTCTACGAGAGTTAGCTCTTGGCACAGGACTACCGAAACCCCCTGGAAACGTTTCTTCCATTCATTGAGATCTGCTAACGCGTCTGCTACCTCTTGTTCGAGCAGAATCGGAGCATATGAGTTATCCCTTCTTCCGAATTCTTTTACAATTTGGGTCAGGTACTAACCTACTTCCTATTATTCACACAAATTCTGAGGGAAAATCGATTTTGCACAACATTACGTCTGTCTTGTGCGAAAGATATCTCTTGCGTTCTTGAGAATTTTAACCGTATTTGAAGTACGTCCACGCAATATCGAGCAATGGCTGAAATGGTTCCTCAGTTCCATTCACCGAGACTTTCTGAGATAGCTTCTCTAGCTCCTTGTCACCTTGAAAGGGTTCCTACACTATAACGTTCCTAGTAGCGTATGGATGGAAGGTTTCGCTCTCCATCACAGCAGGGCCATGGTGCTTTTAATTTTTGAGTCGACATACTTGGCGATCAAATTCTGAAAGATTATAACTACTTGCAGTGGCGGGCGGAGGCCCCTCCCCGGGAATGGGTCGCCAAATCATCGAATGCACTTTACAGATTAGATGAAAACTTCTATTAGTTCACTATCAGTTGTTTATGGAACTTAAGCTCCAGGCACTGTCTCACGATAGAAAAATGAAAATGTTCCTAGAATGATAAAGAAACCATATAAATTGATTTGAGCAATGTTTTCTCAAAAAAGTTTCTTTAAGGGTAGGAACGTCTAGACCTGAGTCTTTCCGGCTCTTCAACCTCTTCATAGAAATACTTTTCTAAAACTTTTTCTCTCTTCATTCACGAAATAGTAGGCTATTTCGTCTCTGCTTAGAATCTGCAATACGAAACTGAATAAAAAACTCGAGGGAAGACGTTGCACTTGCCCCTGCGGATATTACTCCACAATCAGTCAAGACTGGAATGCCATGGGCATCTTTCATTTTTCCCTTTTTAGATTTATTTTCAGGGCTCGCCATCCGCCTGTGACGATAAACACTTCCTAATATGTCAGCCAGCTGTTAAAAGAAACGAACTTGACCCAGAAGATGGCCTCTACGAAACAGTTACTTGGGATTACTGGAAAAGCTATAAAAACGCAGATGGCGCTGTCAACGATAGCACTACTATAAGAAAGGTTGGTAACTTATTCCAACGAGAATCTCTTCTGCGTTCCCGCTCATGCACTATGTACCTTGAATCCGTTTTTATATCAGGCCATCTTTTTCGCCTCGATGGAGCCAAGCCTCCGCAAGGAAATCTGGCCATTTCTACTACGTGTTTATCCTTGGCAATCTACACTGGAACAACGAGAAACCATTCGGAATGATCTTTTCCTCGAGTACCAAAATCTGCGGAGGAAAGCGTGCGTTTTGCCCTGACTTTTCTATTTACTTATGTCGAAGAGTTGTGAAGTAATGCTCTTAAGGAATAAGAAATCTCAGAGCACGTCAAAGCAGCACTGGATGGGTATTGAAAACACCATTGTGAAGGATGTCGTCCGAACGGACAGGAAAAATCCTTACTACTCGGGAGAAGATAATCCAAACGTCGAAACAATGAAGTAAGCTTCATCAGATCTCTGCCGTTGTATAACCTGAAATTCAGTCATTGGAAATTTTTCACCTTCTCTTTTAGTTTTTGAATTGACTGCTAGTGTAGAACATACAGCCTAAATTATATAGCCCTTTGTACCTTCTTTCATACTTTCTGGCATCATAACGCTTGGAAGTTGGAATTTTATGAGAGTTCTAGGCGATTTAGATAAACAGAAATCTGGTAAAATACAGCCATTCCGTCCGTAAAGTTTCTTAGGAAAAAATTTATCAAAGAAGGTCGAATTTTGTGATATGGTGGTATCCACAAACGGCCGCAGAAATGTAGGGGAAATTCTGCCATAAATGTTAGGTGAAATAAATGCTAGGTGATAGAGTGGTTCCAAATTCAGTAGATATGCACGTTTTCAGCTTAATTATTGTGATATGTCAGGCCTTCCTCTTCCATTTCGAGGCCAGCGATAATTTCTGTGATTCTCGGTATCAAGCTAAACATGTTTAACCGAATGAAGATTCGAAACTCTTTCGAACTCTCCAAGTACTACAGATTTCAGCCACGTATCCGTGCATACCGCGGGAAAACGATTCTTTTTTTTTCTTGTCTGAGGTATAGGAACCTCATAGGATTATGAAACAGAAAGGCTGGGGTACGGATTTGAGCTTAATTTCGCCAACTGCCTAGAACTGCTTACGTATTGTCGAATGAGACGACATTGAGGGAGTCTCCTTTCCTTGTTAGCCAAGAAGAGCATTACAACTTTCTAATGAAGCAAAAGGCTAGCGTTCTACAACAGTTAGGGATCCACCAGCTCTTTGCTTCATGGTCGTTTTTGAATGCCCGCTCCGTGCTCCTTTTTAAATTCCGCCATCAGTATCTATGTACTGGGGCAATTGATATCTACTGGAGACCAAAAAGAGAAGAATAACACAGAACGACGCAGATAAGCTCTCCGAGTCCTGAGCAACAAGGGAATATTTCTAATGGTGGTATTGCATACGTTCGTCTTGAGGAGTACTGAAAGTTGTGAATGAGCGAATTTGGAAAATCGAGCATGAACGGAAAGCAAAGAAAATAAATACAAGCAGAGAGATCATACATACTGCGTGTCTCTTGAACTCTGATTGAGATGCACCTCCAGTAGCTACGCTTACGTCTTTAATCCCATTTTTTTGTTCGATCAAGAAAGATTTTGTTTGCTTGTTTGGTTCGCGATTGATTGTCCTACCCTCTCATTTCAGGAACATACTCCTCAACTATGCGACTGCATACCCTCATGTGAACTATATTCAAGGAATGTCGGACTTACTCGCCCCTTTACTGAGTACTATAAGGTACACAGAGCATAGATCAATGTTTCACTTTTACAACAGAAACTAGTGTTTCGGAATTAGTATTACTTCTGAAGACCGCCAGTTTTTCTCTTTTTCACCTTTTACACGTAGTTACTCTCTATTTTTAAGGACTTCTCGCCATATACATTTTTATCTATTGGGTCGGAGAATAAGTTCGTGCGGTTTTTCATGGGGATGGAAATCCCTCTTTCCCCCGAGCAATGTCAATCACACTGAATTGTTGAACAAAACACTGCTGCTAAGAGACAAATTGAAAGAAATGAGAGCTCTTAGAGTTTTGGAGGGATGGAATGCTAATTAATTTTTCACACACCGGTTTCGGGGCTTGAACTAAACGAGAAGTGTAGCGCCTCCGGGTCTGAGACCTTCTCATCAGTAGCTCCAAAGGAGATTTGAAAAGATGTCCCAATGCGGGAATGAGTGAATGGTGCGATGTCGACAACTATATCAACAGTGACTATTCCTCATATCTACATCAACCCTAGGGGACAATCATTTCTATGTGCCCGAAATGGAGCGTCCAGCATGAGAGGCAACTTCAAGGTCAGAATTTCCCAGTCTAGGGCGGTGCATAGCACTTCTGTGCTGTCCTTCCAGCACTGAAGATTTCTCCACAGAAGTCTTGCTATCCCTAGGCACTTCGATGAGCCACATTCGATTCACGACTGAAGTGGAACGGACGCAGGTGGCATAGGCCTTCACTTTTGTCGGCTTAGAGGTTCACACTTCATTCGGTGGAAAGCAAGGTACAACGGGAATTCAGGAACGCAGTTTTGGAAGTGGTAAAGCGCAGAGCAAGAGCTACAAAGTGACAAACAGTCAAGCAAAGTTCAAATCACCGTGAAAAGGAAAGATTGAAAAATTGCACGAACTTATTTCTCAACCCAGCACATCAAATCCATCACAATCTCGGATAAAAATGTGGACAAAAACGAAAGAAATGCATCTCTCGAGCACGTATGCGTGTACGCAGGCTCCGCTGCCTCTTCGGAGATTCTTCTGAGCCCATTATTCCATGCATTCTTCTTGCTAGCACGACATCAGGCACGCTTCGTTGAACCTACTCTTTTTTATGCTATCAAGAAGTCGATTTCTTCTCTGGATATCTTCTATTTCCCTCAATAAATTAGACGAAAATCGGGCAACCGAGTGGTTCGAAAAATAGTGACGAAGCCGGTAGTGGAGCCTGTAGTGGAAGTGAATGATGGATTTTACAAGTTGTGACGATGGTCGGTTTTGGAAGAAGATTCGGGCGTGATCTCGCTGCGTTATAGCAATCATTGTAAAGCCACTAGTAAAGGACTTCACTAATCTGGCCCGTATTTATGAAGGCATCCGGTATGGTTGTGATCTACCCAGGTTTATAAAGTGGACGAGTTTTCAGGATGATAAATGAGTGTCCTACGCCAGAACGCCTCATGTCACAAGTGATGACAGTTGATGGTAAAAACAGCGAGATATTCCACATTCCGAACGATGAATCCGTCCCCTCTAAGTGGGCGCGAAGACCAGAACCTTTCCGGGAGCGTTCATGAATACGGGCACTGTAATCGCATTCTGTTCCTTGCACTTCTTTGCAAACTTTCTTCTGTATCTCCATACAGGAATTTAAATCATTTTGCAGGAATGAGGTCGACACCTACTGGTGCTTTGCAGGCCTCATGCAGCAGACTGTGTTTTCTTCCTCTCCCAAGGGGAACGAAGGGTTAATGGAAATGAATTTGGTGAGACATTATTTTTCCATATTTGTACTGCTAACGCATGAAGTATTTCTTCAGGAATACCTTCGTGAACTGTTAAAACTACTGCAACCAAAATTCTTCAACTATCTGGCTACACAGAAGGGTGATGCTCTACAACTTATGTTTGTGCATAGATGGATCCTGCTGTTCTTTAAGCGAGAATTCCCTGAAAGTGACGCTCTCCACATCTGGGAGGTATGCCTCAGTCGTCGATTATTTATAGTCATCATTTGCAAAACTCTTGAGATAAAGGTTTTTGAACGAGTTTCGGGGTGGCAAATGTATCGACATTAGCAATTATTTACTACTTTTGCTTAGGTTTTAATGGGGAAATGTCTGATGTGGTTTTCCAATACGTTGTTTACGAACTTGGAAACCACTTTGAAGATGTCGATTTATCGATTTTTCACAACTTGCTCAGTGGTTGGTAAAAACATGTCTTCTGGGGTTTTGTAATACGCTGAACACGAATATGACAGATGCCTGCACATAAGTGCGTTTTTATTGATCTTTTGACTTTATTGATCTTCCGCCATCTTTACTCGAGGTCAGTTGAGATGTGCCTACTGAGACTCTTCGATAAGGCGACCAGCTGCCTCTGTGCACCAGACAACCAGAGTGCCCGCGCCGCGGGTCCGGCCCTTTTCTACGACCGTTTGGTGTTCACTGTAGCATAAAATATGCATTTTCCATAGTTATAATCCAAATAACGTCATTAACGGGTCCGCCAATCGGTCGGTGGAAAAAGGTTACTAAGGTTCGTCAACAGTTTTATCATCAAAACCATCAGCATCCTGAAGGAATTTATTGGCAGTAGCAAATGCTCTCATCAGTAAGAAATAGCTGGGGGTATCAAACCACCCACTGTAGATTGAGCAAAACATGCGATGCTGTCCAGCAAATTTAGTAACTAGTTTCCTGAGAACGAGTAATCCTAGGATTTCCTATTAATCGTCCCTTAGAGAACATTAACTTGTGGCTGGATGCCTCAGCTGGAAGGACATGATACCGTCAGATGGTAAAATAATGACCCAATGTTCAGGTCGTGAACTATTTTCGTTCTCAAATCCTTTGCGGATATTTTTAATGAATGCGACATACTTTTTTTCTTTAGAATAACTCTTCACATATTTTATGAGCAGGGTTTCAAGTTTTCTAGGACACCATACCATATCTAGGATTTGCGCAAGTCGATCTATTGGTACATACATAGTTTTCCATTACGGTTCCACATGTTATTACCTAATGATTAGCTCTCAGTTCAATTAAACAGTAGAAAATTCTGGAATATAACAGTAAGAGACGCCGAATGTATGGGCAAACCTGGGAAACCAAAGTTACTGGATGAATGAGTAATGAGCGGGCAACTCACAGCTCTGTGATGCTCGAGATTCCAAATATATGTACATCAGCGACCTGTTTTGACGGGAAATTCAATTGTTCCTAATGTTCGTTCAACTCCCAAGTTGCTCCTTCCCAGCTACTGATCGTGATATCCGAAAGGAAAATTTCTTCGAGTGCATCAGCTCAATATTTCCATTGTAGTCATCATAGCAATTACCCGTCATTTTTCTTCAAAAAATGAATAAAAACGGAATGGACATGATTTAGGCTTGTTGGGCACAATATCGAACATGCTTCTTCCACTTGTTCGTGTGCTGCGCTATCGTTTCCATTTACGGTGATGACGTCATCGCCCAACACCTACCCCACGATGAGATTCTGCTATACTTTTCTTCCTTAGCCATGCACATGGATGGCAGCTTAGTCCTTAAAAAGGTTGGTGCTACCGCCAGCATTTGGGCTACGATAAAAAAGCTACGACATATTTAAGTAATACACTTTGAGGCACGTGGATTGCTGCACGAGTTCACGCGCCGTGAGAAAATACCATGCTCCTTGGCCGGGTTGTCCACTGGTGAAGTGGAACAGTGGGACACACACCGTCTCAGGCAACAGTTCGAATGCAACAGAGTAAGTCGCGTTTGTGGAAATCTATGTCTTTGTTCTATTTGCAATCACTTCGTTAGTCGAGCGGTAACGGATAGGGAGGGGGTTGGGCATCTTTAAAGGAAGTTTCCTGTTTTTCAAGCTCTCCTAGGAAAAGTAGCTTCGAATTCAAACAATTAAGGCTTAAAGAGTCTTTTTTGTTCGAATATGAAGATTTTGAATCCGTTCTTTTCACCACTTACACATTCAGGTAGTACAGCTAACAAATACTTCCAATTTCAACCCCCTCTCCCTTGTCCCAGCAATTAAAACAGTTTTTCTGGTTATCATCAATACATTTCCTAATCAATATATTTGCATATTTAGTACCACGGAGACGAGCCATGCCCGTTTGCAGCGTAAACACGAAGTCTCCTTCCTCCTGTGCTCCTATAAGGTTACTTTTCACACAGGTCATCCTAATAAATCTTTACAATCTCGCATAAACGCTTGATCTCATTGTGTTGAGGGATACCATATCGTAGTTTCGCATGATTATCAGCTGCACTCATTCGTACTGGTTGTCCTGAATTTATGATGGGGACATTATTTAAGGAATCGAAGGCTTAGATTTCAAAGTGTGACATACATATTGGAGAGACGTTCCGGCACCCATTCAGTGGGCGTCGATGGCGGTGACCCGTCTGCGGCCTCGAAAAGCACGCGGCGCTACCGCGCCGCTCACGATACGATCGTCGCCGCGGTGGCGAACATGGGTTTTCTTGATAGTTGTTCATCACATTTGAAGGTATCTAATAACAAAACTAACTGGCTATCAAGAAAACCCCACAATTTGATGTCTTGGAGAGGACTCCTGCTCGAGAGGCGCGATCGCGCCGAGTGCTTTTTGAGGCCGCAGACGGGTCACCGCCATTGACGCCCATTGTACATATCTTCGTCCCAACAATTTCATGAAGATAGTAGCTTGACCATTCTCAAGATGTAAGTACTTGGACGTTCAAGATTCAGGATCAGCAGGATCAGTGTGAGGTCGTTCGATCGAGTTGTGGCAGCAGTGGAGCATTGCTGCAAGCTGGTTTTGCTAGGCAGCGGTTTACTTTTTAATGATTAGTAGTTTGATAATAAAGAAATGGTGTTTTCCGGGTCGTCTCTATTTTTTTTCACCACTTTAATTAACGTTATATTCAGCAAACTCAAAATTTCTTTGATGAGCTGGGACCATTGCCTATCCGATGAGCTGCTCACTGATGTCATGCAGCCAGAACTCGGAAACTGCAACGCAAAGAACAAGAAGAACTCAACATTCAATCCTCATGTTTGGGGAATATTATATTGTGGAATAAGAGCTTCTGGAGATGGAGATGGTGAAAGGCCTATGGTAATTTTCCGGGATATTGTGACGGCTACAGAACCGTTTTCCATTAAAGTCACCAAAATTTAAACTAGCTCTCGGGAGCGGAATTTGACCTGGCGCTGTGCTGATACGTTTTTCTAGCAAAAATTTCGAGACTTTTTCAAGCAAACAACAGTAATAGGTATTCTCGAAGGGATTGGTTGCAAAAGGCAGCTTGGAGAGAATCATCCAACAAGAATCCTAGAGATAATAAAGGGAATTCGAGAAGTGCTCTACATTTCACCAACAGCGAAGCTGTTACACGAGAGCTCGCATGTGCATTAAGTAGTGATGTACTGGTCAAATACAAACAAGGGGTTTTGCACTGTATTGCTTGTAATGATGTGGAAAAATTCTAAAAACTCGGGAAATTGAAGACGAGTTCTGTGGATATTTTCAATTACTAGCGCCCCTACGGGACGCTAGGAAGTGAGGTGAGGCAGCCACTTGAAGTATGTGCAAAGTATTCACACTTTTGGAGACCTCAGAAAATTAGGAAACAAGCGAAAATCATTAACTGTGCCCAAACACAAAACCCTGCCTATGGAATGCGTATATTCTGCCATTCTGGCAGCCCAGCTAACGTCGAGCTTCCTACCTTGATTATAGCCCTGATCGAAAATTCTTCATCACATATTGTCATGTAAATTACTCCCCGGTGTAATGTCCCCCGTTCTTTATCACAGCATTTGCTTACTGTATCTGGACGTTTCCCACACTGTTGAGCTGAAACGCATTGGTCCTCCTTCGACAAACCCGTGGCATGGTCATTTATACGCTATTGAGCTGCGGCGCACCCTCCTTACCCAAGGTTTTCCCACAATGCTGAGCGCTGACTAATTTTCTCCATCGGTGGACCCACATCCTTGGGGTTTCCACAATAATGGGACCAAGACAGCTTTTGTATCGGTGG
>JARK01001337.1:4656255-4684433 GCA_000688135.1 Ancylostoma ceylanicum | reverse complement strand
TTCACACTACTACCCGCCAGCACAACCCTCCTCCATTGGTGATCTCGTATCTCAGTGTTTTCTGCAGCACTGGGCGCTGGCGCACCCTTTGCACCATGGGACCGATACCTGGTATTTTCAACACTGATGAGACCCTGTGCTCCATCGATGCACCCACACCCTTTGCGAATCTCGAGGGCAACATAGGGAGTGTTCAGATAGGGTGAAGCCGCTACACAGCGCCTCTGTGCTGTAGAACGCCTCTGGCGGCCACCAACGCCGTGGGGATGATGTGGGTCGTGCGCAGGCCGCTCAACACCGTCGCGATCGGGCATCTGTGGGCCGCACAGCATTGCTGCGATCGTTCATCTGTGGGCCTCACAGCACCGTTGCGATCTGTGGGCCGCACACTACCGCCGCGATCGGCATCTGTGGGCCACACAATGACGTCGGGAGCTCCAAAGCACTGCATAGCGATAATCCTGCTCCGTACATTATGCAGCCTGAAAACAGGTAAACACTGTCCCACTCGTAGGCCGCGGGACTGCCAGCGCAGGAAACTGATCCCGTCGCGAAATCCTGAGAGCACTGTCTAAGTCTCTCGCTTTTATCTTTGGCGACTGTATCCATCATCATCGTGACCAACGGAACCAGCGAAGGTTGGGTCCCACCGCGAGTTCCAATACATCCATGCACCTATGATGAAACATCGGCCGACCGTCTCGTCAGTTTCGCCTCATCCTTCAACACTCTCTATGGGGCTGAGCCCATGATGAAAGAATGCGACCACGTGCCGGCCTCCCACGTCTGCGCTCTAGAAAATTTTGTTGCACTACCAGGATTTATATAGGAGGATTTTACGAAATTTAAAAATAAAAAAAAATGAAAAATTTAAGAAGCAATCTGAACACTCAAGTATTCGAAAATGAGGAAGCCCTACGACTTTCCTTGTCTATGATACATCAATATATTGGTCTCTGATAACAACTTGAATTTCGCATTCATTCATAGTATTCGATATTCGACAGCCAAAGTTTTTGCTTTATAATAAATCCAAAATTCAAGTGTTCCAATATTAGAATCCGATATAATGTTGTGTGAAAGATAAGATGAGCCTTAGAGTTTTCTTATTCTTGAGTTTCTGAATGTTTTAAATGGTTCCTGGATTGCGTAACCAAAGCAACAAAATTATTCGGTTTCTATTCGGTCCCAAGTATATTATGCAGGCTTCGGTGAGGTCTAGAACAGTACAGTGTGCAGGGTCCGCAAAAATTATGGGTACTCACGGAACTAGTTCACGGAACTAGTCATTACAAATACAAACGCTAAAGTCCATGTCTCTCATCATAAAACCTGGGCATTCTTTAGGATGACTTATATCTTCAGTGTTTTTTCTGCCATACAGGTTGTTATAGGAACGCGTTTATTGGCCGACGTTTTGACAACACGTCGTTTTCAAGGCTTGAAAGCGGATCAGTTTTTTTCGGATTAGCACTATAACCTATCAAACACCTCCACCGACTTTCACATTCAACTCATTCTGGCTAGACAAAGACGAATCTTCAGCTCATGCACAACCGCTGAGCAACATTCAGTTGTTCGCTTGTGAAATTCGAGTATAGTATAATAATGTGAAGAGCAACATCCCGTATATCGATGGAACGCAGTGAGTTTTCTCCTCACAGTCGGTGCCCATCCTTGTCTAGCCAGAATGAGTTGAATGTGCAAGTCGGTGGAGGTGTTTAATATGTTAGAGCGCTGATTCGAGAAAATTGATCGGCTTTCAGGCCTAGAAAACGACGTATTGTCGAAACGTCGGCCAATAAACGTGCTCCTATAACAACCTGCATGGCAGAAAAAAACATGGAAGTTGCAAAAGCTAAAACTTCAAGAAGATATGTGAAAGACACTCTTCGTTACTCGCACACGAACAACTTCACATTAGATTCCAAAAATTTCACCACCGGCTTGATACAGGCCTTGAGTGCGTGAAGGCATTCCAGTAGCGAGCAAGTGTGCGTCGTCGAGCTCCTGCCACGCTTTCTGGAGCGCTTTCTTCAGTGAATTGATGCTACGATGCGGCTTTGAGTATGAATTCGACTCGAGAACAGGCCAGATTGATTAATCCGTCGGATTGAAGTCCGATGAGTTGGAAGGCCACTGGCTTGAGCTAGTTAACTCAGGGAAATTTTGCCTACGCCAATCCTGGCTCATCCGATTTATGTGAGCTGGCACTCCATCTTACTGAAAAGTCCATTTTCGCTTCTCGAAGTGGCTTTGGGCCCATGGAAGCAGCTCCGTCAATGGGATTCCCAGGTAATTGTGGGAATTGATTTTATGCCTTGCAGGACGGAGATGAGCGGTATCTGAGCGATTATTCCGGCAACGCCATCACGAAAGCAGAAAGAGAATTTTGACTGACGCTCACATGTGGGTTGGAATGGGCAAAGATTCCGTCATTCTGTTTGTTGCTGAACAGTAAAAAACTTCTAACAAAATACTCTCCTTGTAGGGTCTCATTCTGAGGTGTTTCTAACAGTCCTCCTTATGAAATTCTGTGGGATGCTCATCTCGACGCATTGATTGTTCAAGGTTGCGGCAAACTTTCTCGCGCACTTTTTTGCATTTTCCTGAGATGTAACAGAATGATAGCAGCTATCACGACCAGGACGATCTTTCGATGTTCCCAGATCCCTAAGCTTCGGATTGTCTCGAAGAAAGCCCTTAAATATCTGGTAATCTCCCGTCTTGAAACTCCATCCTGATGAAAGCCAATGACTGTGGAGCGGTGGATGGAAGATCAACGCGTGCGCAGTACCCATAATTTTGGCGCACCCTTTAGAACAGATGCGTTGTGGAAGATTGCTGGACTTTTTCAAGTTTGAAAATTTTTCAACTTCAAGGGGTCAAAACTGGGGGTAATATTCTAAATGTGCAATAGTTACGTTTCATAAGGTCTTATATGTAACAATGCAGAGTCATTGCAGTCAACGTGGCGGAGGACAATAAAAAGACTCAGGGAAATTCTTCGCATCACTGTGCAATAGCTTTTTACACCAATCATCTTTGATATAGAGATTGAATCATTTCTTAACACGTTCGCGACCACGTGCACGACCGGTCGTGCACTCTCTGTTTAGTGGTATATCTTTGTGAAATGTCCACATTGATCCAATCCCTTAGTTACAGATATTTTAGAGTATTGTACACGCAGTGGGCAAAGCAGACCTTCTCTCTAACTATTTCATTAGATTTTCCGAACAAGAACAGCTAGAGGAACAAGAAACTTTCAAAAAAGTTCTAAGAACGACAAATCAGAAGACAACGGAAATGGAAGGGGCATTCAGGAACAACGAAAGAAAGGACAACTCCCATGGAAAGATTTTGCTTTTTCTATTGGAAGGTAAAAATTGCTACCGCCCGGGACCACGTGCTCGACCGGTCGAGCACGGGTCCCAGGTAAGCAAAAGCGCGTGTGTCGCGAACGTGTTAAATTCGACGAGTAATCCAAAACTCTTTTCTCACCTTTTTTCCTAGAGCTTCTTGATGGTTCGCGAACCTTTCTTTCGGTAACACCATTATAAGAGCCGCGAACATTTGAATGCAAATGTTAGGGTGACTTTTGAGCGGCTTGAATAGATCATGACAGTAGATCAGAAAACGCAACAGAGGGAGAACCCCACCCTTGGGTACGCCACAGAGCCAGCTGCACCGTCCAGAAAAGTTGTTGCAGGCGGCAGCTACATTTAATTTTGGACCAGGGAGTGAGAGAGACCTAACGTGTGAGCGAGCGATACAGACCTCCCATCCCTTTCGCTCCTGAGAATGGATGGTATTGAAAAACACCCTGTGCAGAAATGGACCTACGCTGAAGCTCACGTTACAGTATCAAAGCAAAAAAAAGTACAACGATGTAGGATGAAAGTAGAACAAGAAGGATAAGAATACAACAACTTTAAGTAATCGATAATTGTTGGAATTGTAGCGATCCATCCGATATGCAAAAGCCGAATGAGTACCACTCGAATCACGAAAAAGTCAAAGTTCATACAGAAAAAAATGTCTCATAAAGAGCCCTAGTTATAGACATGACGACACTGCATTCATTAATACCAGCTGTGACTACAGAGCGCTTGCGTTCATGTTCCTCGTAACGGTGAGTGATTGATATCACTGAACCGTGAGCAGGGTTTTGAATTAAGAAACAATGAAGCTTGAGGTTGTCAACCTCAGTTCTCAGGAGGTTCACAATTCTTCTCACGTGATAGTTGGTTCTCACGGTTCTCACCCACGAAGTAACGAATAGTTCCTCAAATTGCTAGATATGATTGACCACAGACCTGAGATGAGAAGACAGCCAGGCTTTATTGGACACAAGATCAACCACGTGATCTATTTCGGCGTCCTGGATGAACTTCCTCTGTGTTTTTCTCAATCTGAACTAATAGGTTGGGCGGAATTAACGTGTGCTTTCATTGTGCAAAACTAGGGAAAACAATTGATTTAATCTGACAGCCGAAAAACTTTTAAAGAAATTCACCTGCCACCGAGATGTGGTGTGGGCGAGGCAGAGGATCGATCAGCTAGCCAACGCTTCTACGAACGGATCTGGAAATGCTCACCTTGACCGGTGGCTCAGTTATGGAAACAGTGAATGCACACTTCGCCACAGAAGTGCAAGCTTTATTAGGCACATCTCTGGTCTAGAGAGTTGGTGGTACCCAATAGCAAACGAAGATCAGTCGAAGTAAGGTAATAACAGAAGTCGTCGACGAGACAGGTCAGGCGACCGCCCGCTCGCGATGTAATCACGCCAGAGAATACTTGTGGAAAATTTTCTCTAGGAAGCAGGGCAAGAGCAATTAGGTTGATGTGATCTCAAAATATTATTATTCACATACACGTATGTTTACAAACAATTATTGGGATACTTCAGAAAAAGATTCTTCGCTCACGTATGAATTTATCACAGTGGGACAGATATATGTCGTTCTTCAAAAAATACCTAGCGTTCATGGACATTCGTCTGAATGTCAAGCTAACATTTTGTCAGCAACCTCTGTCGGATGTATCAGGTTATCATGAATTGATTGAGACACTACAGAATTTTGTCACTCTTTGAACTTTTTCTCTTCAATTAGGAAACTTTAGGACTTGTTGTAACCGCAATGTATACCCATCGCCTGGGGCTACCTCTCAGGAGCTGATCTCTCTCTGAGTGTTCAGAAATGGGGAAACTACAATTCGAAGAATCCATTAGTCAATTATCGAAAATCGGCATAGTTGGCGGAGTGTTGCTCAGCCAAGGAGAGCCTAAGTGACCGAACAAGGTGCTTGTTGGAGAGTGTGTGCAAGAACGGAGAGTGCTGCGACGTGGTTCATGTCTGCTCCTCCTGCTAAGAACGAATCGACAAAGCCATATGAGGGTGATTTTTGTCGACCAAGAAATGAATTTCGAACTCGTCGATGTGTCGTATTATTTACGTTGTGACGAGAAATTATGGAACGGAACCTCATTTGGTTTCTTCTCGTAAGATGAGACGGTTGGAGTGACTTCAACTACACATTCTTTTAGCCACTGATCTACGTTATAGATGCGATCTAGGAAAAAAGTTGAAGCCGGCAATTATTCGCATGATAGAAAGTGGGAATGGAACTGTGGAAATATCGAGTTTGTTGAATGTTCCACATTCAAAAATTTCGAAAGTACTTTCAAGAGACGGGAACCAATGAGGGTCGCCCGGGAGGAGGTCGGCTCAGAACAAATAACGCAGGTGACCAGAGAAAAGTTCTCAGTCAGAATGAAAGAAACCCGCGAGCTAAAAATAATTCCACGAGAAAAATGGCAAAGGCGCCTGGGATCTCGAAAGAATCTGTGCGGATGATTCTAAGGGGAGCTGGACTGAAGGCACACAAGGAATTGAAAGGTCAAATGATTACTGAGCAAGCGAAAGTCAAATGGTTCGAACGCTGCAAGAGGTTGAGGAAACATTTTGCTGTTGAACGACATCGAGCCATCCTGTTTTCGGACGACGACCGTGAGATCCTAGAAAACAAGGTTTTGTCTTGAGCCAGAAAGCATTTTGGAGAGGAGATGCGGACCTTGTCACAGGATGGCGCCAAGTCTCACAAGTCTGAAGGAACGAGAGAATGGATCGCAAGAAACTTCCTGGACTTTATTTCAGTGGACATAAGACCTTAACGACTTGGTCATTGGAAAGCAAATTCATGCCGTTCGAACCCATTAGACCAACCCAACCTGGGCATACTGGAGTCTTTTGTTTGTGCGAAGTTCCACTCAACAGCTGAAGCTCTGAAAAAGAATTTGACGGAAACCTGGAACGATTTTCCCGTGGACATCATCGCCAAAGTAGTGGGCAACTTTCCGAGGCGATTGAAGAAGCACATCGAAGCAAATGGCAACCATTTCAAGCAAGACTAATTGCCATGATGGACAGTCTCCTAATATGCACAAACGAAGTTCTTGCCATTTGATTACTGAGGAAAAACATTTCACGAAAAATCCGTTCCATAATTTTTTGTCACCCTGTACTTTATTTATTTATTTGTTTGTTTATTTACTTATTTATTTATTTATTTTTCTTTCTTTATTTATTTATATTTACAATATTTGCCAGCCATCGTTCTAAATTGGCTATTGTACAAGTTGATGTTACCCATTCCGTTGCTTGCCAACAAATCCGGCGGAGCATGCCTTGCCCCTAAACTCAGGAAGTCGTCTAGTTGGTAAATTCGTCTAGTTGGTACATGTCTTTGAAGAGACATATCTTCCGAAACGACTGTAAATTTTCGCTCCTACTCGAAGAAAGGCGCAGCGCTGCGGTCCTGCCATACCCATGGCGTAAATGCCCAGTGGCGAGAATATCATATGCTCACGAATCCTGAGCACAAGTCATGTGGGAGGGATGCAAGAAAGATTTGTTGGTGGAGTGTCTCAATCATTTATCGACAACCCAATATAATTCACTGCCCACTCCAGTTCCGAGTTGAGATCGGCTCGTGGTGATACTACATATACCTCGACTGTTGTTCAAGGTGCTCAAATGCACGGTAATTCTTAATCTCTCTAACACTGTGGATTGTAAGAGAAATGTGAACAAGTATCGCACATCGCGGGGAAGCAGGGTTGCATATATTGTTTTTCCAGAAGAAGTATGTATGTACAAGGGGCGCCAATGGCGGTGACCCGTCTGCAGCCTCGAAAGGAACGCTGCGCGACCGCGCCGCTTGAGCGACAATCCTCTCCGGGACATCAAATTATGGGGTTTTCTTGATAGTCAGTTAGTTTCCCTATTAGTTATCATCAAATGTGATGAACAACTATCAAGAAAACCAAGATGCGCCACTGCGTCGACGATTCTAGAGTGAACGATTCTAGAGGTCGCGCCGCAGACGGGTCACCGCCATTGATGCCCACTGTTTGTGCTGTAACGGAATCATTTGCAGTACAGCACATGACACCTCAGCGGACTAGGCACTGCACAGGAATCATTGCTGTTGTTCCACAGCCCTCTCCAAAACAGCGTTGTTAAAACAGTGCCGCAATGCGGTACATTTGCCAAGATCAACAGAAATCTTGGGGTTCTGGGGTGCGATTCATTAACGCGTAACCTGTGGCTACGGCCTGGTTAGCGGCCGGCGCGACGGTAGCTGCGATTCTTGAGCGCGCTGGTTGGTCATCGGCAGGTCACTGCCGGGCTATATCCAAAAAANGGGGTTCTGGGGTGCGATTCATTAACGCGTAACCTGTGGCTACGGCCTGGTTAGCGGCCGGCGCGACGGTAGCTGCGATTCTTGAGCGCGCTGGTTGGTCATCGGCAGGTCACTGCCGGGCTATATCCAACCTAACGTCCGAAGGGCCGGTCAGCGGTTGGTTAGGCAGTTAGCAATCCTAAAATTGCTCATGAAAAGGTACTACTTCAAATTGATGAATAGTTACTTGTATATAAATGCCACAAAACATAATGTTATTTTCTGCTGGACAATTTTTGCCTAAAATTGCCTTTTTCGTGGAAAATGAAGTTTTCGAAGGAAAAATGGCTGGAATGACCCAATCGGATCCGTAACTAGTCAATGTAGTGCACAAAATTCTGAATTTTGAGGAAGTTGTTGGCAAAACTGAAAAATTCGAGTGAAATGAAGAAATGAAGATGAGAACTGTGCCATAGAAAGAATAGAAATGCAGAAATTTGAAAAGGAAATGATTAAGTGAGAAGTCGTCTATGGGTGGACCCGGGGTGAACCCGTTATTTCAAGCTTCGCTTACAATTAGGAAGAAAATGAATGGAAGAAAGAGAAGAGTAAATATTGCAAAAGTTTGTGTGAGAATACTTACGGAGGTTTCCATGATGATTTCTAATAGAGGGTCAAAAATAGATCTTAGGCATACCGTTGAAGTACGTCCTGAACCCACTAAAATACAATAAATTTCAATTACTGGAATAGTGGTCAATGTTGAAATTTCTGCTAACGTCCACAAACAGAAAACTGATATCGTCGTAGAGTCCAATTATCCTTGTAGTCAAAGGTCCGACTTTCGAACAATTCGCTCGACATTTGCTTGAGAGTGTGTGTTGTTTTAATAATTCAAAAAGCAATATATTTCAAAGGGCTACTATTCGAATTACTCATATTTGAAATACTTGAAATTTCTAACTTCTGAATCAATCAAGATCCGAAAACTTTCAAGATAGTCGAATATTTCCATGTAACTAACGAATACACTGTATAAGTGTTCATTTCTATTGTGAAAATTTGAATAGTGATGTATGTAGTGCTACTAAATACGTAATATTTACTGACTAATTGTGAAACTACCCAGCAAAATGTGCAGAATAACTGTTTTTACGAAAGTATGGCGGGATAGCATAGACGTGTTGCAGGGCTACTGACTGGTTAACAGCCCTAACCTGCGCGCACGGTAATGCATCGCAGATCACGTCTGCCCTGTGGTTACGATAGCCAGCTGGTTTACTAGCTAGCGGCCAGCGCGCTAACCTGGTCAGCGTTGATGAATCGCACCCCTGAAGGCAGCAAAGCAACATCATTCAACCCAACGGATCAGGTGTTGGACGGGAATCTCTTCTATCGTACACCAAAAGTCCAAAACAGCGAGTTATTCCCTAGACGCATAGGCAATTTCGGCTCAAATGCGGTAATCTGCACTACTGGAAAGAAATCCTCACGAATCACCTGAACAAAAACTCATGAGACAGAGAGAGAGAGAAAGAAAGAAAGAAAGAAAGAAAGAAAGAAAGAAAGAAAGAAAGAAAGAGAAGCACGTGATACCCCATGAACGACATGGAATTTTACCTGAGGTGGCAGTAAACCTACAGAAACTGTCACCTAACGATATTAACGTTAACTGACAGCTAACTCCCAGATTACGAGGAACTCCGGGATTGGTAATGTTAGCTTTATTGGGTGGAGTATGGTTCTGTCAGTACGGCGGATGACTACCAAGACAAAACCGCGACCATACTTACAAGTGAACTCACAGTTCGAAACCGAATTATGGGTTCTTTGTCACGCCGACCTCACTGCCATTATGAAAAAACGAGGACATGGGGAGGGCAATAGCGTGCGGCGCGGGAGACGCAGACCTCGTTGTTCAACGGAAAAGTCCTCGAGAGGACTTTTTGCTCATGGTTCGAGTTCATCGTTGTAGCCAAGCAGGCGTATACTGGGGACCTGCCTTTCGGTGAAGGCGCAAATCCGGGCACATCAAATGTTCCACCGTTCCGATCATCATGACCTCCTACCTGAGATCATCGATGACACTAATTTCCTAGTGGGTGATTTGACTGCTAAGCCTCACACGTTCCCAGATGAAATCCCACATATTTTATGGGCGCGGAAATGTATTTTTGAGCTTAACATATCAAAATTAATTTATGCCAGAAGACTCTGAGGACATCGAGTATCTGTTGTTTGAGGGATCTAAACCCCTGATGGGTAGAAAGTTTTGCTAAAGCCTCATCATCCAAGGATCAAGGTTTTCAGTTAGCTCGTAGCTTGTTCGTGGTTGCAAACCAAAGCTGACAGTTAACTACGACCTACGACCCATCGTTTCGTCGTCGTTTCAAGGGGTTTAATACCACCGCTGTTGTATCTACCACAACTCTTCTTGCAGATGGTGTTTATGATTGGGTGCTATCATTAAGTTGTAGTATGTTCACTGGATATTGTGTACTTCGGCTTGTCAAAAGCTTTTAATGAACTGCCTAAAGCTTTCATCGAAGTTAAACAGTTACACAATTCATGGGCGGTTATTAGCCAGGCTAAGATCTTATCTTCGGAAGCGATACATGACTGTGAGAGTAGGAAATAACTTTTTTCTTTTGAAATCGAACATACTGGATTGAAAGCGATCACGTGCGCTGCATCTGTGTTAGTGACAGCAGTTTGATTTCGGCCCCTGGTACGTATTATTCTTTGTATTAGTTCGAGGATTGTTATGCGCTGACAGTGTTTGAAGCCTTTGACAGCATAAATCAACGTCGGAAATTTCGACGGGTGTTGCCTTCAAGATTATTTGTTTGGTAGGGCAGACGTTCAGGTAGCATTACGATGAAGCTTCGCCTTTGTTGCTTATGAACATTTCAAATAACAGCTAGTTTTGTCGAAGATTTAACACGGTGTATAGTATTGTGAAAATGATCAAAGCTCGATCCTACTTGAAATCGAGCCGCCACAGATATTCCTCTGTTGTCAGTAGTGAAAGGCTGTAGAAGTCCACTGTGTTCAGATCATTTACATGAGTACACATTCATTTTAAATAAAGTGTAGAAGAGGGACTTTTATGAATTGAGCAAGGAAGTTCCCAACAGAAAGTTCCGGAGGGAATGTGCGCGTCATGAATGAGTGTTATCACGACTAGGTATCACAGTGACTCAGCTCTAGGCTGAATCTCAGTTATTTCTCGCCATCTTCCATAGTATTTCAGAAAAGTCCGTTGTAGCAGTAAATCATTTAAATAGTGAGGAACTGCCGGAATGATGGTTGCCGGAATGTATGCTTTTTTGGAACTTTTCCAGTGTAAGATGTTGTAGTTTTGACCACGTCTGCTTTCTACTGAATATGAATATTTGATCGTTAAACATGCCGATGAGAGTCATGTTCCAGCGACGTAGCTACCGTTGATTTGTTCTTCCGGAGAAGAGCAACCGAACCATCTGGCAATCGGTGGAAGAACTTGGGCCTACCACTGTGTAAGCATAAGTGTATCAAGGCACAGATCCAAATTTTTGCAGAGTTATCCTTGACGAAAAAGAGAAATTTTGAATGTACACTGGCCAGTGGCACTGTTCCTCCCGCATGTTCTTACGATGGCGGAAGTTTATGGAGAAATTCGTCATGGCCAACCAACGAATGCCGCCATGCCTTCTTGGAGCACTGCACAGAGGCGAACTTTTTGCTCGCTGTGATGCCCTTCAATATCTGATGCGATGAGTGTCTTCCAAGCACTTATGAGGTATGCCCACATACTTGCTCTAGAATCAAGCCGCGCTCTTAGACATACTTTCCAGTCTCAATATTAGCAAAATGTTTTTATTCTTTATGTTTTTCCTGACCAACTTCAAGAAACGTCACCATGATGCATACATCACCTCTTCGCTATCCATTTCTATCGTAGGATGTGAATTGTATATGACCAGATCGCTAACATTAACGAGTGGACCCTTAATCGAGTTATCACTATGAATGGATAGCGCCATGCACAACGGGCCCATATGTCCTTCTAATAATTAATTACGTCAACACCCCCTATATAAACATGCTTGTCGCTAAAGTGGACAATCTTGCGCGCACCACCAAGCTTGTGAACGTGATTCACTCCTCACAGACAAGTTTACCCCGCTACACCAATTTTGTGTGGAACGATCCAGGCGCCATTTAGGCCTCGCCCTTGATGAACCTCCTCATTTATTCGCGAAATGTCAATCTTTCGTTGGAATTTGGCTTTTTTTTCGCAGGGTTCGTGAAGAGCCATGCCGGGAAGTCGTCTAATTGCGCGATTCTGTTAGTCAATCAAAGGGTCTGATTGTTGCTTCGGGGATGGCCAACCACGCTTGTTTTGGATCCAATCGCTCTTGAACATCATTGAGAACTCTGGCTCGTACACTTCCTTGTCTCTTGAGGCCTTTCCATAAGAATTCGTTAAGAGTGAACTTGTTGGAGCACTTTCTCTTACATTAGTCGTTAGATGACTTCGTTTTTGCTTATTTTGTAATAGCAGATTACATTTTTCCGCGATCCTTTATCGAAAGCCATTTGCTGATGTCATCTTACAGGTAACTATGATGAAGTGGACATTTCTCTCAGTTCTTGTCCTAGCCTGCATCTTGAATGCATTCGCATGGGCTGACGCAGTGAGTTTTCTTTTTCCTCCTCCTGGAGCCAATAGGATAGAACATGCGTCATGTGTGCTCTTCAGCTATGATTAATGGATGACCACCACTCTTTTCCAGGGTGAAGATGCCAACATTGACCAGCTTATGGCTAGAGTCTACCGGACGGTCTTGCTGAAATCAAAGCGAAGTCGTAAGTAACTCATCTGTGCTAGAAAAATCGAAGCAAAGACCATGAACGTTCACGGTCACATTTCTCTGACTTAGCTATCTAATCTACGGTAAAACACGCTTGATTTGGAGGATTATGGCGAACTGTCAATTACCAAAACAAGAACTCTGACCCATGTTTAATTCTGCTTCGTGATGTAAATGCTAACGAAGAGTGTTTCCAATCTTTTCAGCATCGATGGGACTGTCGCTAGCTGAATACATGGCAAACCCACAAGGAGGAGACAACTTTCACTTTATCCCATCCGGTCGAAAGTAGACATTTTCGGTTTTAGCCATTGATAGCCAGGATATTCTGCTCGTGATTTCTGCTTTTATAACCCCACTCTTATTATGAGCGTCAGCCTTTTCGCCCACCAGCCGCGTTGCCCCCACTCCCATCCGAATACTGTTGTGATAGAATGCCCAATAAAGGTGCAATCAGTTATATGTTACGATCTCGATATGCTTTCACAACTGTCTTCATACTGTTTTGAGTGCAGTTCGTGTCTTCATTGTTTCCCACAAATCCTCGCCTGCACAGTTCCACATAAATCATCTTACATATGCAGGTGAATACTTTGGATGTTGACTCCTAACCTAGTACTTGAGAGGATCCGAAATTTAAATTTCTTAGACAATTTTAATTTTTCAGACAAAGCCTTTTGGTTTCTTTGGTTGGTTAATGACCTCCAGTTTGCCCCACCTGATGTCGCGTAGATTGCCCTTTGTATCATGCCATAATTTTGCATTACTGTTGTTTATACAAGTGTATAGTACCAGTGTAGTACGCGGACAGCGAACACAAATTGTTGTGCTTTCCAAAAAAACCTAAATGTTTTCAAAGAGGCATACCTCATATTAGTTCGTCGCGGGTGAAAAAAACTACTTCCTCTAACAGGAAGTTTTGAAAATTTCTGATCGCTAAAAGGAGCTTTATCTCACTAGCGTGTACTTCTAATCAGACCGACTATCAGCTGAGGCAGTGATATCTTCAGCAAAAACTATCCAATCTACGAACGTTTGATGATATTAATACCAAAAAAGTCTTTGAGAATTAGGTATGCAGAGAATAAGCGATCCTCTTCTAGAGTATCCATTCATCACGAAGTCAAGGGAAGATTCTATGGTATGGTATATCTACGGCGTATCTATCGCAGTACTGCGAACGTGGGGTGGCAGTCAGAATCGACGCAGAGTTCGTGTTCAGCTCATTAAGTAACACCAAAGTGCGAATTTGCAGTCGAAGAAATTTCCTCGAAGTTTTCAGGGCCGCTAGAGCGACAAGGGACTCCCGTTGGAGGGACTGCACAGGTGTTAGACAAAAAGGGAGGGAATACTGTCCATACTGTGTTTTCTGCAGATATTTTTGCGTGTATAAAAGCAATCTCATGCTAAGCATTTACGAAAGGTCCTGGGAAATTGTTCGCCATGATGTCTAGCGATGCATAAGAATGATTGGGATTGCTCAAAACTTTCATAAGTCCAAAGAATGTTCCATGGATGTCCCCGCTTCGGCACTGTTACATAGGTGCTGCAAGACTCTCTTCCTTCACGATTCCAACCATTTCCGAGCAAACCTCGACAGAAAACAAGGATAGCTCTTCTAAATTACCTTGGGGCATCGACTTTAGCAAAGCATCAAGTTATGCAACTGGCTTTCTCAGAAATGCTCTGTTCGAGTGTGCATTTGGAATCAAATCGTGACTCTATAAGCTTAGTTGGACACAAACAAACACCCAGATGGCTGTATTATTTTTTCGAACATTGGTTGAGGTTACCGTGAAATATGTTCGCTCCAGAAGGTCTTCGCCACTATCGATCACAACTTTGCCCTGAATGTTTTTGTGATTCCCTAATGGTGTAATAAATAAATAATCACGTAACTATCTATCATCAACCGAAGCTCCGATAAACTAATGGCTTCAAGGACAGAACGGCGGTATACCACCAACGCAGCTACCTACGTACATATATGTGTAGGGTGCGGCAAAAGTCTTTGGAAAAAAAATCAAAATTCGTTGAAACAACAGGAATAAGATGTTGAGGGGAGTGACGAATAAGTTCACTATTTAATCACGAGCATATATTTCTTTCTCAAGTGCTAAGTTTCTTCCTTTGATGGCAGCACAGGCCTGGCGAATTAAAGGTGAGACATTGACGCTGGCTCACACATAGTGGAAGTCGAATATCTGGAAAATTCTGGATTCCACTAATTCGGAATTCGAAAGTCCAAAGACTTTTGCCGTACCCTGTATTCGGCACATCTTCTCTACAGGCGCAAGACTTCGGTTAGTCTCAAATGAATGGTCAGAACATCCTTGGACAGTCTCATTCTTGTCTGCATGGTACACGTACAGCTGCACGATTAAAAGCAAAATCACACATAGGAAATATATCTTCAATGAAAAAATTATTCCAATTGTTTACTCTCAAAAGTGGCCCTTATGCAATGTAGGAAGGAACTCTATTCGAAGATTAAGATCTTTTGTCGTTAAGAGAATAGCGCTATTTTTTTATTTTTTTTTCACACGCGTAACTCATCCACAGTGATATTGAGACGATACTGAAAGCTGCAAAAGAGATAATCCTCCGACATCCAGAGATCTTCTCTTAAATGGTCGTCGTCCCTCGTGACCGACGAAATCAAAGACGAGGTCGTACTCGCGCAAGCGGCTTCCGGTGTTGTCGTCCACGGACCAAGCGGATTGCGCTCATACATCACAAGTGAAGTAAAAATGAGACACACTGCACCTGTCTGGCATTTGAGTACTAACAATGACGTAGATTTTCTATGGCTCTTTTAATTAGGAGCAATATCACAATCACTGGAAAGGGGAAGAAAAATTTAGTAATTGAACAAGTTCCAGCATTAATTTTTTCCTTAAATCTTCTGAATGTAGTAAGTCCCTAAATCTTTAGTGAAGCCTCAATTTCCCGAACTACGCATTTATATTGCTTTTACTGCTGTTGTTTTTTGAAGCAACATCCGAATGCTTCTAACTAAAGGAGTGCGGACATGTGCGCGAATCTGCTCGATTTCTTCTGAAATGAAGCAACATATTGCGAATATTAAGGAGAATTCCGAAGGTTTTCATAGGACGAATTGTGAATTCGAGTGAAAACCGGATTGAACTCCACACACTCGAAAAAAGGATAAAGTTGTAACTGGAGCAGTCGACTGACGAAATGGTTCTAAGCAGAGCAAGGTCATCCGGTTGCGATGGTGGTGGCACCTATACATGTAACCGTACCAAATATATTCACATATTCCAACTGTTCATTCTTTCAGTTTTTGACAAGAGCGGGAAACTCGAACAATTCATTTATTCGACCCCATCGAAATGTGTATTCGAATCATTCATCCAGTCTCTTTCAAGATTAGGTTATTCGAATAATGCATTCATCTGAATGTTTCGAATTCTTCATACATCCGGTGTACCGATAAAGCAATACGTTCGAAATATTCATTCATTTAACTTTGTTACCCATGGGTTTTTAACAACTCCAGATCGAAGGTGTAAAGGGATGTGATGACCTTTTATGGCGACGTCATTTTCTGACTGGCTCGAGAATTACTTGTTGCGCCCTACGTGTCTCCAGGATGAGCACCTGCTGGCATAAGAAAAGAAATTTTGATATCATGCGTGCCTTCATTCATGCCGTCTAATAAGAATAAGGAAATTTCACGTATAATTATGGTGTTGTTCCGGATCAGATATTCGAATCGAATTATTCGTTCATACGGTCAATTTAGAATAAAGGTCAGTTGGAATGTTCATTCATCCGGTTTTTGAAAAAAAGGTTATTCGAACTATTCATTCATCCGGGAAATTTGAAAATTCCAGCATTCGAGTACCTTGTTCATTCGTCCTTTCAAAAAATACATTATTCAAATGATTCAGAAATTCAAATATCTCGAAAACGCTCTTACTCGAATTAATCATACTTCGATATTTGAAAATTTCTGATTTTCGAACTATTCAAAAGTTCGAAATTTCTAAAGATATCGAATATTCCAACGTATAGTTGCATCTCTTTTTCAACGATGCAACTCATTTTAATAGGAGGTATGTTTCAGGGTAGAAATTAGACAGTAATATTGAATCAATGGAAAGCGGAAACTTACGAGTAGTTTGCTTGGAACTATCAAAAAAGCGCAGTTTCTTCACGAACATGTCGTCCTATTCACATGCATTGTTAGGCAGAGATTAAGAAAATTACAGCTGGAGGATCCTCAGTGTCCATCTTTTCCGTCGATAATTCTGGTGTTTGCCGTCCAGTGGTCAACGCTTTGATATCGTTCAAAAGGTTTCGACTGTAGACGGACTAATCGCGCTACGTATGTGTGGTACTACACATTGGAATATTCGTCGTTCTTAAGAATATTCGAATTTTCGAAACATGAGTAATTCAAACAGCGGCGTTTTTGAGATATTCGAACTTTTGAATTATTCGAATAATGTATTTTATGAAAGTGCAAATGAACAACGTTCTGAAATTTTCGAATTTCCCGAATGAATGAATAGTTCGAATGGCTCTTTTTTTCAAAAACCGGGTGAATGAACATTTCGATTGACACTGACTTTAGGTTCCCCGAATAAACGAACAATTCGATTCGAATATTCGGTCCGAAAAAGCACAATGTTTTTCCGTGAAGTTTCCCTATTATTGTTACACAGCCCGAAAGAAAGCACGCATGATATTGAAAATACTTGAAAATATTAGGTGATTTCATTAAGTGATTTTCATATCCATGACAACATCAGAAACATACAACAATGTGCATTCATTTACTTACTTGCTGTAATTGTCATGCTTCCTTTCGCAACCCTTTTACTTATGTTGCGAGCCTACATTAGCAACTTTCTGTTCTCATGTCTGCAGATGTTTATCTTAGAGACACATGAGGCTCCCCACGTAATTGTCGAGCCAGACAAGCTCCTACCTGAAAATGACGCTGCCATAAAAGCTATCACATCCCGTTACACCTTGATCTGGTGGTATTGAAAACTGATGGTTTAACAAGTCGAATGAATGAATGATTCGAACATACCACTTAATCGATATCGCGATTAGCGATTACGAAAGCACTGTTCGGTAAATCGAAGAAAATAACGAAGATGGCGAAACCTCTTCCCTTTCGAAGCGTTATCCTCTATAATGATTGCATTCACCATGCAATTTAAGTACTTTATGACCTCGTCATGTACGCAAGTCCCTCAGTTACCTAAGGACATTATCGTAGCCCGCCTCAGCGATGTCACCGAGGCAGAGGTCACAAACCAGCCACAAACAGGTGCAGACTAATATCATAAATCATAACATCCGTGAAGTCTGTGAGACATTTTATGTCCAGATTTTTCTAAATCCTACACGTGATGATTTCAAATTGCTCCTGTTTTCCCGAAATTCCTTGAACTCTAAACAGCATTTCGGATTGAGAATTTCCTACTTTTTGCATGCTGGAGATTTCAGTACGCCTTTGTTTCCCAGAAATATCGTGAAGTCTGTAAGACATTTTGGATCCAGGATTTTCTAAATCCTTCACGTGACGATTTCCAATTCCTTCTGTTTCCTTTGCTATTTTTTCTTAACAGTCGTAACCTGGGGAAATTCTATTTTATCCACTCTACCTCTGCAGATAGATAGGAATGCATTTGTACACACATCACACTGAAGCAATCCCATGCTTGACGAGGTCTGAATGTTTTTGTGTCTCTGATCTTTCTAGATACCTTAATTTATCCAAGGATTTCCAGAGCACTGCTCCTCCACCATCGGGTCTACGGAGAGACATACCACTGAAGAGAACACCATCCAGTTTGGTTGTTGTGAGAGAGCCCACAGAGGGCAGCTCGGGGATGCTTTCTTCGAGGATGCTAATTTTCTTTGTTGTGTGGAAATTTCAATCCCCTTTTATTAAGCCTTCTGCATTTTTCGGAAGATCTCCTTCCATGTATCTTGCTATACATTTTTTAAAATTGTAATCCTGAATTCGTACCACTTCAGGATTCTCCGCCATTCGATGGGACTTTGGAACTGAATGCAATACCATCCACACCAGAGGTTGTAGATACAGATGCCGTAGTAATAATTTGGCACAACACCATCAACTCAAGGTGCTCTTTAAATTTCCTCCCCTTTCCTCAGCACGATGGACCTGTACAAATACAAAACAATAAAGCAAGGAAAAAGAAAAAGAATGAGTAAAAAGAGAGAAAATGTGATTCATTTCGCCTCTTTCTTTAAACGAATCACATTTTCTAGCCCCCCGAGGCTCAAAGTCCACCCGCTCAAAATCATCTAGCACTGCTCAGTGCTTGCTGCGGCTTCTGCAGAGCTTTGCACTTTCCTCGTGAAGCGAATTGCGTGGGCGGCAATTTCAGTGTCTTTTGTAACTTTGGTAATATTACGCTGGATCCTTTTATTTATTTATTTATTTATTTATTTATTTACTGCACTCAGGGTGCGCCGTAGTAAACACATAAATCGGGCTATATGCCGTGACAAACTGAAAGAAAAAGAAAAAAAAAACAAACNTCATCTGGAGCTTTTTGTTAGAAATGTTTTCTTCTTGCTTGAGGAACATGATACCTAAGGGACCCCATAGAAAAAAAGAAGAAAGGTGCTCTAAGATTTTCAGCGTACTGCTATGTATGTACATTGCGACTCATGCCACCGCGAATTTCGTAGAACAAATTTTTTTAGAATAAGTCGAACTTTACGAGACACAAAAGTAGCATGGTATCGTGCCCTGACCCTATGAAGACGAAGTGGTTCAGTTTCAACTCGATGAGCTTAATTGATGAAGGTATTTTTCTAACAAAAAGCTCTAGGTGGCGTGCGAAAGTCTGTGTTCAAATTAAGGAGACGAACGCATGTTTTGGTGATCTGCAGCACCCAAAGACAGCACTCACGGTAAGTCTTTGTGTTTGTAATTAAACGAGTTTCTGAGTTTTTAGGGACGGCGAACTCACTCGCGAACCCAGTGATGAGGTTATGTGAAGGAAGCGAAACACACCACGAAACAAGACGTCGTTTTGCGTGTGTCGGCAGTTCACAGTTCAGCAGTTCCAGTCCCTCTGCAGGTAAGCCATTATTGTTTGTGCGTTTGTGTATTTGTAAGTTGGGTCTTCTGACACGCATCGTGCCATGTGGCTTCAGGAGAAGACCTAATCATACCTTCATCCCTACATGTGTCTCTTTTGTTGTTCATGGGATTCGCGAGAACTGTTATAATACGAGCTGCTCCGGCGAGAATTCACAGTCACTGGTAACATTTAGGCCCGTCAGCTCCAGAAGCTCGCTGTTGATGATCGAGTAAAACATCTGAGACTATGTAGCTTCCGTACACCTACTCCACGATACCTCTTGGTCCTAGAGCTGTTGAGAATTCGAAAGGAGCCGGGCTGGGGCAAGGTTTCCCACTCATCCTATTCCCCTGACATTGCTCCTTCTCAAATTCGCTTATTTTGCCCCTCACCCTTATGACATTCATAGCTGAGAAAAAATTAGCCAAACTCGAAGATGCTGAAAGAGCGGTCAGCGATTTCTTTGACTCCCAGTTTCGAGATAACGGGATCGCCGACCTCCCCATAGCCTGGGAATTTGTAGTGACTAACGATGGTGATGGAATGGTTTGAGTAAATTCCATTGTTTGCTGAGTAAAAATGAAGCAGAAAAAAATGTCAGATGGCTCAAGACTTTCTTGACATCCAAATACAGAACAACGTTCTAGAAACCTTAGTACATCCTCATCACTTATTTAGTTCATGAGATATCTTGTACCTTGAACAAGAAAACACCCAAACGTCCTTCACTATGATGTGCATCACTGGTGACCAAGGATGTGCGTAATTACGATTTACGATTTACGAATTACGATTTACGGCCATTTTTCGAGATTTTTTCACGATTTACGATTTACGAAAAATGGCTCAAATTTCGTAACAAAATCGTAAATAGCGACGGGAAGGGAATCTCGACATGGCGTTTTTTTTTTCAAGGGAGAAATATGCATGACTTGTCTTTGTTAGCATTTCGCACCTAAGTTATGATAGAGTTCGCGTGGCTTTGCTTATGTTTTCCTGCTCGAGCGGCGCGGTCGCGCCGCGTGCTTTTCGAGGCCGCAGACCGGTCACCGCCATCGACGCCCACTGTAGATGCTTCGGAACATTTTGAGGATGAATTTGTTGTCAAAAGTTTTGGAGGTTTATGGACCTTAGCAGTAGTTCTCGAACCCCAGGTACGATTTACGATTTACGACGATTTTGAAAAATTTACGATTTACGATTTACGAAAATCAAATTTTTTGTTACGCACATCCCTGCTGGCGACACTAAACTAGCTGGAATTTTCGGAGCATTCGGGGCGGAGCGACGGATTCGATGACAACCGGCCACGTTTAGTTAAAGTGACACATCTCAATAGCAGCAGCGTTGTCTTATAAACACGGCCAATAGAGTGAGTCTAAGTGACAGAAACATCCAAAGAGGGTCTTTCGCAAGCTGACTTCATGCGGCTTGGCAGATATTAAGTAGTAATAAGAACACGTTCGATTTCCAGCAGAAATGTGTTCAATCTGCGGCAAAGAATTTGATTTGTTGTTAGGACGTTACTCACGAAGTCAAAGGTGCTCCATTTGAATGGTGGGACGGTTCCCCACGTAGGTCCTCCTTGAGCACGGAATTCGAGCTTCTTCATCATGCTAACATTTGTTCCCTAGAAAATTCAAAATTAAAAGAATGGAAGCAAACTAGTATTGTACAACATTCACCTTGTAATCGAGAGCGCCATGATTGACATGCCCTTGTCCTGGAAATTCATATGTTCCGTTTGCCGGATTCAAGTCTCCACGAGCGGAAATGGCTGCCTCTGCCGAATAGGGAGGATTGCAGTTGCATTTTGAGAACTCATCTTTGGTGTAGTCGTTGTACCTGAGAGTCTTCTTATTTTGAAGGGTACTACGGATAAAACAAACAATATGCGCAGCAAGACATCCTTCCTAAAGGCCGCGTTTCGAGGCCCAACCTCATTAACTTCGTAAGAGAGTCAAGATCTGTCACTGTGTGGTGATCTCTTTCAAAAATTCGTGCTCGAGGTGACTTTCCCCATACGAACCAGTTGCCGAGCTTCTTACCCTGAATGAGCAGCATGATAAGGGAGGTCACAATTTTTCAAGAAACATATTGACTGCGCAGCACTTACCTGGCCTACGAATCCGCTAATTTGTGTAATTTTCTTGAAATACGGGATGTTGTACGAAGGGAAATATGAATATCTCTGGAGGAACCACGTCATGTCTTGATATACAACGGTTCCTCTAAAAAAAAGATATAGATGTTTCCTCTCCCTCATTTTTTCGCTAGCTAAATTAAAACCTACGGCATCTGCTCCAGGACGTAGAAGAGGCCGTACTCAGGAAGGGGTTTGTTAGGAGTAAACTTGTTGTAGTCAAGTACTGCCCTGCAATAGTAGCGTTGTTCTTTCCATGCTCCACAGTGAAAACTGAGAAGCGCGAAATTGTGTCCTAGTTGCATAATATTTTTAAATCATTGGTAATGAACCATGAAGAGCATGAATATCAGCTAAAGTATAATCCTCATTTTTCATAATTTTAAACCAAGGACCAAATAAGACTAATCAAGAAGGAGCAAATCTTTTTCTTCATGGGGACATGGAAACATCACATACCATTGATTATTGTATGTACCGGAGTTATACTTCGCATATATCTTACACCATTCCCTTGCATCCCTAGCCATCTGGTTGGAGACGATGGCTCGAATCCAAGTAGGCAGCTGTGAGATAATGTAGGTATTCCTGAGACCAATTACTGCTCAAAGATGTGCTGAACTAACCTGACCAACAGCGTTCGTATTGTTGAAGAGGGTGAGATCGAAAACGCTGATAGTTGTCTCAATAACGGCCTAAAAAATCAAGACCAATAGTTGCTAGCAAGGGTAATGAGTGAGTGACACATAATTTACAGGGTGCGCCATAAGTTCTTGCACAGCATATTTAGTATGCCACAGCCACTGGAATCAACGTAATGGCATGACCTCTATGGTGGTACTGAGCCAACTTAATAGCAACTCAAATCACCTATCAGATCAGGGATACGTCTCCATTTGCTTCTGTAATAACTCAAAGTTGAGAGAGGAGAGAGCACCTCGTGGCGCGCGGGTGTATCTGGTATAAAACCTCTCGAAGCTTTACTTCAGCTCTATGCTACGAGTCCAAACATATGTATGATATAGCACTTGATTAGCTCTATAACATAGTTGAGTACGGCAATCCATCAGAATCAGATTGGCGTTATAGAGGAGTTCGTTCTGAGCACGGGACTTCGGTCGTGCAGCATTCCAGGAGGCGCACACGGCACAGAGCAGATTCTAAGCTTTACAGGAACATCATCTTTGCGCTGTTCAACTTGAATCGAAAACAGCAGGGTGTCTTATCTCCATAAATACTCTGCGAGTGGAATCCAGAGTAACTTTGATGTTGTAGTTCACAAAAAACTGAAAAAAATTGCTCATACACGTCCTTTTCTTAAAAATTTTCTGAAATTTCTGAAAGGAAGGAGAGATGGTATCCCAGTACATCCGGTGAATTCCTCGATGTCTCCTCCGTCTACTCCAGTGATTTGGTGAGAAACGTTTTGATTTGCTCTGAGTNGACGAGAGAGTTTGGAACCACCGCGCTGTTCTCATGAAAAAAGAATTGACTACTCTCATGTGAGATTTCTGTGAAAACTCAAAGTGGCGGATTGCGAACTCACCTCTCCTTCCATTTGTAGGTTTAAATATCCAGTACTTACTAGCCTGTAAACTGACTTCTACACGGAAAATTTTAAAAGCAAATATGAGGTCTCGAACCATCCGTCTGCCTTCTAAGCTGCGCAAATGAAAATTTTCAAGTCTTTCTCCATATGAAGGCAATAACTGCGGATAGTGTTCACTTGGGTATGCTTTGTAATATAGAATTCTTGTGAACGTTTGCTGAATCTTTTCAATTTTTTGAATGTCTTTCTTTAGGTANAAAACAAACGAATGCTCAGAACGGGTTACTTTAGAGAAGTGAACACTTAACTCAAAAGAACTAGAGAGGGGATGATGTTTTTGGGGTACTACTTCTTCGTATATGTACCTTTTTATGTCGAAAGGTGAAGATTTCATTTTAAAAAAATAGTGCAAAACGAGGAAAGAGAATAAGTATGCCTTGAATTCCATGTCTTGTGTCCACATGTGGTGTCTTCAAGATATTCACGCCCAGGCTACGCAACTGGGTTTACCATTCCGGGGCGAGCTCTGTATCTCAAGAGCTTCTTTGATCTAAATACGAACCCCGGGCGTTGACCTAGGGGAAGCCTAAAGAACGAACCACACATTACGACATAGACAGCGACTTCTGTGAACCNGGGAGGCGGCACTGAGGAACCCGCGCCTGTACCGCCAGCCGTAATTAGTGGGTGCGACGGCCAGTAATTGACAGTTCATGCGCTGCGCTGTTGTTGGCAGCCCTCCAGGGGCTTGCGCTACGTGCGTCCTCAGCCCCGCCCATCTCATAGGTTTCGCGCGCGGCGATCGCAACGCGACGACGCGACGAAAGCTGAAAGGAATGTTTAGAGTGGGGACAAGCATTACAGAACTAGTTTTTGAAGCTTCCTGCAACGGTTTATTAGGAGAACCAGAAATTATTGTTTCAGGAAGCTCGCTCGAATTTCATCTTGAAATTTGAAGAATTTAAATTTGAAAAGAGGTTCTGTGAAATTATGATACAGGTTGAAACCAGCAGGATTACGTCTAGTTTTGAATTGAATTCTCTTGAAGAAATATAAATTGTCATTCAAAACCGGTCATCCACAAGATATTAGTGGAGCAAAATGTTTTGAAAATTGCAACGAAACTATTGGGAGAAAATATTTGGTTTTATTTCATCTTGCACATATTCACTTGTACTTTCTTCAACAGTATTCGAATTCAGACCATATCGGTTTTCACCGTTTCACAGGTTCTTTTGGGGTTGAAATTCTGGGAAATTTGGCATAGAACTATGATATAAAATATTAATAAAATTAGAATATAAAATCAAAAAATATCAATAAAAATAATAAAAAAAGAAATGCGCATTTTCCTTTAAAAATACATTACACTGTTTATTTACGTTCTAAAACCTAGGAGGCACTTCATTTGTTCTGAAACAAATCCCCGATTTCTAAATTTTGAAAAAAAAATGTCAGCATGCACAATAACCACCTCTTCTAACGAATAAACTTCGATTTCATTCATTGTTCTCCAAATATTGGCAATTCATCGCGCAGCACTTTCCTTATTTACCAAAAAANCTGTTTTAGAAATACAGTTAGCACTAGTCACAGGCTGCTCCGTTGGCTTTGCTAGGTGGCGGTCCAAGTAGACAACACTCGCCCGCCATCGAGGTTTTCCCATAGCTCTTCACTAAAACCTGCGGATGGGTGGTTCAAAATGACGGATATTACTCATAGGAGCTTTCTGAGCTCCGGCGCTGTCAGATCAGACACCGTCCTCTGCTTGCTCAAGTGTCTGCTATACGCGAAATAGACGGCAACTGATCAAATGTAGTGATGAAAATGTCACAGGTGATAAAGTGACCAAATCCTGTTCGAAATACTGTGATTGGCCATGAATGAGGTGGCTATATCCTATACTTCGTAATTATGGTAAACGGGAGAGTCGTTGACGTGATAACGGAAGACATTCAAGACCTTCAGGAAAAGGAATTTCTTCGAGGTTGCTGTCGCGTTTTTAGGTTCACTTCCCGGCGAAAGCAGAACTGGCCAGTAAGAGACTGGAACATGGTCTGACAACGCCAGACATCAGAAAACGACAGCGAGCAGTTTCCGTCATTCTGAGCCATCGATCCATGGGTTTTGGTAAGAAAATGTGCGAAAACTTCGATGACGTGCGAGTGTTGTCTACTTGGACCGCCACCTAGCAAAGCCAACGGAGCAGCCTGTGACTAGTGCTAACTGTAATTCTAAAGCAGGACTACAGTGGGTCCTTGCCAGCCAATTTTGGATGCACCTCGATCAGCAATGACCGGCTGAGAAATTGAAATAGGCAGTCTTGCACGTGCGGTCTCTATGGACATGGATTTCCTCAGATTCCCTCTAAGGAGAAGGAATAGCGGGCTGTATGAAATCAGTGTGGTCAAAAGATGTTCCATAAATTATCGAAATTCTGTGAATTCGATTGTGCGGCAAATAGACCGTTTAGAATCTGAAGGTGTGTCATGACCGCGAAGTGTGCGAAAAGAGAAAAATAAACTTTTAAAAAATCAGAGTTGCTGCCGTGAGCTCAAAAATTGGGTACCAAGGTTATTTCAGGTGCTGATCACAATGGTACTAGAGGGAAAATTCCATGGTCGAAACAAAACCCGGGAGTGGGAGATTCGGGGGGTGTCCTATAATTATGAAACGCACTGTATTACATCCACCGATCTATGGCGATTTAGTGCGATATGCCAGTCATGAAGGCAATCAGCTAGAATGGTAGTTGTAGAGGAGCCAGCGAGAAAACCATGCTGTTCAGGCGGTATCAATCCACGCTTTTCAAGAAAGGAAAGCAATTCCGAACGAATGAGTTTTTCGAGAACTTTTATGGGAGAGGGATTAATGCTTATTGGTCGGAAGTCAGAAGGATGGCAAGAACTAGAATTTTTTGGTATGGCCGTTACAATGGACTCTGTCCGGATTTCCGGGACTTCACCAAAGTAAATAGAAGAGTTAAAGATGAAACACAATGGGCTAGCTAGCGCCTCAGCACATTTTCTATAAATGATTTGAGGAATGCCGTCGTAAGATGTGGATATAGAAGGTTTCAGTGATCTTAGCTGATTCAACACGACATTTGGGTGAATATGAAAATGGCAGAGTTTGTTTTGTGATGAAATCGAGGACACCTCAGGTGAGAATTCACAATGCTCAGATGAATCAGAGAATACGCTAGAAAAGTAGCAAGCTAGAGCATCGGCTTTTTGTTGATCATCTGTAAATTGGCTGCCATCGGCATTTAACAGGCTCGGAATCTTCGCTGAACCTTTAATTACGTGTCGCAAGTGAGAATACAATGGTTTCATAAATCTGCATTTGGCTAAACGGCGTTCGCGGTTTGCGAGAAATTTACGAATATGGAAGTCGATATCAGAAGAGATTTTCTTCAACAAACTATCAGTGGAATAGTTCATGGTTTTCTCAAACAGCCTTTGTTTTTGAGCAAATAAAGATCTGATATGTTCAGGATAAACTATGTTCCTATAAGGTTGCGCAACCTTGAATGGAACAAACTTCTTAAGAGCATCGTAAATAACGAGACAGAATCTTTTGTAAAGGTCGTCGCAAGATTCGTAGCCATTGAAGATGGACAGCCAATCCACATTCCGCAAGTGATTATTCAGAGCAGGATAATTGACGTTGGAGAAATCAGGCATAGGCAGCGTTTGTGATAGGGACGGTTCAGTTAATAAAACAAATGAGATGATATTGTGATCTGAGGAAGCAAGAGGTGGAAGAGTTTCAGTGACTTGGACTACATGTCTACCAGAAAAAATCAGATCTAGCATAGCTTCATTGCGAGTCGGCGCTCGGACATGCTGCACAAAGCCCATGTTTTCAAGGAATTTGGCAATTTTCGATGAAGATCTGCTTGGCTGGTGAGAAAAATCAGTGTTAAAGTCCCCCAAAACTACTACCTGCATGTCGGTGGAGCAGAAGTTTTCCAGTTGTTCAATCAAGTTACAATCATCGTCTACTTGGATTCCTGGAGGTCTGTATATTAGAACAAATCTGAAAATTGCAGGGAAAGAGATATCTAAACATAGAATTTCGGATGAGTTCACGTTAACGGAGGAAGTGTGTAGCACGTGCCAGAGGTCCTTGATCAAGCAGAAAACCCCTCCACCCTTGCGACCCGAACGATCACATCTAACCACAGTGTAGGGAAATCTTGCAGAAATCTCAGAGTCGAGAAACTTCGAGGATAACCAAGATTCAGTGACGAACACAATATCTGGATCGGATCGGGATAAAAACAAATGAAGATGATGAATCTTATTAACAACCAGTCTGGCCGTCCGGCTGACGCCGGACTTCCAGACTTCTACTAATGCTCGCTTCGCTCGCATACTTCACAGTGAATGCAAAGAAAACATTGAAAACCTTTCGCGAAATACCTATATCCCTCTCCAATAGTTTCAACGCTCTCCTGAAATTCTCTGAAATCCGCCAGGCATTCTCTCATCTCCACAAAGTGACGCTCTTTGGTAGGCCCTGGGGGCCGTGAGCGTTTGGATGTAACCGAATCAGTGCAAATGGCCACTTGGAATGATCTATGTTTAGCTGGCTGTTGTGGTAGTTAGGTGATAAGAATCTACTGCTGCATGTAAACAGAATGAAGGGGGTGGCTCATTCAGACACGAATAGAAAGGACAGAGAGTGGGGAAAGGGATGATGAGCAAGTAGGCGCAGGGGAGGAAGAAAAGCATATGAGAGAAAGGCGCTATGGATATTTGCATAGAATTTGTACAGTGCCTGTTCTTTCATTCCTTCATTTTTCCAAGCGATTCCACACCTCCGAA
>JARK01001337.1:4604119-4638316 GCA_000688135.1 Ancylostoma ceylanicum | reverse complement strand
AGGGAGGGGGGTGGCAATAAATGAATGAATCAGAATGTTTAAAAAGTTGTGGAACTTCTCGAACTTTGTGGGCCAACTACAGTCATGGCAACAGAATATCTCAAGAGAATATACAGCACACCTTATTTTGAGAGAAGAACGCTCGATGATAAACAAACCGGTGAGTTCAGGTTGTTGTATTGATCGGGAACGGAGGCTTGATTGGAGGCATATGTCTGGTACTGAAGTTGCAACTTCTTTTTAGATCGTTTGTTTTTGTCGCACTGCAAACTTTGGTGGCAGTAGAGGCTGGAGGGATTTTGAGCAACGCAACGAACCTGACGATAAAGGCCGAAAAACACGCAGATGTTGAGGAACAGCAGGCCGCATCCAACTGCGACGGTGACCGAGAGCATCGTGCTGTACTGGCCGCTCGACACTTCCACGTTGTCGAACGGCGGAGATGGACTGGCCAGCATTGGTTTCACGGAAACGATGATAATTAGTATAATGTAGCGCAAAAAATATATTGTCTATTTATTTAGATATTCATTTAAATTTTAGTAATAGGTCACACTTGAAATGTTTGATACCAGAATCAGTTTATTGGACAAACTGCGCTCGAGTTATTCATTGAAAATTGGTAACACGTCGCACGAAAGTGCGTTGACAGCAAACCAACCTGTAGTGGTTTTCTTTATATTTTCAGGTGGTGGGGAAGGCGGAAGCGGTGGTGCAGGGAACGGATGATTTGCAAAGGGAGCGAATGACCGGACCCGTCCGAAGAAGGAGTCTTTTCGAAAGTGATCCGGCAATAGATGATGTTCCTGAAATTTTAGAATTGTTTGAGTCGCTGCAGGTAGCGATACATGTGATAATATTGCTAGCCACCCACGATTCGTAGATAAATAATTTTCTATAGATGGATGTCTTTCCAAAAATTCTCATAAAAACCACTGGACATTGATGGGTTTCGCGCTGCATAACAAGCAGAAGCTTGGGATGAGAAATGAAAGGAGAACACTTCCACTAGTTGTTCTGTTTTGTATGCAACTATGTCCTGCCGGTTCGGATACTCCGGCTTTCAAAACGATCTTTTAGGTTCACTTTCAAGTGATTCAAAAGACTCCAATTGCAGAACTGTACGATGTAAAGGTCTGTTAGGTCAGGGAGTGCCCATTGGAGGACGTCCGGAATTACGACCGTGGTGGTATCGGCCAAGCGATTGGCTGGTTCGACCTATTCTTCCCACCGGTGGTACGATCTCTTCCATTTAGATGTTTCACTTCTGTTTCCGATCGAACCAGTCGATCTGCCGGCCGATGCGACTGCGGTCGTAGTTGCAGACAAAGTCTCTCCACGGGCACTCCCTGAGCTAACAGACTATTATAGGTGGTCTGTTCTCTTCGATACAAATGCTAAATCGGTCGCGATAATTCATTTTCAATCTTGAATTAGTGTCAATTTCATCAACGAATGGGCTGTGCTGTACAGTTTGAACATGTGATTCATGTTTCGTGTTACTCCAAAACCAACAACGTATCCACCTGCAAAAGTGAGGGCGTTATTTTGGGACAGACTGCAGATATCTTCGTGGTGATAGTGTTTCTACGTCTACGATGGGGCCATTCTTCTGTATAAAAACGTCTGTTCAGAAAAACGTTCGAACGTAATTTGGTAAACTGCTGGTACGTTTCTGTAAAGTATTCAAACTTTTTTCTTGTATTCTGCTACCTCATCAAAACTGGCATGCACAATCAATATCTAATACTGCGCAATTTTCCATAGAACATCGTGTGATATCAACTCAAAAAACCTATATAAGTCATAGTAAATGCGGCAATCACCTCCGGTATATCTCCTCCTTCTTTTCCTGCGGAATGCAAAGCTGGGACTAGACTCGTCCAGAAGCCAACCCGTGCGTTTCGGTAGTAGTTCTTCACACGCGGACGGTCCGCTGAATCGAATAATTATGAAACTGTTGAAATTATCGGGTTTACAGGATGACAACAAAATCTTTTCCCAGATGCAACAAAATATGAAACTGTGACTAGATAGGGAGTCAAATGAGCTAAGCAGAAACCATGCGCTTTAACAAATCACTCTTCGGTTTTCAATACCTCTCTTGGCTTCCCCAGAGGGTTCAGAGAACCTTCGAATTCTGCATTGCATGTGGCCCACAGGTCGACTATTATGACCCCGTTTTCTAGTTAGGTCTACACTGAGGAGGTTGGTATTTGCGAAGAAGTTAGGTCTAATCCTGTGTTCTACGACCTGCATACCAGAGATCCAGAGGTCCTGGTTTTAGGGAGCACGCCTATCATAAGCAAATGCGATGCGAGCGATGAAGAATGAACAAAACTTGTGCTGCTTCTGCTTTTAAAAGCTGATGCAAAACTCTTATCGAGTTATCATTTTATTTCTCATTATTTTCGCAAATTTATTTTTATCTCTTCTGGGCTCGAGGAATTTTGGCCATTTTCGGAATTTTAAAACACAAAAACTAAGGGCGATGATCGAATGACCTTTAACGGAGAACGAAACCGATTCAGGCACGGATTTCGCTATGAACGAAGAGTTCTATTCTCTCAAACATGGAGAGAAAATCGGTGATTTAAGGTGCCATCTGAGAAGAGGATTCAAAAAAGATACTACCAAGACTGCTGATGAGAATGGTGGGAATTTCCATGTTCATCTCATTTTCTATTGGCGAGAATACAAGATTCAGATAGTGCTATGGAACGTGAGGTGGAATTCCCCCATCAAGCATAAAAAGCAATACCAGAAAATTCTTGGAAAAAAGGTTTTGTTGTCATCCTGAGCGGTAAAGGAAGCAGTAACAAGTCATACTTATTTCGAGGTACGCTTCTCGATTGGGTTGATCGAACTGTGGCCAAGCGGTCGAAGCGAAGGCCTCACCCATTGGGAAAGATTTCGGCATCAAAGATGGCTTCGATGGATCACTAAATCCAGAATTTTGAGGAAGATGTTTTGCCTGATCAATGAAACGTTTCTGCTCACCCAGACTTTACAAAATTCGCCACATAGTGCATGAGGACCTGTGATACCCCTTTATCTTCCGCACTGAATCCAGAGAAGAGCTAAAAACAGTTGTTTTCATTAGCATAAACAGCAGAGCAGAATATGAAACAGCGACATGAACCCACTTTCTCTTCCTTGTCTGAGTTCGCAAGTGGATACCCGAAAATGTATGGTATGTGATCACCTGAGAGCGACCCTCTCAGTCCTGAGTTGGGTTGTTCATTCATCCATGAACGGGTTTCGTGACCAAATACAAACCTAAAAGATGCGTATCTATCAATCAAATAGCAAATTTCCAATTAAAGGGCTGAACGTTCCTAAACGAATGCATTTAAAAAGACTAAAATCATGCTAGGATCCACATCGGTAGCACAAGATCGCGGTGCACCACTTGAAAAGCCAAGATCCACAAATAGACAGGGCTGACTATTAGGTTCTCCCTGTTTTTTTTTTCACACTTTGTGTTTGCCCATCTTTCAACAGTATAGGTACGATCAAGTGCTACATATTATTCGATCAATCTGTAGCAGCTTTTTTTGCCATTCAAAATTCATTTAACTTTTGGGCTGCTTTTAATGAGAGTTTTGGTTTCGAGCCTTCCAAGGATGTGGAATGGAGAAGCTGACCTGACTGAAGCAGTCACTATGTGTGAGGAACATGGTTTTCCTGTACAGTCAAAATGTTATGCTTGATTCCTATCGCGCAAAATACGGATTTGTTTAAAAATAATCACTGGCATGAAAATACTTCCCAATCAAACATGAGGTTCTCTTCACGTTCTTCTCGTACTAAGAGATTGAAGCAATTGAAGCTAATCCTTGTTGTGTTTACCGTTTGAAAATTGTTTTAGGATGTGTTCCAAGCTTACATGAATGTGTTCGCCTCCTTCCTCACTTCATCTGCACTGTGCATACGAAGCGTTTCAATGAGTGGTGCAGTAAAGAGTACGTCATTGAGCACTGCCAATACGCCATTCCGTATCGATTTTGGGTGATCCTGAAAAAAAGCACAGTTGAACCACCATCACATCAGATATCAGCGCACCTCACGGCTATGCGAGAACTCTCGGAACAGCTTTAATTGTTACTTGTGTCAAGAGAGAATTCTAGGCCCCAGTAAGGCTCTTGGTACCTATATATCCTCTGAGCTGTGAAGCGTTGAAAGTAGTTTGAGGTGTGATGCAATACCTATCAGTCGGAAATCAAGTGAGGGTCTACTAAGAGAACTGCGCTAAGAAATTCACTAAACACGACGAAAATGTCCCGCTTTTGTTGTTCAAAACATGGGAAAACGCTGAGTGTGTATCGTCGTGAGAGAGAAAGGGGCGTAGCCAGGCGACTCTGATTGGCGCACTCGTGCAGCCTGCCATGCCCATCTTTTTGAACTCAAACGGCGTTTCCCACAATGAATGATCTATCTGTGCTTAGCGCCGTGCAAATCAAACAGGTAGGCGTGAAGTGATGCCCGAATACGCCAATGCCAATCAGAGTTGACTGGTTCACCCCTTTTCCTCACGATGATATACACCCAGGAACGCTCCATGGCTGCGTTGCCTGTGGACACCAGTACGTCATTAAGTTACTCCTGGCTTCCCTCGTAGTGGTCCACAGAGAACCGATTGAAGTGCAAGTATTGGTACGACCACGACCTTTAGGACTGCCCATGTTTTAGGGTTGAAGAGGGTGAATGCAAGCTATGAGTAGGTTGGTAATTAAGTTGGTCGGATGCGTACTCCTTCTCGAGCCATTTGCTAGGTGTGCATCTGCCAGTTGTTCTATCCTAAAATCCACCGCTTGGGAACCTGGTGTATTTGAGCCCATAAAAGATTTTGATTGTTTGCAGCCTCTTCGGCGCAGATTTCGGCATTGTTTCTAGCTGCAGCTCTTGACATTGACTAGTATCTTATTCTCGATTGAATGCATGACGAACGGTACCACAAAATGACGCCGAAACCTTCTAGAAATGAGACTCGCTTCGCTTGCTTATCTGCTGGGTTGTTTAAAACGTTCTACAACAATTTTATTTTCATCTCCATGACGTAGCGTCAATTCCATGATGACATCGAAGCTCTTAACTGCAGGGCATTAAAGGGAAGCTCAACCTCTCAGCAACAATGTTTTCAGTTACCCGAGTCGCCGCTCAATTGTCTATTCCTTTAGGAACATCCTGCAGAAAGCGCTGAAACCTCATCCTGCAGAACAAATACCAGCGCTGCGTTCAAGAAGGACGTCGTTCAGTACTCCAATTTGTCTCACTGGTAGCAACGCCTCGAGGTAAGCGGCATCACATTTGAAGATCGCCCAAATTTGGGACGCCTGACAGCGCTAGACAAGAACGAAGTAAAGGCCGTCCTGAACACAAGGGCAGACGCTGGCACTCGCAAACCGGCGATGAGACTGCAGCCATGCGACTATTGCGAGCTACCTTCATGGCCTCGGCTACATCAGAGTTGTTCCGACATGAACACCTCACGATTTGCTCGAATCGGGCGAATCGTACCGTGTGATCGCTGCCCCTTCGTCTCTCCAGGAAGGACTCTTCAAGAGATCACTGAGCACGAAAGTTGAGTCCTGTACACAAACCGGATACAGCGGCGTCTGCGGACTTCCTGTGTAGAAGCAGCTCCAAAACAGCCAAAAGCCGAGCAGCACAAAAATGTCCTCCTATACTATTCGTGGGATTTCATCACGAGCTCTTGGATTGTGACATCACTGTGACGAGGGGCCGCACACTACACAACTCTAGAAGTTGGCGGACGCTTTGTTGTACGATAATGCTCCTCCACGTGTAGCAAAAGCAAAGGATGAGAAAATCCAGCATCTTGTCTGGAGAATCCTGTCTCAGTGGGCATATCTACCGGATCTTGTCCCCGTATAATCATTCAAGAAAATGAGGTTCATTAATCAGTATGAACTCGAAAGCGAGTTGTCTAGATTTTCTGATCAGCAGCCTACGGAGTTTTGGCGGAGAGGGATCGACAAGCTGCCCAAGGCAGAGGGATGAATATACCATTGATTGAACTTCTATCTCAGTAGGGAAATCCATTCTTAAAAAGAAAAAGAATGTTGAGAGTGGCGCCGCGCCGAACTTTTTAAACAACCCAATACTATCCCGTTGCGGTAAGCAGTTCCTCCGCATCGTTTTTTCGCAAAATCACTTCAGTTGCAAACTGATTGCTGGAGGTAGTGCACGCTGTTGGAGTATATCATCAGCAGAGCAGCACAGAATATACATAACTTCCTATACAAGACAGAGCTCCTGGAGAGGTACCACGATTAGCGCTGGGATCGATGGCAATGAAAATTATAAGAGCGAGGATTGGAGAGGAGATCCCGCTGTTCGGCATCGGCGAAATACTTTTGGGTAACCCTGTAGATGTTACACGGAAAACGGAGAAAATTCGCATCGTAATATTGTAATATAGAAGAAATGCTATCATTCCCTTTATGGGTTGGAGCACTTGCCCAAGTGACGTGGGGCTCAAGAAGGTTATGTTCCTTCTGCAGATAGACATAGAGAACCAGAATGAGAGAGTCTACATTTTCGTGTAGAACATCTACAAGATGTTGATGTTCTACACGAAAACCACGACTTTCTGAAAATCACCTCTTAATTTCAGTGGAAATCAAATAAGGTTCTGGAATGATGCACTTTTTGAATAGACTTACACAATTCTGGCCAAATTTCGTGTCCACTGGAAGGTAATGAAAATCCAACGGAATGGATGTCATCGATGGCTATATTTGTCTAGGTTCTGGCCAATCACATTTTACACATTACAGTTAAATGGACGTCTCTGAGAGCGTAATTACACTGCTGCGCTGAACGCCACAGCCAACGCGCAAAGCGGCAAATGCAGAAGCAACATCTTACTCAAATTTAGAAACTACCAAATCATGAAATTGACCTAAATACTTTTCTACATATGAGAAACTTTCCGTTGTGACCAGTAGCACTGTTTTCCAAAACTGAAGAATTTCTGATCTTTTCCACAAACATGGTTTGTTCGGATCGTGCTGATACAGAAAAACTTTACTCGCAGATCATTAGGAAGCATGCGACCTGTCAGCAGAGCCGATCCCCTCGTTGCAGTCTGCGTTACTTTGAACCAGATCGCAGCGGATCGTTGTTTCCTTCGCTAATGGATCTTTGTTAAAATACACGTAAATTACCTTCTCTGTACGTTGTACCCGTCCACCACAACAAGGGGGAAATGAAGTGCATCCTGATTATTCCAGTGGGAGAAAAAAGGATCTGACAGAATAAACAATTAAAACACCTACCCGAGGGTTTTCCCAGTCAGTGTATTCGTTGATAATAGCTGCCAGCAGCTCAGAGCGATGATACTCGTATAGGTTGCGTACGAGCGTCCTGTAACAAGGTGATTATCATCTGCTAAAGAAACAGAGTAAAGGATAAGAAGAGAAGTATATTTCCTTCTCGATAGCGTATTAAGTTCTGGCAGGTCAACTTCTCACTTCCGTTATATGAGAGATTGCCTTGCTCGAAATATTTATGGATGAGGAAAGAAGCATAGATTTTTGAATGTTCGAATAGTTTTCCCTTCATTTTCCGAATTGTTGTAGTTTTCGAATATTCGAATATTTCAACTTTTCGAGCTACTCGAATATTCTTGTCGTCGAATTTCGGCATCTTTCGAATTGTTCGAATGTTCAAACTACAGAGGGACAGCTCGGACGGAGTCCCGCCCCCGCACCAAGAAGCGGGTACTTTGACCCTACCAAAAGCGGGGCTTCGTCATTTCTGTGACTTTTACTGCACCTTTTTGGAATCAGCGTGACGGGGAGGTCAAGAATCTGCTGATATCGTCGGGATGGAAAACGAGGTGGACCCCTGTCTTTGAAATAGCCCCGCACCCGTGGCAGTGTATCAACGATTTCTTACGTTATTCAGGCTGCTGCTCAAACTATTATTACTCGCTACCATAACTTTTTCCCCAAGCTTGCAAGTGTCTATTTCCCTCATTGAGCCTAAGACGCTGAAAACAAGCATGTTGAGCCTCGCAAAGATCGGTCATTCTTCAGCACATTCCTTGGGTCGAGGATAAAAAGCAGGACATTAACCTGTGAGGGAGTAATGCTAACATCAACGACCGCAGAGCCGGTAATGCTGCGAATCACTCAGACATGAAAGTGATCAACTAATATTATTTGAGCAATTTATAGGTTCAAAAGAAAAGGATGAATGCTGCACAGACTTTGATACATGGAAGCTCCGAGGCTTCCCTGTTCTTGTGATGATCACTGCTTTCGGTAGAATTTATGCGGCTTCACCGATTCTTTTTAATGTCCAGCTGCTTCCTCTTTGCAAGCAGTGGCAGTTTTTCGCGGACTCTCCGAATAGTAGAATTTGGCTGGCATCTTCCGATTCTTCTCAACAAAATGGTTACAAGTATACGGACATAACTTCGTTAAACGTGGTAACTTGATGGCGGTGGTGGGGTAGGAAGGGCTGCTTATCTATGAAAATTTCTGCTAAAAATTCGCAACTCTTACAACAAATATTGATGAATCAATTAACGCACAAATAATGACAGGATGCTGACTGCTTCGCTGGAATACTAGAATTTCATGATTCATAATCAAAAATCCAGTGCACAGCAAAGTGAAGCCAATGAAGAGTGAAAAAGCAAAGCACTAAAAATTTAGGAGCCAAACTAGAAGAAATTTTTCATTAAATCATCTTGTAACAGAAACAAAATAAAGAGGACACCTCCACTTCATGTTGACAGTCAAAGAACTCACCTGAAAATTTTTTGCCGCCTCTCCTTTGATAACCCGGACTTGAGGTCCTCATTTGACAACAGGTAGTGCGCTGGATGTGAAGAGAATCCCACAAGGAGGTCAATCTCCCGGAAGAGAGATCCATATTGAGGTGAGAAGGAGATACGCGGAGAGTTGGGAATCAACTGAAAGCTATCGAAGCTAATTAGAAATGTAGATGCACACATCACGATGTTTGTTCAACACCACTGTCTTTATCCTGTCGAGGGTAAACTGTTAAGGTGGTAAATTGGGAATTATCGCTTTCGCATGAAGCGAAATACTTCTTAATACTGTACTAAAACAACTCAGTCCAAAACTCATGCAGAATTAGGATTAATGACCCTTCAGCACCTTCAACGCAGAGAGTGACACCTGGTTCTCGAAAAATGTCGCTGCAAAGTGACGTGAAATAGCGGCTCACACAAATTTGGCTGACATAAATTAAATATCAATCTCGCACCACGCCATATTACGCGGTCGCAGTATGTAGACTGTAATTACTGTACAGTCCTTGTCGAAGAGAAAGACAGTTTGCGCGTGCGTTGCGGCCGCAGAATCGCTGCGGGACCTACTCGACCCTCTCACTTGGAGCATGCACTCTCCGCGTCTCTAATTCAGGTCTCGCCACGATTCTGCAGTCCGTCTAACTTTTTGAGAAAAACTTACCTGTAGTCCTGCAGAGAACGGGTCCACGCTGCGCTACCTATGCAGAAAAAAAAAACTATGCGCTGTGATTTTCGGGTGTTGCCGGAAATGTCGTTTTTGCTCTAGCGTCCATGACTGGTTTGTTTAGGTGTGGATATCTTTACATACACATAGAATGTTGTTTATAGAAACGGCAATCAGTTTTGCGCAGAGGCGATAACGTGACCAATGAGGCTCTGCCGAGGTGCGTTTATTATTGGTTAAATAAATCACAGCAACTCCCAAAAATCACAGCGCTCAGCTGGTCTGTCACGCAGGTGGCGCGGCGCGGCCTCGTTTTCTGCGATGCAATAACACGACCATCATTTTAACCAGAGATTAACGCAGAATTTCGGAAAATTCTGAAATCTCAGTTACCTGTCCGTCAACTATTGGTGCGAATCCGCTCAAGAATGTTGGGATCTCGATGGCTTGAACGGCCTTTGTGACATTATCTGCAGGATGATCCTGCATACATCGCAGCGTAGTGTCTATGTTGTCGTTGAAAGTGGATGACCGATTACGCGATAAACACTGAAATCTTGCAGCATATGGTCATGGTGAAGGGATAATACCGTAGGTAATTCCACCGGAAGGAATATATCCATGCTGGTAATTTGACCCTCACCCCTAAATTCTCCGCAACTTGTGCAAAGTACTGCTGTGGATTGTGCGCCATTGCCCAAGGAGCAAGAGCCGTTCCATCCAGAAGGATCGCTCGCCGAAAAAGGCGACGACCTGGCTGTGTCAGCGGAGATGCCATCAGAAGAGATACCAATGAAGCACCTGATCCCCATCCTGCAAACTCATCAAGGTTAGCTCTTAGCAAGCCAGCCTGTGCCAGACTCACTCATCAAACAAGAAATGTTAAGCTTTTGTGGAGATGTCAACCTCTCACCTAATAATGTGACAGCCTTGGGATCTCCACCGAATGGAGGTAATACAACGTTGAGCATTGTCAGTGCCGACACCAAGTCGGAGATGCCACTGTTGCCAGAACAAGAGGAAAACTCGCATCTTCCGAGAAATCCTAGTTTCAAGAATTTACGATGTTAAACAGCGATGCTACACTGTTGCACGACTGACCGAATACGCCTAGGCGGTAGTTGAGCGTGACGACGACGATTTGTCCGTGTGAAGCGAGGATACTGCCATTGTAAGGACTTCCCGCATTCCAACCGTACTCATCACCATGTACAACTACGAGCACAGGGAGTTGTGAATCTCGCTGTGAACTTTCTAAATTAGAGTAAGCATTGCAATGTCTTAGACACTCCAGGGATTCGAGCGGCATGCCGCCTGCGCATCAACTCGTAAAATGGGCAGTTTTTGGGGTGCTTCTTACTTCCCATGTGACTGCTGTTGAGCCGCCGTCCACTTGCTGTTTGGTCGCTCTCCAGTTGCCTTTTGGCAACCGATCAGCAATTGAATAGCAAGCGAATAGCAACCGATTAGCAGCTATGTATATACAGTGGGCGTCAATGGCGGTGACCCGTCTGCGGCCTGCGCGCGGCGCGACCGCGCCGCTCGAGCAGGAATCCTCTCCGAGACATCAAATTATGAGTTTTCTTGATAGTCAGTTAGTTTTCTTATTAGTCACCATCAAATGTAATGAACAACTATCACGAAAACCCAGATTCGCCTCCGCGGCGACTATTCTACCGCGAGCGGCGCGGTCGCGGCGCGTGCTATTTGAGGCCGCAGACGTGTCACCGCCATTGACACCTACTGTAGCTGCTTGATAGCAGCCCCGTCTATTTTACGGATCGGAGCACAGGTGATATGCCACCCCGATCTCCGGGATGTTCGAGGTATTAGCTACACTGTAAAAGAGAAACAAAACATTTCTAAAAGCTTTATAAGTGTGCAGAACATTAACGTACATGTACAGATTTCACGTACCTTGGGTGATTCACGCTCAATTGTGAATCTGAGTCATGATCCCATAAAATGTTTGAAAAATCTTGGACCATCCTTCAAGGGGAAGCACCCCCTCACCTTGGTACTCCAGAGCTTCACAGGGTTTCGAGATACATAGAACTCATATCCAACGGCGAAATATGTATAGCGAAACATATAAGAAGTCCATGGATTTGGGTGATGCTTCCTTTGATCTATGCGCACTTGCCTTGACCTTTGTGGGTCCCGCCAAGTGGGCCTGTGCAAATGACAGGGCCTATGTAAGCTGGCGCGTCGTCACTGCGGAAACACGTGCGAGGCAGACGTGTTCAAATTTCTTCGCAGGTCAGTCATGATTTTTTGCATTCATTCATTTGACAAGTGTCCGATAATTCAAATTGCGGAGTAAGAAGCATGGCGAAACCTAATCAACGTCTTTACTTGGAGCACGTTATTCTGACGTTCCTCTTTAGGCTGCCACATAGCTTCTTGAGTCGCAGCGCTATGGAGCCGCGCAGTCAGTTACTCCCGGACAGCATGTATGTACATATAAATACGTACTTGGAAATAGGGGCAAAGTCTGCTAGATCTTTACTCACCTAACCGCTCGGGTACAAAGAGGTTCATATACAAGCAGTCTTCGGACTGGTGCTTCAGTTTGGGAAGAAGTCGATGGACGTAGTCAAACCTCTGCGCCGACATTTGCTTGAAGGCTCTGAAGAAAACGCCAAGTCATTTTTTTCCGCGATTGCGCCACAATGTTTACAGCATTTTGTCAATTCCAACTGTTTATTACGAATGAAACTTTTGAGACTCACAAACAAACTTCAGAAAACCGTTACTAAAACTCGAGCTTTGTAGAGCACATGATAGTAACTATTATATAAGAATAAGGTGTGGAGGCCGATTTTATTTCATATCCCTCACTTATAACTAACAGCAGGTTCATTGCTGTTACCTTGTCAACAGAAGCTGTGTTTCCACAGCTCAGCCCAGGACCCTTCTCTGTCTTTCCTCCAACATTTTTGCAGATAAACCTTTGGTGATGCATTTGATTTAGTGAAATTAACTGACATAAACGAAGCATATTCAAAAAAAGATAGGAAGCAGTACTTGCATCGGAACATTCTGAGAAGACCCTTACAAAAGAAAATCTCGCTTAATAGAGAGCTTCTAATGACTTAAATTCACAAACGCCGTAGTAGGTCAATTTGCGAAACTCACATAACACTAAATCAGCTAAGGCCCCATGCTCAGGGAAAAAACTGCAAAAGTTCCACAATCCATTACTTCTACAATTTAGGCGGGCTATCGCTAAGAATAAAGTACTACAGATGCTAACGCTGGCCAAGGTCAGTGAAGCTGTTGACGAGCCAGAGACTTTTTGTACAGAGGCTCAGCTAATGGTACTGGCTGCTTTCACAGCCCTACCCAATCACAAAAATGCCTGATTTGTGAAGATCCACTTTTTATGGAGAAGGGCAAGTACCGAATGTGTTGGAGACAGAAGAATTTACTCCAACCTCTCCCACCCAACTACTGCAGGAGAAAAGATGAGAAGCGACAAAATTTGGAGAACTATGCCTCGTATGAGCGCTAGACTTAAAGCATGATCGGCTGGAGCTGTAGTTGATGGGTCTGAATAAAAATTTCCAATTTCTAAGTTATCGGAAAACAAAGCTAGTAACGACAGATGGCTGCGGGTTAGGATTACCGAAGCTGCTCTTTTATCCTTATCTTAGTGAAAGTTGTGCAGTGCTCTATTAGACGGGTAATATAGTGTTCACCAAGTTTCATAGAAGTGCGGCTAAACGCACGTGATGGGCCAAAGATACAGTAACAAGAGAAAGTGCACCCAGAAAAAGAATTCATGTGTAGTTTGGGACAATGTCGTACGATTTATGTTTATTGTTTCACGAATGATAAAAACAATCAGCCCATACCTTTTTCAGGTTTCAAGTATCACAAGAATCTTCCAACATCACTGATTTAGATCGAAGCGACCGGGTGGCCGCTCGATGAAACCGATAGGCCTCAAAACATATTTTTGGTCGAGTCCCCAACCAAACGGGACTTGTGGGCCGAAAGCGGTAAAACCAGTATCAAGTGTGTAACGATGGATTTTGGGCGATGGAGATGGACGGGGCGTATTTTTGCAGGCTGAAGGAGGGAGGGGGAGTCGTAGGGGAAAGCGGTTTTACAATGGGGGTCATATTTTTGTCGGTTAAGGGGATGGCATAGAAGTAAGACGGGGCTCATAATGGGAAAGGGGTCTTTTTTGGCCGACTGGAAAGCGGGGGGAGGGGGTCGTATGTAGGTCGGCTTTTCATTATCTTCACGCTTGACCCTAGGTAAAACATTGCGGAACGACATTTCGGCTAGGTTTAACTTAAGGGCAAAACACGTTTCCTTGAGAGAGAAACGAGTGTTGTTATCGTACTTCTGGCTAACTATGTACTTTTTCAAGCACACGTGTGCTGTAAAAAAGTAGCTCATATGGAAACACGCCCTCAGCTCCGGAGATGAACGACAGTGCACCACGTTCATGTCCCTGTCACTCATCTTCTCAGCGCTGGAATTGGATAACGTCAGCTTTGACTGAGCAATGGCAGAGCAGTCGTCGTATTAAGCGGCATCTTCAATAAACGTTTGTGACGCCGACCCGATGGTGTCAACTGGTGAGATGTTCTGGCACTCCCATTTGCATGGAGGTATGAGCGACAGAATGGGGCTGTCACAGGATTCGCTTCAGGGGCTTTCTACAAGGAGGGGCCCCAGAGTATTATTATTTGGAAGGTGCTATGATCCCATGAAAAACTCACGATAGAAAATATGATGACAAAACCAGGAAAATGATTGATCAGAGGTACTACTATTAGAATAGTGATGTTTATACTTCAACACCCCTTCTTGTTGGTGCATAAGAAGCGAAAACATAGGCAGAGTTCCCGTGGACATCAGTCTGTCATCAACGATCTTCGCAGAACACGACGAGTGAGAAGATAATGCATGGTACATGGCTTTCTGGGCGAAGCATCAGGTTCAGTTGGAGAATGTGGCATCGTGAATATTGGAGGAGATGAAAATGTGCTCCATTATTTAGCACTTGTTTTACTGGATGCAAAAGTTTTACTAGATGCAAAACAAGTGTATTGATGGTTCTTTATATAATTAGTCTGTATGGACGCGGTAGTAGTTTTAGTTACTCACTTTTAACCTTGTTATATCAGAACGACGCAGAGGGGCGATCCTAGGTCGCCATGAGGGTAACCCATTTGCGACAGTGAACTATCGGCTTCAGAACTCTAAGATTCAAATAAAATTGTGGCCAAAATTGTTACATTGGGTGAATGGAGAGCTAGAATGATGCTTCCAAGAACCACATAACCACATGACTAACTTCCCTGCATACGAAGAGGCTCCTACACATTGCTAACAAAAATAAGAGGATAAAGTAAGTGTTTCTAGACCGTAAAAAGGTCAATACCTGAGGAAACTTAGGAAATTATAGTGAACTCTCAGGACTCGGTTTCTGTGGTATTATTGGAATCATTCCTAGCAAAGCCAATACCGGCTAGAGAGCCCGACCTCGAAGAGTATAGAGATGCTGGTAGCAAGCGAAAGGGTTGCGGTAGGAAAATGTTTGTTTGTTTGAGAGGTATCCAGAACATATGCAAGCTTTGAGAAAACTCCACAAAAATGCTTCCCTTGTGCCCCACTTTTTGCAGAATTTTGGTACATAGGTCATACTATGAATGAAGTGTAAATTCTGCTACACTTTCTCCCATCTTCGAAAAATCATCATAAATAGCAAGTGAGATCCTGAACCAGAATTCTGGAAATGAAAATTCAAACTTTTAGAGATAGAAATGATCTGAAAAATGAGCGCATGACCACAATCAATAGCAGGAATGTCCAGGAGTAGGAACAAAAGGTATAACATATTTAAATGAGATCGGATGGAAACTCATAGGCACACCACGTGGTGAGAACTCAACATCAGTGGCAGACAGTTGAAATGGCGACGAACCTCGTTTCACTGAGTTCAGGCAGCTGCGTCTGAATACACGCTGGTGCCAGTTTTCGTGCTTCCTTCGGCAGGTGCGTCCACTTTGCAGCTGATATGGCCATATTGAAGCGAAACTGAGAAAAAAGACACTGATCGGTAGGTGCGAGGATTAGCAGTGGGACAAGCTTGTTAGTTATCTCGAGGGGCGCTAACCTGTCCTGAGGGGGCTACGCCATACGGGACACCGAGGAATTGCGTAACTGGAGCCAGATCGCCACCATCTGGATTTACTAGTTCTCCTTTCACAACTCCCCATGCAGTATTAACTGAACGAACTTCGTATCCACTGAAATCGGAAGTTTTTTTTTGAGCAGTGAGATAGATGTTGCTCCTTTATTTCGATTTTGGGGTCACAACAACGAAGGAGATTCCCGCAGGAGGGATGTCACATACTTTCCCGTTGGCAAACCCTCCTATTTGACTTTTTTTTAGGATTGTAACCTTCGAAAACAACTGACTTGACCAGAATGAGAAGTGGAAATATCCTGAGCAAGACCCGCACAAGTCTGTGGGTAGATGATCTCATCACATTCACATTATTTGTTTACGTATTCTCCTGAAATGAAGAAGAGAGCATGGCGTCATTCTCGCTGAAAAACCGTTATCATGAAGAAGAATCAGCATGGCGGAAAAGAACAAATAGGATACATGGAAGAAATTCGGCAGCTCGTAATTCAATTGGAATCTCGGAAGCAATGCTTCAGTAGTCGTTTGCAGTATTTGCACAAGGACAGATTGAAGAAAAGAAATTTATGCCTTTCCAACCAGATTTAGCCTCTAGTCCTCTTTGTCTCACCATATAGAGAAACAAGCATGTTTGGAAGCATCGTGCCCAAAATATGAAAGAATTTGATATAAGAAAAAAAAGTTACAAGAATAATATAGTGCATTTAAGTGAAGTGCATAGATCCGGATACGTACATATGCAACTGATGATGGGATGTTGCTAGGATTTGTTGAATAGAGGAGGACTAGTAAGGAAATTTTTTGGGAGATATGCTGAACAACATGGACTAGAGCTCACAATAAGCTCTGAGAACGGAGGGACAAAGGTATGGGCTGATTGTAGGCTGTTCGAAGAGGGTAAACAACGTAATTAGACAATGAGTAGTGGAGAGCCCGGAATCTCCCATGAGAGTGGCGATGCTGAAAGTGCTTCAGAAGGAAATTATACAAGTGAGCCTGCTCCGTGGAAGTTTTGTGCGTGCTGCAGAGCGGGAACGTGGACGGCCGAGGTGAGGACATGCTGTGATCCGTCAGCATAATTGCGGCATCGGACCAGCTGGCTAGCGTTTTCTCAGCCCGTGCTATGGCGCTCGCAACGAAACGTGCCGTTCGGATGCGCACTGGAAGTGGCGACCGAGAATGCCCATCTTGCATAATGACATCTTCACGTAGGAAGTCCCAATTGACCATCTCATCAACGTTGTCAACCTGCTGCTTAGCCACGCTAGAGAACGGCTTCTGGGGTCATTGTCCACAGCTGTGGGCTCCTAAGAATTCCTGGACTCCACGATGGGTGTTGTGCAACGATGCCTTCTTCATATTTCATCTAGGCCATTTACGCTCTCGAGCTGTCGTTTGAATGCCAAAGAGGAATGAAATTGGTCAAGTGCAGGCTAATCACAATTCTATATCAATGTGTAGAAAGCTGTGATTGCAAGGAGAGCGGCTAATCACTGTTCTATACAAACGTTTAGAAAGCTTCAACTGAGAAGAACCAAAGAGCAATTCGTTTTCCCCAGTTTTTTTTTTCGATTTCAATGCTACAAGTAAAGACTCTCCAGCACTGTTGGCTTATACTACATGGCGACTTACAATATTCCACTTGAAAAACTCGTCGACTGCAGTCTGCGAACTAAAGACAAGCGTCATTTGTAAATATTTGCCTCTTCACTGTGGCAGAATAAGCTCAAAGTCAGTGAAACTGAAGTTCGCATGGCGGATGCCTGACTTTGCGTACAAAACAACGATTCTTCAGGATAACGAGGCGACTTCATCCGAGCCATAACTGTTTTGATGAGCAACAAATTCTATTCAAGGATCATTAGCGCGAAAGAATTCAATAGGCTACCTGACCTCACGATAGATGTCATATTTTTAATAATTTCATAGCTATATATGTTGCAGATCCGGAGCGAAATCCACAACTAGATCTCATGTGCTTTGTTACAATGAAGTGAGGAAATCGAAGCGGGAATTGTCATGTCTCACGTGATGCAACCACAGACCGATAAGTCAATCGTGCACTCAATTATGCAAATTCGCGGATGGCAAGAGATGGTGAGACAGCCCCACACGTCCAACAAAATGCGCGTAGTCGAGTTCTACACGCCCGTCACAACTTCGTACACTCGCTAAGGAACGATTCTCGGAATTCCTCGTTCCAAAGATCTGCAGCTGGGCAACAGCTCTACGGCACATCATCATCAGTGCCGTCCAGAGAGTCTGCTCCTCCAAAATACATTTCGTGTCCGAGAAAATTTCTGAGAGAGGTGCAACCACGGCATATCTGAGAGGCAAGATTGTTCCTGGTGATATTCGGCACAAGCGAGATGAGTGGAACCAGAAGGTCGGAAATTGGAAGCTACAAGAAGTCCAGGCTGTCAGCTGTTCAGAGTAGTAAAAACAAAGGATCATAATATGGCATGACCTTAGCTACTGCAAAGTTTCACTTAGTAGAAATGGTGCTATTTCTGGATATGATGATAATAGGTATTTTGGTGTTAAGATTTGCAGAGTACTTCTCTGAGCGAAAGAGTCCACAAAAAATAACTTCTGTCGAAGTGTATCTACCCTTGCGTTTCTACATGTTTTAGGCACATGAACGCTGCATGGGAATGCAGTTGCAATGCGAAAATGCAGTTGTTTTTCCTGATTTTCGATGAATTTTTTGAGCCGATCAAAATAAAAAAGTAACAGTATATTCATCACAGTAATATAGATAATATCCAGGTGCACTACTCAAGTTTTTTTTCCTATGTGCTTGGGAAATAGCCATGTTCTGGAAAAAAGAGGTGTTCAAATCCGTGGTCTTCACCCAACACTATAACAGAAGCTCAGCAGCAACTACTGGACACGAAACTCGAGGCTTTATAGGGGATTTTACTGGAAAGAAACTATGGACTACGATAGTCCAAAACAACAAGGAACAACAGGAGCAATGAACTGCTCGACAAAAAATAACGTTTCCAACCTATCCGAAAATGCACTACTACCCAGCTATCGTGAACGCAATCCCATGAAACATGCTACTCTTCTCGTGGTCATTGAGGAACTGTACTCCACTGGTAGGGAAGCGTCACGACGGCGTTTTACCCGAGTGGATGCCATACGCGATGTGCGACAATACGCTACGTTGAGACATGTAATGCCCGGGGGATACGTACGAACGAATACTCCTAAACCACCCCAACATGACACCATAGCCGAGAAACACGCGAAAATGAGAATCCCCTGGTAATCCTCCAAGGCGGGAACGCTAGCAAAGCTAAACATGGGTTTGCTGAATGATGAAAAGCTAATCGATCCACGAGAGCTTCGCGAAATCCACCTATCCGGCGAGAATCGTAAAGGAAAACCTGAAATCATGCAGCAGACTCGCCTTTGCTGGGGATCACCACTTGTTTGTGGTCCAAAACGAACAAAATCCAGCTCTACGTTAAGGTGGAGAGATGCTGTTGGAATATTCGTGCAAACTTTCGGAAGTTCAATTTCATAATACAAGTTCGAAGAATCGGGAGGGTCGAGACTACATTAGTGTTTGAATGGCTTTCCACGAGCTCTTTCAAAGGAAGCGTAATCGAATTTAGAGGTTAGCGAATTCAGGCACGAGGGAAACGGGCTCGAAGTGGACGGCGCTGTCCATGGTTAGCGAACGAGAAACGTGAGAGTCGAAGCACGCAGTGTGCAGTCTGAGCGACACAGAATCGCCAGCTACGTTTCTGAAGGAGTCCTCCTTCGTCAGCGCTGCGTTTTGCAAAGGAGCTGCCTCCTAAGACTCATTCATCGAACCTTTGCTAACGCGAAATGCAGACGTCGTTTACAAAACAAATGTTCGGTGAAGAGCCGTAATTACACCGAAGAATAACATCGTGAAGAGAATATTCTTGACGACGATCTCCCTTAGCGATACTTGTTACGTTACCACAAAAAATGAAGGCACATTGGAGGCCAGCAAAATGTGAGGAGATTGTGATCAGAGTGGGGGAGAGAAAGGGAGAAGGGGAGAGTTGGGGAGTTAACAACGTTCTGCATTCGTCTTCATTTATGCGCACACATAGTACAAGTCGAAATCTGCCGTCGACGTCTCGACTTCGGCGCCGCTGATCCTCAAAAGAGATATTCTCATGTTTGTATGAAATGCAAATGGTGCGACTAGCGAGTGCAGTCTGAGGCACCTCGCTTTGATTGAGGCAATCCGCATTCCACGACCCCCTAGAGGGCTTTCAGAAAACCGACCAAGTAAAGCTCATAAAAACGCACCTGCTCTAATTGAGTCAATGATAGAAAGACGCGATAAGACAACAGAGGTTCATGTGGTCAGCGGAGGACAGACATACGACAAGCATATTCAAAGAGTAATTCGGCTTATTATATGAGAAAGTTCACCATGATAACAGCGTTGTCGACTTTTGAGCATTTCATACGGTAGCTGTGTAAAGGAAAGGTAAAGAGAGCGCATCTGAACTGCGGACAACGGGAGAAAGCAATGCGGAATAAATGGAGTTTTGACGTGCTTTCAATGGATAATGCCTCGCAGAAGGGCCTCCTCAAAGCAGTGGATACCTAACGTCTCATAACGATGTGACAAAACTGCATGCAAGAAGCCCGTCAAGAAAAGGAACCGTACCTGGTTTACAGACGCAGGCATTGTAGCTATGAAAATTTCCAATATTTGAAAATCATGAACAAGAATATCCTTTCAAAATTATCTCTGTTGAATTGCAACGATTTATCCTTGGCGAGTGTTTCTGGGGGCTTTTCACCTAAGTTATCTGCTCGAGGTTGAGGACCAAAAAAAAAACGAGAGAATGTCACAAGTGGAATTCCTCGAAAGGAATCGCATTCAGCCTGGATTGGATGTCGAAAGACACTTTTATGGTCCCACGTGCTTTCTGGTCTTCTCTGAAGATATGATTTCCATGGTTAGTCGAAGAGCTGTACATACGAGAAAACACCGACCCGATCTATGCGAAGTAAATTTCCAAGGGATTCAAACTGGCGTTTTCATTAAGTATATATTAGTGAAATCCAAATTTCTGGATAAAAGTCCGCAGAAACATCGCCACTTCCTTCGGAGCTTCTGTCATGAAATCTATGTAAAGACAGTGGACAAGGCAGCATGAGAAGGCTTCGACTTTCTCCGCCGCACTTCACATTTGTCGTTAATCCAGATGAAATCACGGTCAAGTGCTTTTCCCACACGTGGAAATCGTGGGAGTGAGCTTACCGAGGCACGTTTATTACAACTGCTTATTCATTGTTAGGAAAAAAGACAAGTGTCAATAACTAAAAACGACGTATTTCATCCCTTACTGTCGTATTATGTGATGGTGATGAGTAAATCTGTACGACTGGCACTTAGTCACGGCGGATTCTTTGAGAAAAAGGATATGTTCCCGGATGTGCGGGTAAGACGAGGCGCGGACACTTGACGATAATATAAGCAAATATACGGGTGGTCGTCATTGCCACGATATTTCTTTGCGATGTATCCGAAAAACAGTTCGGATTTTCACGACAAGCAAAAACAAAGAAATGAAATGAAGAAAATAACGGTTGGTGGTTCTCGTGGAACTTCTACTCTCGCACAATGCACCAACACCACCAAATGAGTAGGCGACTTCCTGGGAAGATTAATCTCTCCGAGTAGATCAAGATTCGAATGTTGGCAGAGGCGGTTCCTTTTCACTCTTTTCCCGCTATGAAGACGACAACGGAAGCAGAATTGAGGGAAGCGATCGATTGTGTTTGATTGTAAAGCGACAGGCGTGGCGGATCCGACAAGTGAACATAACGAAGCAAGAACATCAGGGACAGCAGGTGAGGCGCGTACTTGCACAGGTGATCGCAGGCCCTTGCTGAACGCCCGGCCCAGGTTCACATGACGTCGCCAGTTCCTGATTGGGTTTATAATGGCCAATGGATTTCGAAATTTCTCGGCTCAACAAACACCATTCTCTCTAGAACCATCAAACATGTAGCTCTTTCGCCCTGTTTTCCTTTAATGGAAGCCTATACCGCAAGGAATAGTCAAATTGTGCCACAAGGGCTCCTTAGCTTTTATAGAAAATCAAAATCATGAATAAAAAAGAAGCGGGGTGGTACCTCTTACACTAGATAAGTTCATCATCTTTTTAAAGCGCCATTTCCTGTATAGTGGAAGCCCCTCATAGGTACGGATTATGCCAACGCTTCTAAATTATCAGCTATGTCGGAATTTAGGGAGCCGCATAATGAGAGGCAGAGGACCTTACCATCGAGTGGAAAAACCGAAAAATAAGAACCTCATGTCAGGACTTGTGCTTTCTAGTGGCCGTCATGCGAATAGCGTTCCAAGCGCTCATTCGTCACTGCCAGGGTATGTATGTACCTCATCACAACAGCTGGCGGTTGGCTCCAAGGTTGAAACAAATGAAGATAACTCACTACTGCGCCTGAGCGCACGCTTCGAGTCCATCGCATTTATGCGATCACCTGCTGCTCCCCCTTATTGTGATACCTCCACCAACAAACACAAAGTGCCGAACCGAGAAGAGAGAACAACAAATTTCTGGAAGACACGAGACAGCTTCAAAGCTACATATGTAGAGCAATTACACTCTGTGATGGCACTTTTGTACTGCCGACCTCAGATCTCACTTGCAGCTCAGCCACTGGAAACAACGCAGCTTAACAGGAGTAACATTACAGAATTCCAGAGTTTGATACATTATCGTATCCTGTAGCTCAGATACCAATCATATCCATATGTTATCGAGAAGGATTCTGATACAGTGCGCATTAAAACTTAACGCCTACCCTTGAAATTCACCGTTCCTGAATCGGGCCAAAATTTCTTGAGCAGTGACGCTCGCTATCGTTCGAAGCTTGTTTGGAAACCTCGATAATGTACTCAAAGTCATCTCTAGGTGATCCTCTGACTTCTTTTCACTCGTTTTTAAAAGAGAAATACGGCGGTTCAAAACTTTATGCCCATCATTATTGAAAAAGCTTCTTAATCATAATAAAAATAGGCGATATCTAAAGGTTAGCATTTCTTAGGTCCTGTCTTGCTGATCACTACTCCAAATAGTCGATCGCTCATAGCGGTGACAAGCCTGTTCGTAGTCCTGACTGAGCTAGCTGCTCAGAAGTGTAAAATTGTTTCCCTTAAAGCTCTGTAGGTAGTGTTCTTGGTCTCTTATGCTATGGATCTCCTCAGCAAGTATGGCACACAAGTTCTCAACGAGGTCTACATTGCAAAAACGGGAAAGCTATCTTTTCCTGGGGTGACAATGAGGGACTGCGAGCTCGCCGTGAAGGATGCCGATTTGTTGTCTTGACGGAAAATGAAGTTGTGGGCTTTGTTTCGAAAGAGATATGACGGCAAATATCTCTGTAGAGCGGTAGTATAAATTGCTGACTCCATCTGAGTAACATTTGCGCAGAAGTTAGAATCCAGAATTAGATGTCTGTCCCAATCATTAGAGTTTAGCCGCCAAAGTGGCGGCAAAGGCGGAACGTCTTACAATTTCCAACAGTAATGCAATATTCAGCTACCAAAACCATGACGTGACTCCTATTATTGTAAGCAAATAGACCATCCAATCTTATGAGTATGATGTTGCGTGTTCTCAAAGGCTACAAAAATGCTGCCCAAGCCCACATGTTGTTCATGTGGTACCTGCCAAAACCACTCAAACACAAGGATGGTGTGGCATGTACTAGAGAACAAGCGTTACCTTCCTGTCTCCAAGGTCCTCAAGCGCTGATGTGCATAGAGTCCGGTCGATTTGGAAGAAGTAAGTATTTAGTGCGGATTTTCTCTGCCGACATTGTGGAGGAGGAGCTCCAGTGAGGGGATCCAGCAGTCGTGTCAGCCTTGAAATGTCTTTCATCGTTTCCTTTTCCACCAATACGGATTAGTGTTGGTGATTCGCTACATGACATTGCCTTTACCTCAACTGAAGTTAACGATTGTAGTATGATGTCAGCGTTGGAGTAGGGAGATTTTGACCATTGTGAGAATCCCATGTTGTCAGTCCCTGATGCAATGGCACTATCACATAGAATTTTCAGCCCTGGACTGACTAATTTCCTGTGTTCTTCTCCACAATGAGTTGCGACGCAAACGCGTACCTTGGTTGCATTTTGTCTCGCCAAGGTTTTGGAATTTATTTAGTGTGTAGTGCAACCCTTCCTACATCCACAGCACAAATTTGGATTCTCTCCCTAAATTCTCTTTCCTGTCTGAAGCTGTAAATAAGAGCCCCCGTCAGATTCCTTTTAACAACATTTTTAGGAAGAATGCCAGCCCTTTCGTTCTTTCTAGGTGCTTCAAGGTGTATGGATAAATTTTGATTTCATTATCATGTATAAGATGCAAAAAAGGTGCACTAGAGCAGACCAAATTGTTGAGTGTCTGCTTTTCGGTCTACTGCATTAACTATTTGCCCTCCTTTGCTACAATACTACGCATGAACCATGAAAAAGCGATGGTGATTGAGGGTGCGGCACCGTCCCTCACCGTCGCTTCCGCATAACTGCACTCAGAATTGAAATTTTTTTGAGAGCTTGAAACGGTTGGATAGCGCTTTTTGAGAAGTACTAAGATATTTACCTGGTTTCTCAATGAAGGTGAACGCAGGCGGCACAGCACGCGAAAACCTGAAAATTCATCCTAATTATAGCCGTAGGGCATAACTAGGCCCCCTGTACGCAGAAAAATGTTCTATTGGTTGTGGGCACTGATTAATAAATATGATATGGCATTATTGTTGAAATTAGTCCGCATTTCAGCAAAGCAGATGGAAATATAGTGAAACTTAGAAATTGAGGATCTTACTCACTTTGCTACTTCGTGAAAACTGTAAAAAGGAATAACATTCGGATTTATATGCAAATTATTATTGAACAATTCCCATAAAAGCATTTGCGAAGACCGTTCTTTGGTATGATCATTAAGCCATGAACTAGAGCCGTACAAAATCGGCAATTCGTATCACTTTTACCTAAATGTTGTCGATTGCTGCAAGTTTATGGCATCACTGCATCTTCCGGAGAAGACGTTTGGCGCTGTTTTTTCGCACCTTTCTATGTGAGCAATGCGTAAGTTGATTGTTTAGATTTTTAGTGCTACAAACCGACTGGTTTCTCCACCATTTCGTTTCAAAATCAGCATCTATGGAAGTCTTAGCTACATTTCCTCTTCTCAACGCCGTTTTCTAATGAAATGCATATTCTCGTTGAAAAACGACTCGCCAATGCTCTCAGCTGCTCATTTTACACATACCTGTAAGATCTCACTGTTTTCTGAGTTTTTCTGGTTTTTCCGCCATTTCCCAAGGCCCAACTATTTTTCGCACCTCAGACGAGGCACAGCAGAACTGCCTTGGGGATCTCATCGTGCAAAGGAGGCGATTAGGCCAACTCCACCTATCTGCACCTGAACCAAAGTGAATTCAAATCGAGATAAAAAAATCATGCGGAATCTGTAGATGACTTCCACCCCCGTGTAGATCAATAGGTAAAATGTCAACTGTACCGCAGAAGAAATTCATTCAAATACTCAAAACGAATAGAAGTCTACTATATAATCTATATAGAGGGCTCAGCAGATGTACGAGGACTTCGAGGTGAAGAATGATAATACAACATGAGAACAAAAATCAACGGTGAGTGAAACATTTTACAAGAACGTAAGAGTATGATGGGGACAAAGGAAAAAAAGAAAGAAAAAAAGGAAAGAAACTTTCCACTACATAAAACACAAGGAACCAATGATAAACCTCTTCATTTTCTTCTGCGTTGTAATCCTCGAAATCGCTGGATGTTTCACGGCCTTCCATGATATTTCCTCCTCCACTCTTCACAACTTGGCGCAGTCGTTTTTTGATACAATTTATATACTTTTTACAGATGTCTGGCGTTTATCTCTCCCAGAATTTCAAAATTGTCGAGTTCAGTTCAGGTAAAGTGCGTACTTTGCGCCTTCTGAACAAAAATTGGCAAATGTACGTAGAAAGTCGGAACAGGCAAGAAACGATTTTTTTTAAATCGAATTTGCCTGAGTAATGTATGATTTGGGCAACATATTGTGTTCAGTATCAGGAAAACTCGGATAATTCAAGATAATTCAAGGATTGGTTACCTTATGAAATTTTTCATGTCACCCCAAACTAATTCGACTGGGTTCAGGTTAGGGGTTCTGCCGGCCATTTCAAGACTTCAACATTCTAATCTTGTAGTTTCTGACGTGTGACGACGCTGACATGTGGAGCGGCCTTGTCTTGCACGAGACGTACATATCCTAAATTATAGAAAAAAAAGGTTCAAGCCCTACTCAGCCCAAGTAGCAACACTACTTCGATATCGATTAGACAGGAAAGGAAGGTAGAGGCGCTCTATTATGCGACAATACAACTTGCTGTTTATGCGAGTATTGCCTCAGAGAATGGCAATTGTGTTGCCCCCGGCGTGAGATTCCTCCCCACGCGTGAACCTTTCCAGGATGTTTAGCACGGCTGCGAAGTCTTGCGAAAGAATCATCTTCTCGTATAGTGTGTTCCACCAGAGACAAGAGTCCTGGAGGGATTAAAGAAAAAGGGAAATTCTGTGGCTGCGACGTAATATTGCAGACTGAAAATGTTACCGTAATCCTAAAACATTCGTGCAACTGTGGAAGCGGGTCCCAGAGGGATGTTACGATATTTTGTTTTTAATAAACGTTTGTGTTTTACATAATCGTTGCCTATCAGTTATATGTGATGCAAACAATGGAAGCCGACTAATGGAAACGACAAGTGTAACCGTCTAAAATTTCTTCTGTGTCGCCTGTCTCTATCTAGAAATAGAACGGCTGAAACAATCGACTGTCCGATTATCTCGTTTGTCGATGGGGTTTTTATTTCTGTTGATTAGTTTTCACTGTTGTATTGGATTGTATTGGATTGTATTGTATGAAATGCTCGCTTACCCATACGGTGACTGCTCTCCTTATTCGTTCTGTATTAACAAAGCTCAAACATTTAATTCAGGCTGGAGCAGTGTCAAATGCTATCGGTTCATTTTTCTAATTTTTTCCAGACTTCGAGTGGCTACATTTTACCGAATTCATCTCAAGTCATTCTGTTTTTTAGAAATGGAACCTTTACTGTTTCCAATATTTTATTGGGGTGGTATCTTTACTTGTAGGGTGACTTTGCAAGATCACGCAGTTGAGCCTAACTAACCTTAAAAATTTATAATGCTGTTGCTCATCAACTGTTCTTCTTTAATACAGTGCGTTTCATACTCCCCGATATTTCCACTTCCGAGTTTTCCTCTGATATTGGAATTTTCCCTCCAGTACCGTTGTGATCAGCACCTAAAATAACCTTGGTACCCAATTTTTGAGCTCACGGCAGCAACGCTGGCTTTTTAAAACTTCATTTTTCTCTTTTCACACACTTCGCGGTCATGACACACCTCCAGATTCTAACAGGTTTATTTGCCGCGCAATTAAATTTACGAAATTTCGATAATTTGCGGAGCATCAACGGACCATACTGATTTCATACAGCCTGTTACTCCTGCTCCTTATAGGGATTCTGTGGGCATGCGCCTCGATAGACATCGCTCATGCAAGACTGGCCTATCTCAACCTCTCAGCCGCTCATTGCTGGGTGAGGTGCACTCAAAATTGGTTGACAATGACCCACTGTATTTCTAGTTTAAAAATACAGTCAGCACTGGTCACAGGCTGCTCTACTGGCTTTGCTGGGTGACGATCCAAGTATGCAACACTCGCCTGGAGAGGGATGTATCAATCTCTTGGTCTCAGATCGGGTGCTCATTTTCAGTTGAAAATGAGCGCCTGTTCAGGCTCATGCACCCAACCCGCGATGCGTCAAATACCCAATCTGCCAACACGTTCGGGAACAAGCGCGCGATGTCTCGAGATCGGGTAAACCCGCAATTAAGGCGTAGAAAAATGTGCAATGTATGCAGCTGCAGCCATACCAGCGCAATCGGCGGCAAAAAGAATTTGAATTCTTAGAAATTTGGATTTCAATGATGTTGAAGAGTCACGATTTTCAAGCATGACTGAGAAAAAAGCGGACGTGAAGTATAAGATAGACAAAGCACACTTTTTCCCTCTGTGAGCCCTTCCATTTTCGTAATATTCCTTTCTGCTTGTTAAATGGTTTTCTTTATTTAGTTTTCGTTTCCGAATTGACTCGCGTTAAGCACCGAGGGCCACATCTTTTTTTCTTTTTTCTTCAAGAAAGACAAACAGTGAATTCAAAGTAGAAGCCGTCCGCCGTCACAGCATCTCACCCATACGATTTTCGGAATCATTCAGCATCAATCTGCGCCAGAGACGCAGCATGTGCCAGTACGATCCATGCTGGTGCATTTTGAGTGCGTCCGGATTCGAACCCGAACAGCGCCTGCGCCATCTGCATCGCGGGTGCGGGCGCCCGCGCCAGAACATCCCGGACACTTGCCGATTACCCGATGTGCGTTTCATACATCCCTCCCCTGACATTGAGGTTTTCCCACATTTTCTTAGTAAAACCCATGAACCGGTGGCTCAAAATGACGGAAATTGCTCGCTTCATTTTCTGATGTCTGGCGCTATTAGAACATGTTCCACTCTCTTACAGGCCAGGTCTGTTTTCACCGCAAAGTGAACCCAAAAACGCTACAGCGACGTCGAAAAAATTCCTCTTCCTGGAAGTCTTGGCTGTCTTCCGCTATCACGTTAATAACTCTTCTGTTTACCGTATTTTCGAAGTCCAGTATATAGACACCTCTTTCATGACCAATCACAGTACTCAGAATAAGATCTGGTCAATTTATCAAATGTGACATTTTCACCACTACATCTGATCAGTTACTGTCCATTTCGCGAAGAGCAGACACTTGAACAAGCAGAGGGCGGTATCCGCTCTGGCAGCGCCGAACCTCAGAAAGATTCTACGTGTGATTTCCATCATTTTGAGCCACCGAATCACGGGTTTTCGTGAGAAAATGTGGGAAAACCTTGATGTCGGGTGAGTGTTGCCAACTTGGATCGCCACCTAGCAAAGCCAACGGAGCAGCCTGTGACTAGTTCTAACTGTATTTCTAAAGCACGACTAGAGTGGCTCCTTGTCAGCCAATTTTGGATGCACATCCGTCAGCAATGAGCGGCTGAAAAATTGAGATAGGCAGTCTTGCATGTGCGATGTTTATCGACGCGGATGTCCTCAGATTCCCTTTAAGGAGCAGGAGTAGCGGGCTGTATGAGATCAGTGTGGTCTGTAGATGCTCAATAAATTATCAAAATTTCGTAAATCTGATTACTCGGCAAATAAACTTGTTAGAATATGAAGGTGTGCCATGACCGCGAAGTGTGTGAAAAGAGAAAAATGAAGTTTTAAAAAGCCAGCGTTGCCGCCGTGATTGAGTACCAAGATTATTTTAGGTGCTTATCACAGTGGTGCTAGAGGGAAAATTCCATGGTCAGGAAAACCCGGGAGTGGAAAAATGGGGGGTGGGGTGTCCTTTAATTATCAAACGCACTGTATATGCATAGAAGAAATTGTAATCACACGAACATCACCAAAATCTCGGAAAGAGCTATATCAGCTCTGAGTATCACATCTGAGTTCTCAAATAATACATGAGGCATATATTGTGTGTAACTTCAATATTACGTGATGTTTTGAGTTCAATAACTCGAGCTGCCGATCAAATTACTCAACACGTATATAACATCTTCTTTCAACTCACTTTTACCTCATGTTCGTCTGCACACATCAGATCATATCGCGCTCTTCGCGGGTGTTAATAACGACCCTAAATATACGCATCTAGACGTGCGGACTAAGAGAATTTTAAAAAAACCGACTTTTGAAAAAACAAAGTGGTTTTGGAAATTCCTCTTATGATTAGTGATTCGTTGCCTATAATACCTCAGCGGGGGGCGCATGCTGTAAACACGTAATATATAATGTGGTACATAATGCGGTAATATAACAAAGTAGCCGGAGAAACACCAGAGAGGAAAAGAGACAGAATAGTATAATAAGCATACAGCATGGGAAAGTCGACTTAAAAGCGAACAGTTCGGAAAATTTTGATACTACATCACTCCACAGAGACAAAATATAAGAAAATCAATAAAACCAAGATTATAACGCAACACGGCTACTATATTCATTCTCAGCACCCTCAAAAACACCCGCAAATTTTCAGATTGTGAGAGATGATTAAAGCTTGAGAAAAACCGATAAAATCAGTGAAATCGATGTTACCACACGAAATGAGTATGGAATTCGTAATCAGCATCCTGGGATACCCCTGCACGCAAGTTTTCAGAGAAATCCATGATTTTGAGTTTGAGGTCGATAGTGGAGCTGCTGAAGTACAATAGTATCTGACAATAGTCAAATGAAGTTAACTATAAGAGATAAAGTGCTGAAGCAAATTCTAGCCCTCAAAAGTTTTCATAGAAGATGAACATTGATTCACTGTATTTCTTTGGTATTTTAACTGCGACCATTAAAACACAACATAGTGCATTGGACAAAGAGAAAATTGTCGTTGTCAAATCACTTCCGCTTAATTTTAAACGCAACTCACAACGTTACACTCAAAGCAAAGTATTCACTTTGTAAAACATGTGTTCCTAATGTAAACCTTATTTATAGCAAACAAGCTTAGCAATGAATCAAGAACTACATGAAAGACATTGAACGAGATAAAAAGTATGGATAGTTGCGACGAACGAGTGGGATGAATTAACAACTTCCTGGGGTTTTCTAGAGTATTGGAGAGCATTAGCACGAATATACTTGAATACAATCTAATTTATCTTCACACTAGAAAAACTGATTTGAACACGAATTTTTGAACTGCGCTAGTTGTACATAATTGAATAGTAAATAACGCCACGGTTAGCTCGAAGACAGATCTAACCAACAGGGCTTATAAAAACGCACTCTAGACATACGATATGTGTGGAAAATCCGAAAAACGACTCACGATATACAAACATTAACACACCCTAAATATGCAGAAAAAAAACAAATATTAGATAAATGTGGGAAGTTATCAAGAAGCTTATTTGAATAATGGAATCAAGCTTAGAATGCAGCTGTGAGTACGTCAATTGCAAAATCATTAACGAATCGGTGGAAATGAACCACTATGGGTTTTGAAACTGAAGAAAATCACAACCGAAAGTAATTAGAAAGCAGCATTCGCGCGGCATTACGTAATACTATACTTCGCGTTGACAATCGCCGCAAGTTTTGTATTTAGCGCGGGGGACGTCCAAGTTGCCATTTTATGCGCGAATACTCAGCTCACGTCCCGTACGGAACACACTATAGAAAGCAAAACCGTGTAGTGCAGTCAACTAAATCACACGCTATTAGGCGGGTAGGGTTGATATATTGAGGAAACGCTTACTCTGCAAAGTGCATTCATCAGTAAACATGCAGTCATAGAACGATACGTTTCACGCGATCATATCCTGCGCAAACACTACCCGTGCAATTTGTTGTGCTCCCGAACAGTGTGGCAGTACTTTGTGGTGGTTCGTTTAAAACCGATGTTGCACCGATAGCGTTGAATTTGCAAGGCGCTTACATGAATATTTTGCATCCTCAAGGTGTTAGCAATTTCTTAGCATGTAGTTGATTTGTCTCTTGAGTAGCAGTCTTCAATCACTGATTTGATGTGATCAAACTGTGCTAACCGAAAAGGATTTTTAGAAAATATTTCCGTAAAATAAAAGAAGGGTTTTTGAAACCCACCATAATATAATCGTGACTTGTACTCTTTTTCCTTTTGTGGTGCATAATTATCAAATTTGTGGATAAACCGTCTCACGGGAGGCGGACATCTTGGACAGCAGTGGCCTACATTCTCCTAAATATAGGACATAGCTGGGTCAATGCCCCAGATTCGATTGCCCTACTTTCTCTGCCTGCCCCGTAATTATAGTGGGGCAGCCATAAGGTCATCAGAAAAGCAACGGTTCCTTCCAAAGCAATAATTTCGTCCACGTTTATAGAGGATAACTTAGCATTTGTAATGATAATTATGGTTATCTCTGTTAGAATATAAATTGAATAAGACAATATTTACACTTGCTAATAATACTTGATCTTTTTATCTTCTCAAATGTGGACGAAAATCCTGGAAGGCTGGCTGTAGTGCTGACCCCTTGGCTGTCCAACAGTAATTAGCGGAGCAGTCAGAGAAAGTAAGGCAACTGAGTCCGTGGCAGTGACCCAGATATGCCCTATATTCAGGAAAATGTAGGACGCCGCTGTTCAAGATGTCACGCACCCCCGTCTCACTGCGTAATACGTCGCACTTTCGTCAAGCTGTAAATTATTCAAGTAAAGTGCAGCAATTCGAGGAAATCACATTGTTAACCGCAAGCAAAATCAAGGAGTTACCTTCTTAATTTCCGCAGTGATAAATCTAATCGATTTTCTTTGACGATGTAGAGGTAGGATGATGGGCTGGTACTCCATAGCGGATTGAAAATGCTAATAATTGCCCAATTATCCTTGACCTACCCAGCGCACCTTCGCGTTTAACCCCACTTGACAGGTGCGAAGCAAGCTACCTTCAAGAGAAGCCTAAAGGCGTGTGGGCTCCAGAGAATCAGCCGCTCAGGATCATCACATAATAAAAACTAGATTCGTTATTGAAGGTTTTTTGGGGTACGGGGTGTTTTCTGGTCCTGAAGCGATTGCACAGCGCGCAACATTGGATACCGTACCAAGTTTCGCGAACCGCGAGACGAACGTTTTGAAAACCTCATTCATTTGGCTTCGTCCGTGTTCGTATGTTTTGTTTGCCTTGCGCTCTCCGAGCAACGCCTCATCAGTAGAAACTATCCAGATTATCCAGACAGCGGGACCGTCTCTTCGCGAGATCTTTGCTAGCTATCTCTTAGAATTTCCCAAAAAGAAAGAAAAGGAACCTAGCGCATAGTCGTCCATACCGTCAGGTTCTGCGTTATCAGCCGAATGGTTTGATGACCACGAGCTGAAAACACAACTAAAAAGAAATAGATCACTGCATAACAAAGTATAATTGCTAAGCAAATATACAACTTCAGATAATTCGGTTGAGAAGAGGATCCTGTTCAAATTTTCGGTAGAACAGAGTTCTCCTTGAGAATCACAACAGCAAAAACGGAGTCCGGAAGCAGCACCACGCTGTTTCTGCTCCTGCTGCAGTTTTCATCTTTATTATTGCACCTGTTTCTCAAAACGGTAGAGTCTAGACAAGATTTCCCAAGTAGAACACATCAACAAAAACGATCTGTACCCTTTTTGAATAAGGGTTCTTGAATGTTCTCATTCAAATTCGTTTCTCGCAGACCAAAAGAAGACAAAATGGTAAAGCATGAAAGGAATAAGATAGCAGACTACTTGCTTGGATCCTCGACTCGATGACTTCGAACCCGAAGTTGTTGGCGGACTCTTTTTTCGTCCGAAACCCTTTTGGAGCATTACTGGTACCCTCCAATAATCCCGCAAAAAGACTAAGCTCAGAGGAGCTTCCGCGCAGGTGAGAGGAGAGAAGACCCGTGGCGGGGAATGTATAATATAATATATGAAAGACTAAGCTCAGAGGAACTTCCGCGCAGGTGAGAGGAGAGAAGACCCGTGGCGGGGAATGTATAATATAATATATGTAAAATATAAACAAGAAACAACAAGATAGAAAAGAAAAACACAAGTAAACACAAAACAAACTGAAGAAGAATTCAATGCACGTCCGGTTTCGCCGTGTGATTGCGCGCCCCGGTGCCAAAACGCGCGCGGCGGCAAAAATGGCGCGCTAGGCACCGATTTTCAAACGGGGGTTGTAGTGATTCGTTATATACTGAACTAGACGATATGCCCGGCTTCGCTCGGGTGATTTATTTTTCCCAGCTATTCAACGCTGTTGATGACAATTGTTAAACCCAATAAGCCTTTCAAAGTGTTACTCATTTTGGTGATTAACATAAGTGACCGTTTCTCGTTCACCCTTGCCAATAAACAGATAAAGTTGTTATTTGTTTTGATTTGTTCATTCTTGCGAAATGCTTGCCATATTTACGTTCAGCATGCTAGAGAACCCCAGTGGCCATGTTTTTACCCTCACTCAGCAAGAGGAGAAAAGCTATGAAATCAATTACTCGATGCGTTGATGAAATGTGGTTGTCATAAAGGCAATTTATACTGGATGCGTGCGACTGACCCCCATGCGACTATATGATGAAGAATAGGGCTAGTCACATAAAAGCAGCGCACAAACGTCAACCAAACAATAATTGGACACAAAATGCAATACGCCCTCGTTTTCCTCCGCCAATCGGAAACCTCAGGGTGATTTCGCGGAGTGATGTGGAAGGAGAATTCGAGTTGCGAGCTACCGTGAAAGCACGCTGGGAAGGACTATGTTATTTGGCGAAGGCTAGTCTTAATCCCGCAATTTCCTCCACCTGCTCTTGTGAATACTTATTTTTACCACTACATCTGATCAGTTACT
>JARK01001337.1:4578099-4602161 GCA_000688135.1 Ancylostoma ceylanicum | reverse complement strand
ATATATATATATATATATATATATATATATATATATATATATATATATATCCCCCTATATAATAAACGGCGAAGGTGTTTCGCAATAGTCTGTCTGTCGCCGGGCCCCGCCTGTCCGTAGCCGGGTGACTCATCGCGGTTTTTGAGACTGCATAAACTAAAAGAGACTGCGCTAAACATCAACTTCTACGACTTGAGTTTAAAAGTTATGTGGTTAGTGGGTCCAGCCAAGCCATCATAAAAGACGGCATGGACTAATATTGACCCACGGCAATGATAGTAACTTTATAACAACGTAGTTCTCATTTTCATGAAGGGAATTTGTTTTTGAAGCTGAAGATTTGGCTGGCTAGGAAAGGAGCATGGCGCAGACCCGCGGCTCTGAGTACTTAAGTAGCGAAATGGCTAGCAAATGCAGAGCCAAACTAATAAGTTAGCAAAAACCTAGAGTTTGCTCCGATGGACATTACCCACAATGTCCTAAAATGAGTGATAATCACTAAATTATCGAAAACAAATGGATAAGAAGGTTCACAGAGTGAGCTACCAACCCCGATAAAAGCGGAGAAGCTGTTCCAGGCATAACTTCCATTTCGGCTGCCAGCTACCGGAGGACCCATTATAACAACGAAAGGTTTCATTTTCCTCATCACTTCTGACGTCACGATGTGGAGAGGACGAACTGGCCAAACCGCATCGAAAAATGAATTAGTGAAGTAGATTCGCAGAAAATCACTGTCATCCGCGAAGCGCGGCGAAGCTGCGCTTCGTGTGGATGACAGTGATTTTTTTCCGAGTTCAGCTGGCCCCAGGGTAACGTGGCTTACGGGTCCGAGACAGAGCGCCGCGAAGCGGCGCTCTGGCTCGGGATTTTTTTCCGAGTTCAGCTGGCCCCAGGGTAACGTGGCTTACGGGTCCGAGACAGAGCGCCGCGAAGCGGCGCTCTGGCTCGGGATTTTTTTCCGAGTTCAGCTGGCCCCAGGGTAACGTGGCTTACGGGTCCGAGACAGAGCGCCGCGAAGCGGCGCTCTGGCTCGGGATTTTTTTCCGAGTTCAGCTGGCCCCAGGGTAACGTGGCTTACGGGTCCGAGACAGAGCGCCGCGAAGCGGCGCTCTGGCTCGGGATTTTTTTCCGAGTTCAGCTGGCCCCAGGGTAACGTGGCTTACGGGTCCGAGACAGAGCGCCGCGAAGCGGCGCTCTGGCTCGGGATTTTTTTCCGAGTTCAGCTGGCCCCAGGGTAACGTGGCTTACGGGTCCGAGACAGAGCGCCGCGAAGCGGCGCTCTGGCTCGGGATTTTTTTCCGAGTTCAGCTGGCCCCAGGGTAACGTGGCTTACGGGTCCGAGACAGAGCGCCGCGAAGCGGCGCTCTGGCTCGGGATTTTTTTCCGAGTTCAGCTGGCCCCAGGGTAACGTGGCTTACGGGTCCGAGACAGAGCGCCGCGAAGCGGCGCTCTGGCTCGGGATTTTTTTCCGAGTTCAGCTGGCCCCAGGGTAACGTGGCTTACGGGTCCGAGACAGAGCGCCGCGAAGCGGCGCTCTGGCTCGGGATTTTTTTCCGAGTTCAGCTGGCCCCAGGGTAACGTGGCTTACGGGTCCGAGACAGAGCGCCGCGAAGCGGCGCTCTGGCTCGGGATTTTTTTCCGAGTTCAGCTGGCCCCAGGGTAACGTGGCTTACGGGTCCGAGACAGAGCGCCGCGAAGCGGCGCTCTGGCTCGGGATTTTTTTCCGAGTTCAGCTGGCCCCAGGGTAACGTGGCTTACGGGTCCGAGACAGAGCGCCGCGAAGCGGCGCTCTGGCTCGGGATTTTTTTCCGAGTTCAGCTGGCCCCAGGGTAACGTGGCTTACGGGTCCGAGACAGAGCGCCGCGAAGCGGCGCTCTGGCTCGGGATTTTTTTCCGAGTTCAGCTGGCCCCAGGGTAACGTGGCTTACGGGTCCGAGACAGAGCGCCGCGAAGCGGCGCTCTGGCTCGGGATTTTTTTCCGAGTTCAGCTGGCCCCAGGGTAACGTGGCTTACGGGTCCGAGACAGAGCGCCGCGAAGCGGCGCTCTGGCTCGGGATTTTTTTCCGAGTTCAGCTGGCCCCAGGGTAACGTGGCTTACGGGTCCGAGACAGAGCGCCGCGAAGCGGCGCTCTGGCTCGGGATTTTTTTCCGAGTTCAGCTGGCCCCAGGGTAACGTGGCTTACGGGTCCGAGACAGAGCGCCGCGAAGCGGCGCTCTGGCTCGGGATTTTTTTCCGAGTTCAGCTGGCCCCAGGGTAACGTGGCTTACGGGTCCGAGACAGAGCGCCGCGAAGCGGCGCTCTGGCTCGGGATTTTTTTCCGAGTTCAGCTGGCCCCAGGGTAACGTGGCTTACGGGTCCGAGACAGAGCGCCGCGAAGCGGCGCTCTGGCTCGGGATTTTTTTCCGAGTTCAGCTGGCCCCAGGGTAACGTGGCTTACGGGTCCGAGACAGAGCGCCGCGAAGCGGCGCTCTGGCTCGGGATTTTTTTCCGAGTTCAGCTGGCCCCAGGGTAACGTGGCTTACGGGTCCGAGACAGAGCGCCGCGAAGCGGCGCTCTGGCTCGGGATTTTTTTCCGAGTTCAGCTGGCCCCAGGGTAACGTGGCTTACGGGTCCGAGACAGAGCGCCGCGAAGCGGCGCTCTGGCTCGGGATTTTTTTCCGAGTTCAGCTGGCCCCAGGGTAACGTGGCTTACGGNCGGAAAAAATCATTAAAAAGCATGTAACGAATCATCTTAGCTCTAATAAAATTATACCAGATAATCAGCACGGTCTTGTGGAGGGAAAATCGATTGAAACGAATCTTCTGGAATGTGTCAATGACTGGACAAATATTTTGGATGCTAATGAAGCATGTGACGTCGTTTATTTTGATTTTGCAAAAGCGTTTGATCGAGTGAGCACTGGAAAACTCCTACTCAAAATATATGCCTTAGGATTTCATCCCAAAATAACAATGTGGCTGAAAGAATTTCTGAATGATAGAACATTCCAAGTAAACGTGAACGGAGTCTTCTCGGATGTCAGAAAAGCCACAAGCGGTGTGCCTCAAGGTGGAGTTTTATCTCCCGTCTTGTTTAATATCTACACCGCAGAGGTTCCCAAAATATTAGAAAAGGAAGGTGTGTCATGTAAACAGTATGCAGATGATATTAAAATTTANTAACTCAAACCCGTGTGCCCCTCTCTTTCGGGCTCCTGCGCCCCATTACCACTCGGACCCGTGTGCCTCTCCACTCGGACCGGTGCTCCGCTCCACTCGGACCCGTGTCTCCCTTCACTCGGACCCGTGAGCCTCTTCGGCTCGGTCCCTTGAGTCCCTTCTTTCCATTTGGACCCGTGTGCTCGTTCCTCTCATTCGGATCGGTATGCCTCTCCAACGCGGACCCGTGTGCCCCTTTAATTCCGACCCCTGCGCCACACTACCATCGGTCCAGGAGAGATCAAGAAAAATTTGTAGTCTCAGACCCGTGTGCCCCTCCACTCGGACCCGTGTGCCTCTCCCACTCGGTCCCGGGTGGCCCTTCCTACCACTCGGACCCGTGTGCTTCTCCACTCGGACCGGTGTTCCGCTCCACTCGGACCCGTGTACCCCTTCACTCGGACCCGTGAACCTCTTCGGCTCGGTCCCTTGAGTCCCTTCCTTCCAAAACGGGGTTATTTTACGAAATGGACACAATATTCGTGTTCAGCACCTCGAATAACCCCCTATGCAAAGTTTAGCCAACCAATTTTTCTGAAGATTTTGGGGCCAGTACAGGTGAGTAGGGTGAGCCTTTCGCTCAAACATACTAGTATTTGCGTCAGAAAGATACTAATCTAATGTGTAAGTTAGAATGCTGCTCGCACTCTGAGACAGATGCCAGCAACTATACACCTGTTTTCAAATTTTAGCGAAAAGACCGAGAGTCATACATATATCGTGAAGTGTGAATAAGTGAAATCAAATATGAAATAATTCATCGAAAAAGCAGCTAAGAATGGCATAAACCTTTGGAAGAGGGGATCACGGAGACCTCTTAAACATATTTGGGTTGTTTTCGGAAGCCATTTTGAAGTAGTATAAAAGAACAGGACAGAAACAATAATTAAAAACACAAAGAAAACCACAGAATTTAGGCCAAAGCGCAGAATCGGCCCATTTTCGAAATTCCCTCCGGGACCCTGCGTATCGACCACGCATTTGAGTCGACGCGCAGTATCAGCTCCATTTTCGGGGCATAACGACCTTATCTTTTTAATATAGTAGGATATATATATATATATATATATATATATATATATATATATATATATNTGTGCAATGGAGCAGTTTATGCTATCACATATCATGCCTAATTCTAATATGGGTTGGCGCCTATAAATTATGCGCGTCGATGAACTCTATCGTACTGGGCCAATCATGTAATTTTACTCTATGCTAAGCTGCCTAGTCTATTTCCAGTAGATGTATAAAAGGAATGGTATACGTTGATTAATACTCTTGCTTTCTCAGCATAAAAAGTTTATCAATTACGTTCCGATGTAGGATATTAATAACAACCATTGTGCCTACTAGTTATGCATAGCTCTTCCGCTCTGGTCTTGAAGTCCTTCCACATGCTACATGTTCTATATAATCTAATCAGCTTAGTTATGAAAGTATTAATTATTATACTAGATGGTAAGTTCGAGACAAAATGGGAGGTGGGGGGGGGGGTACCTACTAGCTTTGAAGTTATACTTATCCGTCTTGTTTTAGACTTTAGTTCTAATGGTCATAGCTGTTATTAAAATTTCCACATCTAAGAATGAGGTTCTTTTGGCCCAATACTTCTGTCGAAAAAGAATTCATAAATGTATAGGTACCTAGTCGAGAGTCGAGAGGACTAGTTAATGGGGAGTGTTCAGACGTAAGTTTTAATGAGGTCTTATGCCTCATTAGAATGTGGCTAGCGATGTGTATTTTGTTACATTTCAAACAAGCGTTACCGAAATACATGACCTACTGATGGTTGGATCATTTGGGTGCGTTGAGAAGCTTCTGCACCACAAGGCCTCATACCTACCCTAACTCCTAAAATTAGAGGTGCACAGTATTCCTTAATCTCCAACATGTCATTATTATAGCCCAATATCCATATTAAGATGGACTAGATGAATGAGAGGATCAGTTTGTGAAAAGTATTTACCCGTGAAGTTTTCTTTTAACCAGACCTTATGCCATCTCAAACGATTACCATTACTAGGTGTATGCCATACTGAGCTAACATCTTGTATTCCAGGGTTATATCAAGTAGTTTAAGAACTTGTTAATAGTTGGGTTACATGTGATCTATAGATATGATTATTATTATATTAGATATATTTTCTGGCATTGGCGGGCGGCAGCGCGCGCCACCTGAATTTGAATGTGTTTCTGATCTACAGTTGCGCGAGCTATGCGGGCATAAGTGCGCTTCTGACCTAATGTAAATAATTACACCATGTCGTCTGTCGCATAAGCCCTCCGTTCCGTACTTTCTTCTGCCTCCACCTCTACAGAGGTAGGTACGGCCTCCATGTCACTAGCTACCACCATAGATCAGGTGTGTAGCAAGTGTATTGAAACAACCAAGGAGGTAGAACTAGTGAGAAAAATGAGCAGAACGCATTGGCTGATGGTTAGTTGGTAATTTATGTCCGTTAGTCATACCAGTCCTCGATATCATGGATCTTAGGCCTTCAATCTCCCCCTCCCATTCGGTGTGAGAAAAGGGCAAGCCCTTCGAAACATATTAGAGAAACTGGACTATGGCAAACCTCTTTTCGACCACGACCGGGACTTGTTGGCCTCAAATATGATATGGGTCCACTTGTAACGTATAAGTAAGCAGTTTAATTACGGTTGAGCGTGCTTCAACTTATGGGCTAATGTTAACACAACGTCTTTCAGTTCTTTGTAGCTCAACACCACTCAACTACATTTTATCTGCGCCCTTTCAAAAGGTCGTAGAGCATAGTAAGTCACTTGATAGAGGTAGGTTACCATCTCTATATATTAGATTCCTACTAGATGTTTGCCTTTTTGTCCGCATCGTAAAAACTCCACCAAACATCAGGGATCCAGCTATATATAGCCAGTGACTTGTATGAAATGAGTGGCTTATTCAATTTCAACGTATTGCGAGTGTGAAATCTGTACCCTTCCTCGCAGGTTCTGCATAAGTAACGATAGATTAGATTGTTCGACTGGCGCTACAATCAATGGCTTGGTGATAGATACTATTTGGAGAGTGAACTCAAAAAACCATTGATGTGTTCCGTTGAACCTCGGCTTAGAAAATGTAAGTATTAAGTAAATATTATTCAGCGAAAGAAAGGTGAAACCCTGATCGTTAGTCACAGTTCGTTAATCACAAACCCCAATAGGAATGTTGTTCTACTACTAAATTGAATGTCAGAGCCAATCAATAGAGGCTGCAAGGCAACAAAGTAATAGATATAATATTCAAAACAGTCTCTCGTTTATTCGTTGAATGTGAGAAGTTTTTCTTTTATAACACTTACGGGGGCATTAAACCCAACTTATTAGCATGTACCTCTAGCCTATATATTAACACTAAATTCTAAATGTAATACTTACCTAGGACATTAACGGTGCACTCTCAGCACTTGCCATAACGCCTGGGTTACCATGAAAAAGTAAAAGCAAAACCCCGGAGGTGAGAACAAGGAGGTGAGGGGTGAGGAGTCCCACTCTGTTTTGAGTGTAGTCACGAAAAGGTATTATACATAAAAGATACAAAAAGAACTTCTGTGTGCTAATCTACCCCATACAAAATTGTGTGGTGTAATCTTGAAGGGGGGATAATTTTAACTAAGATCAACTCAACATGTGGGATGTAACCGACAAAAGCATTGTGACAAAGAGAATCAACAAAAACGTGGGACAAGAAATTACCATAATCAATGAAAAATAAGAGTACTCTGTGGAGGCTATGACTTTGACCAGATGGTTCGATCAAATCACGGTGCCACTAGAAACTCTTTATGCAAGAATAGATCAAAACGGATCTAAGGAAAGCATTTGTCACAGATCAAATCTTCATAGGCATCCTCGATTGATTCTTGGAAGGTCAAGTTGTAATAGAGCTGCCTCTTAAGCAGCAGGACGACGCCTTTTTTTTGCTGATTCTATCACACCTTATACCAGTGTAATGACTGCTCACGATTCCTAATAACGGGCCTCACTCATTTTTCTGGCTTAGCCAAGCCTCAGTTAGGAAAATCATGTCATATCCAGTAACATGGACATCCATTACCATTATATCATCCATCAAGAAATATAATTTTTACGAACGATCTTATATTCGTTAGCATACGTTTAACATTTGCATGTTCGCTCATGACAATTTAGCAGATTCCTGACAAGCTACTGGGCTGTGTAAAAACCGTACTGGTAGGCGAGGGTGCCAGCGATTTTGAACGTTTCCGAGTTTAAGTTTCCAGCTTCGTCATCGCCAAAATTACTAACCACCGCATCCTTACGTCGTAGCAAGTCATAGATCCATGTATTTCTCCCTTACTTATTTTTCTTAGCTCGACCGTTATCCTGTTCCCACTCTATACCTGGACACTTCCATGTATTGATCACCTATAGCTTTCTCTACCCCTTATTGTGTGTGTTCCGCTCCCACTTTCTCTTCGTTTCTCTCTCCCATATATGTCGTATTCCTTCACTAAATGGGGATCACCAGCTAGCCTCTGCCCATAGGCTCGCTGGTAATTTTGCTAACAGGGTTATTTTAAGCGACGCATTTCGGGAAGAGAAACACGCATGAAGTATAAAGTCAATAGGTGTTTTGTGTTATTTTTTTACTCCCCCAGCTATTCCTCGCAATTGACTGAATAAATCAAATCAAATCAAATCAAGTTACTCGGATACGCTTGCGTATAGCAGGTTCCCTTCTTCTCGGGCTTTCCTCCCACGTTATTAGTGCACATAAGTAGATGCCTTTCTGTGAGGAAAAGAATTGATTGACACATGTGAATTCATGAACAAATCCTTCTGCAACCGTGGGATCACATGGCACATGTGACAAAACAGTGGATCTTGATGTTCTTCGCTCTCATTTCCGGAGAAACGACAAGCATTAGAGGAAACGTTCTCAACAACAGACTTGATGTTTTCGAGACTGGCCTTTCTTTGCTTTAGCGATAAATTCTCTTCCCTCAAGAGACGAATCACCTCAATCACCCCGGCATTCTTTTGATTGGTGATCTTCACCTCCAATTTGGTTTCCAGTAGAAAATCGGTGACGAGCTCTATATAGATGAGAATCTCCCCATTGCCAACCACACTAATTCAGTAGACCTTCTTCATTAACGAACATCTTCTTGAATCGATCTGCCTTTGCTCACTTCAGCGCTGGAAGCAAACGAACAGCCACGGCGACACTATAATCCAGAATCAGAACAGATAGGTTAATGAATCAGTAGAAGATACCCTCATGGGTGGAAAGTATGAATGGGAATCATGTGAAATTCACCTCTTCACCACAATGGGCAATGCAGTTCGATCGCTAATCACAGAGCTGAAGAGAAACACGGCCGCAAACCACGGCAGCGAGGGAATTGGCAAAAGTTGTTCTTCGTTCCAATCGTTCCAAAATTGCTGCGTTTCTTGGCATAAGGGTATTAACGTGAGTGGGTGCTGTATCGGTTGCTTTAGTTCTCAGTAGGGTGCAAGTAAATAGTTGTTACTGACGTGATTGTGTTTCGGCTTTATAGGAGGTCTTACCGTGACTTGCAGGAGTTCCGACTTCACTGGTGCTTTGGTCAGAATTTCGTTGTTCTCCTAAAAGTGGTTTCTTTTTTCATCTCCAGTTCTTCAGCTAACGAGTTTTAGATAATTCGCCCCTCTCTTCCTCGCAACGGTGAGTTTTCTGTGCAATATGAAAAATTAGAAAACCTTATGCTGGAGTACTTTTTGATTCGTTTTTCTCCCACACTTGTAGATGATTAAATAGGCTTCCGAAGAATATAGTGTCTGCTCCAAACTCGAAGATTTTTAGGAAGCGACCAACTCAGACTGACGTGCTTAGAACCCTTAGCATCGAGGACGTGTAGTATTACTGGAGCTTTTTTGAACGACACACCAGTTCTATCTCGCCGCTTTCTTTTCTCGTTTGTGGTAAATCTTCGTAGCTAGATAATTTTTGCTTTTCTCAATCTAGCAGTTGCGTGTTACAAATGTATCTTTGATTATGGTTCATCCTACGGATTGGACTTGATGGATTTGACTACGTTCAAACTATTTCTCGTGATTATTTCTATTGCTAGTCCATTCTATTCTATTAGTAGTTCATACTAAGCTTGAGTGCACTAGCTAATCTATCTCTTTGTAATAGCAAGGACCCATTCTGGTCAACTATACATTAGTCATTGACTGGTTGGTCCTAGGTGTGGATTGTTAGGGTGGTGGATACCTAACATCTGAAAATCTACTCTTAATCTATTACCTTTGTATAACCGCGTGGGTAGTGACATCTCCCGCTGTCAAAAACCTGTTATAAGCGGTTATAACCCCTAACGATTCCCAGAAGTCTTACCGTACAAAATCTAACCAGTGCTTGGATTTCGGGCCCACTTTGTTTTGTACTTATAGACTACTTGCTTCTGGTCCTAACCTGGTCTAATCCTAACGATGGTGCCAAGGTACATTGTCCCAAGGTCGGCACGTCGGTTACTGATGCTTTCTGCTCATCCACTCTTTTATTTTTTGTAGGTGTTCGATTCTTGTCCACTAACAGAATATTTCGTTCGTGCTAGATTTCAAATTTTTTTAGCGCACCTGCGAGTGCACATATAAATAAATATCACTCAAGATTGTTGGAACTACCTCTAGTATTCGTTTGCATTGGAGAAGAGTGAGTCATTTGAGCAGCTATATGAGGCTCGCACCATTCCCTTTTTTAGAGTCGTGCAAGACGTAGAAGAAGGCCGTTCAGAATAAGCGACGAAGACGAGTAATTTTTAATTGACTTTTATTTGACGAGTTCTTTGACTGCTGAAAATTGGGTGCCATTCACAGTTGTCAAATAATACGAGCTGATAAAGATGAATAAGTAGATTGTGATGCCCTAAATTTGTTATCGCTCGCATAGCTTAGTACTAAAGCAATCGCATCAGGAGAACCGTGAGCATCGGTTTGGTTTTCACAACGGCTCCTGATCATGGGTCGCAACCGCATATTAGCTACATCTTCTTATCTAATGCATCGCGGTGATTCTCCAAAAAAAAAAAAGAAACAAAAAACTAATTGAACGCAAATATGGTAAGCCCTACTACACCTTCCCAGGAATGAAATAGACGGTGTTATTGAATTGCCACACAAGCTTTCTTTTGGATGTCTGAAACAGTCGAATGACACGCACGAAAATCTCACGAGAGTTCGCTGATCTTACGACGTACGACGCTTCGAACCGCTAGGGAACTAATAAAAATATCTATATTTACATTTATCTACGTGAATAATACAAACAATCTAAACTCACCTTTTGAAAACGGCTGTGAAACGCGCGACCTCATAGCGACAATGCGGTCGAGGGAAAGCCTTTAAATGACCCAAATTCTAGTCGTTTTCTTATTCTTATCTTGTCTGTTAAAATGTGGTAGTCTTATCCTGCCACAACATGATTGGCGTTCTCGATCATGTGTCCGTATAATTCTAACAGGTCACGGCAAGTAGGATGACGTGTCATACGATGATATGAGCCATTAACGAGGTAATTGAGACTATCTATAATATAATGAATGGTGTCTATAATATAATGAATCGTAAGCTTTCTGTTCAAAAAGAGTCACCTCGCGAGTGAGGGTCACTGCTACTCTGTTCAATAGGGAACAATGGTTCGATAACAACAACAAACGAATGCAAATACAGTGAATTCATTCGTATTCATTCCAAGAGTTCGTAGACAAGGAGCGGGACCGCGGCGCGACCTTTTGGGCAGGAACGCAAGGGAAAACCGATACGTCGTGATTTGAATTCCCGCTGCCTCTTCACGCACTTTTGCCAACAGTTCATTGAATTTGTGTTCTTTCTTGAGGTTTTGGGCCCGCTTCATTGGTTTTGTTCATTTCTAGGTTTCTACTTCCGCGACTGACAGGGATTTTCGATTGTAGCAGGCGTCCGCGTCGCGCTTCTCATTTCTTCTTTCTTTAAAGGCCGTGAGTGCATGCATGTGTCTTTTTTCTCTTTCTTTAGCACTTTTGATTTCTGCTCATTGTTTCTTTATTATTTTTGTGGTTCTTCTCACGCAGTTCGGTTGTGTGTCAAGGGATGGCCCTTCTTCGTGAGAAAGGGCCACCTGCGATGGCGTGACCGACAGCGGTTTCTGATTGTAGCAGGCGTCCATGTCGCACTCCTCGTGTTTCCTTCCTGAAAAGGCCGTGGGTGCATACGTGGGTCTTTGTTCCCTCTGATTTTTGATTCCTATTCATTGTTTCTTTTCATTTGTTACACGTTTGTGTTCACTTCCATCATTTTTAAGATTATTTTTTGAGGTTTATTATACTTTATCTAGTTGACTTAAAGGCAGTGCGTCAGCTCGTTTCGGGTATCGAGATGTCAACGGAATCCGATTCTTTTCGACGGGCTGATTCCAATGATGTACTAGAAATACGAAAAAAAACGGTCAAAAAATCCAACTTTTAGGGCAAAATGTGATCTTGACGTGGACGAGTTTCCCTGACCGCAAACAAGGAGGAAGCGGCGAGAAGTTGAGAGTGTTCACCATTCCGTGTTGGAAAACTATGCCGTACCCTCAGTGAGCTTCCATTGCGGAATGAAGCATCGCGTACAACTGGCCGAGGATTTTGGAATTCTCACGGGGTTTTCGACGTCTTCTTGAAATTTGAAGTACATCTATGTGCGCAGCAGCCCGAATATGTTCAGATGATGTGAGGTTGCGACGAGCTGACACACTGCTTTTGAATACATAGAGAAGTGAACAGTGCGATCTAAAATTTGCAAGACTAGACTTTTGGGCCGGTAGTAAACCCCTTGATGTGGTGAACTCTTAGCAGCCAGCTTGTGGCGACATTGTTGCTCACAAGGAGTTCGTGAACGTCCAGTTCGTTGCCGATACAATAGTTCTGCTCGAGTTCAAACATATTCGCTTCAGTTCGGATTTTAGGATTTAGGATACTTCCTTGAAGGAGAAATTGCGCGATTTTGAAGACCTCCTTGTTTCCCTTTTTGTTATGGTTGATGTTCCTTCACTGTTTTTTCTGGTTTTCTGGTCTTCCCACCGTATAACATTGTTTTTGTTTAAATAGCCGTTCGATTATTGGTTGTTGTTCCTTGTAGCGCACTGACATTCCTAAATGCAGCACCCACGAAAATTTTTGTCATTGAGATTTTAGCGCAGTCTTTAGTTTTTGACTACGGTGAGCACGAGGGTATCGGTCAATTTTGTTAAAACTTCTGAAAAGCCGATTTCTGAATGTCCTTATTTCGCTGAGTTAGGTCGGAATGGTCGAGTTGCGCGGAACCGATCTGACCAAAAAGTCGATAATGCTGCCTCTGTCGTCACGTACTTTTTTGACGAATTTGGGTATTTACCCAGATTTGCAGTGTTTTCGAGCAAAAGAAAACGGGAATAGCAAAAGGGAAGGATGTCAGTTGCACAAATATATCCGTGGAACAAAAACAGAAAATGTAAGGCAAAGGACAAGAAGAAATATAGCTAATTCACAGTTAGAGATAACAATTAAACGATACGAGCCGGAAAAGGGTAAACAACTATTGAAAAGTGAAAATAGAAAGTTTTGCAGGCAATTATGACCGAAATAGCAAATGAACTAAGGTGAAAAGAGCGCGGAAAAGAATTTTTTCATAAGAAAAACTCAGTGACGGCAGGCAAAAACAGCTGATCCGTGTCAAGTGTCGCTCCAGTGCTACGCTGCAAAACAGGAGAACTCGTACCAGCAGTCTGGTTTGTACTGTTATACTGGAGTTCTACTTGTAATATCTCGCGCAAGCCGTGACCTCCGACACCACTTTTGTCGCAGAATTGTCAGGTCTATGCTTGAGATTTGGAAAGTTCCAAAAGCTCGAAGATGAATATTATCGTGGGTGCTACCTTTAATTTGCTGCCTTTCCAGAAGCGCTGGTTTAAGAGAAAAATGGTCACGAAGAACGACATCTTGAAAGAGGACGTAGGCTGAGATTTTTCTGCTTCATTAGTGATATTTCCCTTTTTTCCTGACTTGTTTATTAAATCCACTGTATTTTTTTGCTGCTGGGTGCGAGATAGGTGATTGCCCTCTTTTTGTGCATTTGGAGAGAAGCCGGCTATCAATTAATTTCTATAGTCTTTCCAAAAAATACTTGCCCTCCCGCTACATTGCGCCTCAACTGAGCCGCGTCGTAGCACGTATGATAATGTATAGGAGTGGCGGCGCGGCTTAGCAGACGGGCAGGGTAGCGATGTATGCCGGATGCCGGAGGCAAGTATTTTTTGGAACGACTGTATATATGTACAGGCAATTCAACGGAGAATCGGTTGTGCACTGCTTGAACGCATGTGTTCCACGGTATCCCACATCACTTCTGGGATTGTTTTAACATGTTATTCAGCCAAATATCACTGCGACTAACAGGATAGGATGTGCGCCATTTGTCAAATTCACCGTTGTGCTTTTCACGAAGGAATACGCCAACACCGACTCTTTTTTGAATTGCCTGTACTGTCTGTTTCACCAATCTTGCCACTTGACAGGCTTCCAAGATGAGGTCGGTTTCATCACGTTGTTATATGCTACGTTTTGGCACGCTTCCAGTTACAACGTTCAATCTCCCTGATTTGACGTGAGACTGAATGCGGCTTGTGCAGCTACACGCGAAACATTGAACTGCTCTGATTTTTGGAGCAGGCAGTCCTTTTGGTTTCCTATATGCTCCATTAGTTTTGGAGTGGCGCCCAATCGCATCTCTCACCGATCGTCTAAAATCATCATCCGTGATAAGTCTGTCATGTGTGGACATGTTGTTGATGGTTAGAGGTGATGGCGGGTTACGACACACAGGCAACGATAACGATATTGAAGGAGGATGAGAGTTGCGGGTGCGCGCCACTTTAAAACTAACGAACTACATGTCAATTTTGATTTTGCATCCTGGGCATTACTTGACATCGTCTTTTTCCTCATTTTTTGATTCTGGATCTTCAGTGATTCAGCTGTAGTTTTTTTTCCAAGCTGTATTTATAGTGCGCCGGAGTCCGATCCGGTCGGATAACAAAGAATATGTGTCGATCCTCGTCAGGTAAGGATCGATACGTATCTTCTGGTATCCGACTAAATCAGACTCCGTTTATAAATGCAGCTTTTAGGGCAATTTATACTGGATGCTTGCGACTGGACGTGGAGGTGGAGGAAACCCAGTAGACATGTGTTCGCCCACCCGCGGCCAAAAATAGCCAAAAATCAATACAGTCGATCAATCAATATCCTATTTTTATCTATGTATACAGATGTTATTTCGTTATTGATGATACTGTTAGAAAACTGACACCTAGAAACTACTACAAAATTGTTACAATCAAATTAATTGGACTAGAAGAGTTGAAATGGTTACATACGCCGAACTAAAAAAGAGCGTATGTCTCGAGTATCAGGAGGAGGTACGGGTATACGAGCTCTCCTTCTTCCCAAATGCGTCCTCGTTCCAACTCCCATATCTATCATCAGATTATTTAAAACTGTACATGCCATAACCACCTTCGCTGCTTTTTCTGGTTCCAGTCGCACCTTCGATTCCAAGATCTGAACCTCCCTTTCCATCTTCCAAAAGTGCATTCCACGATAACCCGCATTTTCTTGTGCGTCTTGTTGTACCTTTGTTGCTGACGTGTTCGTGGACTCCGAATTGGTGTTAGTATATCACTTCCGTTGGGGAATCTGGAATCTCCCAGTAGGCAGATCATCTTCCTCGAACGCTTCGCGCAGTTTGCTGAGCGAGTACACCGTGAAATCGGTGCACAGATCCGGGAAAGTTGGCGTTCACATACGTGAACCTCCCGCGTGCGTCAACCATGGCGAGCACATTGAGTGCACAAAAGGGCTTGCGGCAGTAGTATTGGGATCCAGAGTGGAGAGGCTTCAGTATGCGGAGATACGTGCCATCTGTTGCTCCTATGATGTTAGGTAAAAATCCACGTCTCGCAAACCCAGCTGCTTCACTGCGGCAGAAACGTTCATCGCCAAGGTTGCAGTTGATAAATTTCCTATCTTCGAATGGTTGAGCGCTTCGATGAATTCAGTGACAGCATTAGAAACGTCTTTTTTGAAAGACGCCCATCGTATCCGCCAGCACTTCTTGATGTGAGTCGGAGGCGAGGTAACGCAGCCTGATCAGAACCTAAAACATAGTACACGTAGGAAGATAATTACTATCAATTCTGACGATCAGTTATAACAACGAAGTCGACCTTTCTTGGGAATACCTTATTCCCATTCTCTACACTACAGTTGGGAATTTCAGCACGACCCATAATTGGACGTAGAAGGTCACATAAACGTCTTAAACGACGCTCCTCCATGCGATATTTCCGAGCCAGTGAAGCTTGGTTGCTCTCGAACAGTCGCAGCGGTTGCAACCTTCTATACCTAATGTTGTCGTGACGCCTCTGAGGACGGTTGAAAAAGAGAAGCATGTCTATAAAAATTCACCGTTAGAGTAGGAGGATTAACTAATTTTGCTCAATCTTTCCGCCTACATGTTCCTCAAAAACTGTAGCTTGACGTTATGATAACTTTGTAAAGATGTCTACTGCTCAGGAATCGAACTCGTTCAATACTAGGATGCTGCCACTTCAGAGACGATGACGCTAACCAGTAGGCCACATATGCACGTTTTTACTAGTTCTTCTTTTTCAGTACGGTTGAGAACTTCGTCAAAACTTTATTGGATGAGCTTTCGGGTGCTTAGCACCTTCGTCAGATCCTTAGGAAACAATACAATACATATGCATAACGATGGGTCAGACAAAGTCATGGTTGCTTTTACCCACCGAGCTCGTGGCAAAGAGGAAGTAATGAATTTGCTACGGGACCACAATGGGTATTTAGTGGGTCGTGATACCGTAATCCTTACTTTGTCGAATTATCACAGCCTCTTCTGTCTTTCCGCAATTGATTAAGCAATAAATCTCAAAGCTTCCACAAGTTCCTCCCTGCGGTTGATCTCCGGTTCGCACCGCTTTATCTCCTTTGCTTCCAAGATCTTCCTTTCTAGGGGTCTCTCAATGTGACGATGCAATACTTCAACTTAGAGATTTGGAACAGTTTCCCTCGTGTGCATCGTCGTTCGATGCTTGAAAAAACTATTTTTAGGGTATGATTGTGGCTGCATGAGTGCTCTTCGGTGTTCGTACAGCCTTTTCCTTTTTCTTTCCAGCTTCTACTAGTGTTGTTGTTAGTCCCCATGGAAGAATATTCCTACGGCAACGTGAAGCAGTTTTGTAGAGCCAGTGAGACCACTAATCACCAGAAAATATCAAGCTCAATCAGAGAGAAAATCAGAAAATGTAGGCAAAGAACATTCTGGAAAAAAAAGAAAACGCAGTAGCATCACTCACAAAACAAGCGCCACATGTACTTTTGAGCGGCAGCACCTCAAATTATCAAATCTGAGAAGAAAATACAACAAATCTTGAAAACAGAAACTTGAATAAAGCAAAGCGAAGGGGAAAAGATAATGGTTTAACCGTTGAGAGTTTCAGCGATGACACATTGATTCGCACGCCGTGCCGCGACATTCTAGCGAAGTGTCTGCAGATGGCGCGAACGTGTTGCCAACGCGTTCGCATCTTGGCGGTGCGGCATGGGGGGGGGGCTTACTACCGGCCTGCACTTCTGAACCGATTTAATTGTACTCGCTTTCACTTAAAAGCACTGCACTCTCGAAGTCCTCTGGTAAGGAATACGAGGTACGCTCTTCTCTGCAGCTCTAAAGTACTGTTATTCTGGTCCTCTATAATCTTGGTTCTGGCCAAGTCCTCCTCGCGAGGTATTTCACAGGATCATCTCCTACAGGAAGAGGATGGCACTCTTTCCATCAAGCCCACGTTCCTCATCGCCACATAAAAAAATCACCTATTACACCATGAAAACTATTGCAAGTTTGTATTATAGATTTGAACCTTCTACCTTTTGTGGTATTGGAAAAAACACTAGTTACCAGTTGTGGGGTGTCGCCTGGCTTTCCAATTTTTCTGAAGTGACTTTTGAGCTGGCTCCAACACAACCCGATGGGGTTAAAGAAAGAATGGAATGGCGGTAGCCGTATCACGCTGACCCCATGCTCACTGCAGATAGCCTCGGTGACGTAGCGGCGCAATGACCTTGTTGGAGCCTAGAGCGAATTACAGGTGAAACTGTAATTAAACAGTAACGCTCTATGCGTACCTTCTCCAGTAACCTAGAATGGAGCGGAACGTTATCAATAATCAGCGACACGATGCGCCCCTCTACAAAACGTTACAGGAATAGACTCCCTCAACCATTTCTCGAACGCGACGTGGTTCACGTCCTCATGATAAGCTTCTCCAGATGACTTCCGCTTGTCCACGATAATTTTAGTGGAGTCTGGGACAGTTCCTTCGTCAGTGATCGCACTGATCACTATTGCTCGTTTGCCCTTGTTTTTTTGTTGCGGCGGTTTTCCCGGCAGAGTACTCCTCCATTACGGCTTCCGGTGCAAATCGCGGAACTGCACTATCGATCCATCTCTTTTTGGTGTCATCGATTCAAAGACCCAAATTTCATCAATGGCAATGGCTTTTGTTTTTGCCTGTGCTATTTCGGTCAAGTGTATCTGCTATTTCTGACAACGTCGGAGGGCTCAAATATCTAGCGTTGCCCTTTATTTATTTCAAAGCAGATTCCGAGAGCGTGCATGAATTGCCGGAGAGTAATGTAAGACATGTGGAATGTAGGATACGTTTCTAAGACCTGAATGCAGTTTCTTCACTGTTACAGCCACCTCCTCTTTCAGTTTATTGTGTATGAGATGTCTCACCATGTCCCCCCATTCATTGCCGTATTTCCTCGATATGACCTCTTTCAGATGCTTCCTGTCAAACTGTAGAATCCTCCTCTCTCGTGGCACTGATTCGCGCCGTTCCCCAACATTCACCACAGCGCACGGTGAAGTTGCGCGTGCACGTGTCCTAAGCTGTACTGGTTGGTGGAAAATTGTCCCTCTCCGTTCACCCCGAGGAATTCATTCACTTGCTCGAAAAAGAGTCTGATGTTCTGGACAATATTCTTAGCTCTTCTTCCTAGGCGTTGAACGGGCTCAGGTGACGAGGTAAAATGCGGTGTTTCAAACCACACCACCGTCTTCTTTTTCAGCAACCCAGCAAGTTCCAATAGGTGAAGTGCTCATAACGAGAACCACTAGATGAATAAATGTGTATATCTAAATAAGATGTGCTCCGAAACTAACGACTCCCGAGGATCTTTCTGCAGTTGTTGTTCCAGAAGGTATTAGTGCTACATGCTGGAGTGTTTGAATTTACACCACCGAGAACGGACTCACATGCAACTAGTTGTCCCGGAATGCCACAACGAGTTCGCAAAAATAAATTAATAAATTATAAAATAATAAGTATTCATAAGCCAATCACATATAAAAATACTCATCACTTGAGGTAGGGCCGAGAATCGGAAATGAGCGTCGTCATTCTCAAGCACGTACAAAAATAAACATGCAGAAGTGAAGGCACTATTCCACTTGCTTTGCCCCAAAATCTCAGAATCAATGATTTTTCTGATGGGTTATTCGACATGCTGATCACGAATATCACATTGATTTTGCACCCCAATTCCGTTGGATAACGGTAGGGTTAGGGTAAGTATAGTACCTCACAGAATCTCTTGAATTCTTGTCTACGGGGGTTATTTGACATGCTGATCACAAATATCACAATGATTTTGCACGGCAACTAATTTTTGTAGGCCTATGGTAGGATACTTACCCTAACCCCAACGTGACCCTACAAAAATAGGGTTACCGTGCAAAATAAATGTGATATTCGTGATACGCATGTCAAATAAGCTCCATAGACAAAAATTCAGATTCTGTGAGATACCGTACTTACGCTAGCCCTACCGTTACTCACCGAAGATGGGTTTACCGTGCAAAATCAATGTGATATTCGTGATCAGCATGTCAGATAACCCCTCTAGAAGGCGTCATAAAGAAATCTTTGTTAAAAGACTTTGGGACAGAGCAAGTGAAAGAGCCAAAGTGAAAGCATGTTCTTTCAATGGAACATACCAAAAAGCGCTCTAGAACATGAATAAAAACTATTTCTGATCATTATCCAGTGTAAAATACTATAATTTGGTAATACTATGAGGGCTCGCAAACTCCACCGATGATGTGACCTGGATTCTTCCACCATTTAGCAGCATACTCAGAGATTCCGAGATGACAAACGCAGCAGGATCTGCTTAGGCACGCCCTCAAAAAATGGAAGGCAGACATCGCTACAGGATGAAAAACTGCTGCATTCCTAGTGCTGGGTGCAGCTCATCCTGTGTTTGGGTTGCATTAAGGGGGCAAGCTGCTGCCCGGTCGACTGTGGTGCGGCTGGACCTGCGTTCTTCCTCCTCATTGTCACGTGACGTTCCGCTCCCTAAGAGGTGTATATAAGCCGGCCGCTGGCCATCAGAGCTCAGTTGTGTTTCCCTCGGCGGGCACAAGGCGACCGCTGCGATAGTCGTCTGGCCAGCTGAGGCCCGGATGAAACCGTGGCCCAGCGCAATAATTGGTCGGACAGGGTGTCGGGCTGCGGACGCATGCGGCTGCATCGCGGGTGCAAAAGTCCCCTGCGCCCACCGAGTGCTGTTACGGGGGACGCACACGCGTTTGAGAACATTTTTGGGTAAGCTTAAGTAAGCAAGCGCTTACCCAAGTCTGCGCTAGAAATACGGCTGGATCTGAGATCCGCTCAGAGAGAACTGCCATCCTAGATTCATGGCACGCAAACCGTTGCCCCTCAATGGCAGCAATGAGGGGAACAAACGCAGCTTGCGGGGCGACAAAATAAGCTTAGACATCGAGGTGTAACTGCTGTAGAAACGTGTTCGGGCTGTGTTTGTCCTCTCGAAATCTCTGAGTACGTTGTGCAGTCGAAGACTGAAAAGAATTTGTTGAGGTGATGATAACAAGTAATCATGGTATATAAGTGTTGAAGTAGAGAGGAATTAAATTAACAACAAAGAACTGTTGAAAAGTGATAAGGATCAAAAAAATAACCTCATCAGACAAAAGCTCAACTAATTTACCCTTATCAATGAAAAGACCGTAGAGAAAACTCAAAAAATCATTCCCGTCTCGCATCTTATCCGTGCACTTGTTGATAGCGATAGCCTAAAACTCAGGTATCATCACAAGCATAACAAAAACAAGATGAGAAAGTCCAGCGTCCCGCGCCGTTGTCCCGCCTCTTGTCTACGGACTTTTGGGGTTTACTGTACGATCATTTATTTTCATGTTTGCAGTTTTCTTCATGTTGTTGCATTCTTCCTAATCCTTGGAGTTGATGGACGAACTTTTAGTGTCTCGAAGTAATTTCAGTAATTTAATAATTTCATAATCATAGGACACTCCCCGAATTTCCCGCTCCCGGCTTTTCCTCTGACCATGGAATTTTCTCTCTAGTACCATTGTGATCAGCACATAAAATAATTTTGGTACCCAATTTTTGAGCTTACGGCAGCAACGATGGCTTTTTAAAGCTTTATTTTTCCCTTTCCGCACACTTCGCGGTCATGACACACCTTCAGATTATAACACGTTTATTTGCCGCTCAATCGAATTCACGGAATTTCGATAATTTATGGAGCATATATGGACCATACTGATTTCATATAGCCCGCTACTCCTGCTCCTTATGGGGGATTCTGAGGACATCCGCGTCGATAGACATCGAACATGCAAGACTGCCTATCTCAATTTTCAGCCGCTAATTTCTCACGGAGCTGCATTCAATATTGGCTGGCAACGACCCACTGTAGTCCTACTTCAGAAATACAATTAGAACTAGTCACAGCCTGCTCCGTTGGCTTTGCTAGGTAGTGATCCAAGTAGGCAACATTTGCCCAACATCGAGTTTTCCCCACACTTTCTTTCTAAAACCCATGAATCGATAGCTCAAAATGACGGAAGTTGCTCGCTGACATTTTCTGATGTCTGACCCTGTCAGAACGTGTCCCAGTCTCTTACTGGCCAGGTCTGCTTTCGCCGGTAAGTGAACCCAAAAACGCGACCGCAACCTCGAAAAATTCCTTTTCCTGAAGGTCTTTATTGTCTTCCGCTATCACGTCAACGACTCTCCCATTTACCATAATTACGAAGTTTAGTATATAGACACCTCATTCATGACCAATCACAGTACTTGGAACAGGATTTGGTCACTTTATCAATTGTGATACTTTGTTCCCTAGATGTCATCAGTTATCGTCTATTTCGCGCAGATCAGACACTTGAGCAAGCAATGGACGGTGTCTGGTCTGGCAGCGTCGGACCTCAGAAAGCTCCTGTGAGTAATCTCAGTCATTTTGAGCCTCCCATCCACAGAGTTTATTAAAGAAATATGGGAAAACCTCGATGTCGGGCGAGTGTTGCCTACTTGGATCGCCACCTAGCAAAGCCAACGGAGCAGCCAGTGACTAGTTCTAACTATATTTCTAAAGTAGGACTACACTGGGTCCTTGTCAGCCAATTTTGGATGAACCTCCGTCAGCAATGAGCGGCTGAAAAATTGAGATAGGCAGTCTTGCATTTGCAATGTCTATCGATGCGCATGTCCTCAGATTCCCTCTAAGGAGCAGGAGTAGCGGGCTGCATGAAATCTGTGTGATCCACAGATGCTCCAAAAATTATCGAAATTCCGTGAATTCGATTGTGCGGCAAATAAACATGTTAGAATCTGAAGGTGTATCATGACTGCGAAGTGTGCGAAAAAAGAAAAATGAAGTTTGAAAAAGCCAGCGTTGCTGCCGTGAGCTCAAAAATTGGGTACCAAGGTTACTTTAGGTGCTGATCACAATGATACAAGGGGGAGAAGTCCATGATCAGAGGAAAACACGGGAGTGGGAGGTTCGGCGGGTGTCCTATAATTATGGAACACAGGGAACTCTCATGCACTCTCATTCGAAAACACTAAAAATTCAAAATTTAAGTGACTTATCGTTTGGTAGTTGTGCGCGCCTAACAACTGACGCCACATAAGATGACTCACTATGTAACACTATTAGTCATTAGCGAACTCTGTAGTCGAAATGATCTATTGATGGGTCAGAACTTACCTCTTTACTGAATTTGCACTTCGTGAACGTGAGCTATCACTACATGACGCTAAAAGAATTCTTCGAAGATGTTTAATAAATAAAGATGAAACACCTTGGCTTGTATTAACATGGGTGGCGTAATTGGCCATGTGCGTGTACGTGTCTAACAAGTCGGTGCATATAAAATAACGTGTCATGCGATAATATGAGCAACAAAATACTCGACATTTAGTTAGCGAAATAGTCGACAGTACCTGTGATGTAATGAGTCTTAATTTCACTGTTTGGAGAAATGCACCTCAATAAAACTAGTCATTATCGTAAAACGAAACGGGTTAACAGCGGAAGCGCAGTTAATCTCTCTGGAAATCGTCAAACCCCGGAACGATGCCCTACCCCGGCTGGTATTAACATGGCTGGCGTGTTGAGCCAGGCCCCAGCACGAGGTCTTCGCCGAGCCAAAATCAAAACGAAGTCCCTTTTGAAAATTCAGCATTTTACGAAGCACCACTCGAATATACAAGAGGAGGAAACCACCATGGAGCTAGTAGAAAAGTTAAAATAAAAAAAAATCGTTGTAGACATATAATTATCGTTGACAGGTTCTGCAAATTTCTTAACGAGGTTCAAGCCGAAATTGAGTTCACAGTCACCCCCATAATCGAGGAAATACAGAGTCTTTTCGTTTTGAGAGTGCGTATGCTGTAGCAGCGGCGCTACTGGCATTGGAACATGCAGTGCAGTCGGTTCAATAGCATGACACTGAGAACTCACAAGGCAAAGTGGCCCAAAATCCTCACTCTTGAGCTGGTGGTGCGAACAACACACGTCAGTACTACAGGGTATTTGCCCTGGAGTGGAAGTTGTGTCGCATATACGCGCGCGAGCTGACCCATTCCAACCATTCAAATCTTTAGTTGAAAGATTTGAATGGTTGGAATGGGTCAGCTCGTTATTCGTTATATCTTCGTCATTCATCATCCTTACTCGACCGTGTACGGCCGTGCTTTGACCGGCTCTCGTCTCGCCTTACTTGCTCGACGGATTCGGACGGATTCTACGCCTTTTCGCGTGCGACCCGCGAATATTCCACAGCTCCTTGATATTCTGGTCGCATAATCAGGTCACATCGTACTACTTTGACGAAACTTCAGAGTTATGAGCGCTACTATCGACATGAGCTTCAGGGATGATGGAACTGGAAAGAATGGACTCTCGTCAACGATTTCACTTGATCTCAGAACAGCAGTCGAAGAAGTGAATCGGACCAAAGGTGTTCCAAAATGCGTCAAGAAAGTTCTGACTTCACTTGTAGAGCAGCTAAGTTCTCTTTCTCTGGCATTCGATAGAGTTTCGAGCGAGAGAGATTACTTGGCGCTGGAAAATCAGAACCTCTGTGATCGCCTGCGAAAGTTTGAAGCAGAAGGAAATCAATCATCTCCAAAGAAGCTTACTGAAAGATATTCATCACAGCCGCACGAATCGAATGATTACAATGAAAATGAAAAGCTCCGTTCGGTTGTGATATCAGGAATTCCAGAACATAACGGTCGCATTTCTGACAGAATGAACTACAACTTCGAATCTGTTTGCAATGTGCTTTTTCACATAGGTGTCGAATGTTGGCCGACAAATGTGTATCGCCTAGGAAAACGTGATCCAGGGAGGAGCAGATTGATCAAAGTCATTCTACCGTCGACGAAGTTTCAACGCGTAGCTGTCAGCAAAGC
>JARK01001337.1:4544174-4556418 GCA_000688135.1 Ancylostoma ceylanicum | reverse complement strand
GTCATTGTATAGGGCACATACGCATTCAACGCCTCTACGATACTCAGATGAAGTCGAATGCGTGGCGCATCCCTCGTGACGGGATTGATCAACGCCGACCACTTTATCCTTTATCCTTTATAGTCGCACGCATGCCAGTCGCACGCATCCAGTACACAATGCCCTTATTTCCCACTGCTTTCCTTTTTCTCTCCAAATGTGTCTGAATCGACCACCCCACCTTTCCGCTTATATGCGCCAGTAGCCCCTTATCGCTTGAAATGCCAAAACATCCATCGTAACAAACCATTTCGAGTGACCATTTCTACCTAATCGGTTACATGCAATCAACAACTAGGACCAATTAAATGACGTTTTTCTGTCAATTTTCCTAATTTTCCTGTCACGTTGGCTCCGTCTCCAGCGTTTCCCCGCATTTGGGTGCCGGCGCATCTTTATCACACCGTTGGACAATCCTGCCATTTTCTTAAACAGGCGCACAGCACCTCACGCCTAGTTGGCATCTAAAGTTGCCACCTTGTCGGGAGAGGTGCCACTAGGGTGGCACCTTAGGTGCCAACATGCGGGGTGGATTACTACCGCTCCTGATGTGCGGTTGGTGAAGTACAGACTCAGCACACCATAAATGTGAAAATAATGACTTACCTGCAGGGAAAATCGAACTGTCGTCGTGAGCACGCCTGGCCGTGTTCAGGCCGGTGCGAGTTTTCCTCGGCTCGATGCGCCAGCTAGAGCCATCGCGGCGCATGGCCCAGAGTAGTATATGTACTCTAGTGTATGAAATTCACACCATCCACAGGATTTCGTGGCGCTAGGCGCGCATACCTTCAGCAGAAAACTCCTCCGCGCTATGGATGCATGGGAAAAAGTGTCTTCATTTTCCGTTTTGTGGCGTGTTTCACGCTGTTTTCTCATCACCTCTAAGTTCATCCTCCCTGATAATCTCTCAATCCAGCGAAATCTCGAACACGAAAATTTCCGAGAGTGCTACCTTTAAATTAGTCCACAGCCCCAATCTTGGCGCGTTCGTATCAGTCCACGGCATCGTTCAGTTGGAGCAAACTCTCTAGAGCTTTGACTATCCGAACGATTCGAAGAACTTCCGCGCAGCCTAAACTCCATGGATCAGCTCGAAATGTTATGTGAGGGCAGCAAATAAGGGAGAAATGGAAGTGTCCTAAAAAACTCGTGTACTTATACGTAGATGTCCAGATTTCGGCTCTGCAAGAAATTACGAAGGACTCCTGCAGAGTGCACAATCTATGGATTGTCTCCAAAATTGCGTGACAGATGCGGCCGATGTTATAGAAAAGTGTATGGAAAACATCCGCAGTCCTATGCTAAGAAAAATGCTCACTGAGTGGCCTAGGTCCATATGTCTGCACACATCTTTTGCGCGGTGTATAAGTATCGTTTGATTTTTGGAACACTTCCGCTATACCGCTATAGTATACCGCTAGATCTCTCCTTGTTGCAAATATCGAGGGAATCCATGAAGCGTGGACTCATCAAGAGTCCATCGAGCTTCCTTGTTGAGCAGAAGGGTGGACTTCACGCATGTTCCTCTGGTGCGATACATAAATTTCGACTGATTCTTCAAACACTACTAGTACACATTTTACTCTCTCTTTTCTGAAGATTTCAAGGAAACTTATAATGTGAACCAGGGATGAGCGGGGTTCGGATTTGAAATTACGGAAGTGAGAACCCAAAAGTCGGAAGATCCAAAAAAACACAATTATCGGAAGTACAGGGAGTCGGAAGCGTTACATCTGGAAAAGAAGCTCTACCATTGGTTGCTCGCGTGAACTGGCCAATCACGGAGCTTGACCACGCCGCCCTCTCCTAGTACAACGCTCCACAATCTAGGAGTGACCTCTACATAGATCACTCTACACAAACATTGTTAGCCTAATACGACGTTATGGTCCATTTCGTAGTCCTACGACTGCAGTCACCGAATTTGCCATTTTGAATGGTCCACAGTGAAATTAATAACATTTTCAAAATAAGAAGAAAACTAGGTTGCACATTCATCAACGTTCGCGAGATTACCGTCTTCAAAATAGTACAAGGAGATGGGCGAAATCTAGTAAGTAATCATCCATTAGAATTCTTCGAAAATTCCTATGCAAAAACAGCGAAAACTTATGTTACGACCTAATATGATGAGAAATTGCCTTTGAAAACTTGGAGGTCGGAAGTCCTAAAAGCACGGGCCTTAGAGGTTCATCAAGACTCCGTTATTCTTCTCGCCTCTGATCCAGGTGTTCTCCAGGAAAATCTCCCGCTTTTTTGATCGCTCCGCCCCCTTGGGGGCGGGGCATCACTGCCTCAAAGCTTATAAAGATAGGCACTAAATTCTCTGCTTAGTTTCGATAGCATCCAGTGATGGGTACAGCTTCTAATGCTCCCATCGACGTCTACGTGCCTAACCTCGTTGGCTCCGCGAAATCTGTTCGTGCGGGCCTCGTCTTCCCGGTAGCGCGGGTGCACAGAGCTCTGAAGAACATTCGCCCGGGAGGGCGCGTCTCACTCAAGGCGTCCATCTATCTGGCTGCCGTCCTTGAGTACCTGGTGGCGGAGGTAGTGGAAATCGGAGGGAACGCTTCAAAGGATGATGGCAAGAGACGGATCGAGCCTCGTCATCTGTGTGTGGCGATCAATTTCGACGCCGAACTGAACAAGTTGGTGAACAAGGCCGTCTTCTCGGAAGGCGGCCTTGTTCCGGCTTCAGGGTTGTTCGAACAGAATGTAATAAGACTGTAAACATCGCAGTCTTCGACGTATGACCCAACGGCCCTCTTTAGGGCCAAATCATATAACCCAACGGCCCTCTTTAGGGCCACAACTACTGTCGAATACTTTACCAAAAACGTGCAAAACACACACAGACTAAGCGCGTTATTATTAGTCTTGATAGGATCAAAATACAGCAGATGTTAGCCTTTCCAAAGGGGAAACGTAACATAAATTATGATAATTTGCAGAAGAGACGCCATGACTTCACAAGTTGACTGGCTAGATGCCATTCTTAGGAAGAGAGAAGTCTACTAAGACATTGGAATAATGGGCCCGTAGTAAACCCTCCCTCAGCTAAGATGATCTTAGCTGAATGGCTCTGCTGAATAATCGAGACATCGTCTGAAAAATCGCTCATTCCCACAATGAAAGATGGAAGCTCTGCTTAAAGATGAATCTCATCTGAGAACAACGGCAAAGGTCAGGCTGAATCACTAAGCCCACTATTCAGCCAACACTCTAAATTTTGGTCATAGACGCGAAATAGCATTCACTTTGAAGAGTGCGTCGGCTGAATGCCTTTAAGTTGCTGCAGAGTAACTTAAAATCGTTCAGCCAACACTGTCTTCGGATAGAATGGTGCTTTGATGGTGCAGAGGCGTTCGAAGAAGGGGAAACGCCTGCAGACGGGTCCAGTTATGGGATAAGGGTGCGCCGGCGTCGAAAAGTGGTGAAACACCTGCAGACGGGTCCAACGGTGGGATAAGGGTACGCCGGCGTCGAATAGTGGTGAAACACCTGCAGACGGGTCCAACGGTGGGATAAGGGTACGCCGGCGTCGAAAAGTGGTGAAACACCTGCAGACAGGCCCAACGGTGGGATAAGGGTGCGCCGGCGCCAAAAGTGGAGGAGACGGATCCATGTGGTGATAAGAGTGTGCCGGTGCCCAATGTGAGGGGAGAGGGGTCCATCGTTGTGATAAGGGTGCAGCGGCGCCCAAAGTGGGGAAAAGCTCAAAGGGGGTTCCATGGTGTGAAACGGTGTGCCGGGAATCAGAGGTGTGGGATCGCTTGAAAAAATGAAGAACTGCAAAAGACGGGTCCAATCCTACGCAAGAATTCATTGCGGCCTTCGCTACTACATGCTTCCCTTCCTCCCCTACACTCAGACATTCGCTCGGGAGTCCTGCCTGACAAAAAGCTTTCTTATCTTTTTCGGGACAAAATAAGGAGCTTCGGCGGGAGATATCATTTTGGTTTGTTGCGGGATTAACTCGAGAATGGTGCGGGTTCGTGATTGCCACGTGGTAACCCTTATCAAATGAGGGGTATATAAGGGCCTCACTCTGCAGGTAGGCTTCAGCCTACTCTCCGCTTTGGCGGAGAGGAGTCCAACGGGACTCGTCTGGCCTGCTGAGGCCCGGTTAAGACCGTGGCCCAGTCTGAAGACCAGACGAGATGCGTGGGAGGCCGTCGCGCTCGGCCGTGACGCGGATGCGAAATCCGCTAGTAGCGGCCGGCGTTAGCCCACGGACCGCACACGCGTTGCGGTCATCGTGCATTTTTGTGTTCTTTCGTTTTTCAGTTTCGGGACAAAATCCGGTCTCCCGCACCATGATACTGATATCATTTTCGGGACAAAATCCGGTCTCCCGCCGGAGCTTTGCGGGACAAAATCGGGATGTTGCGGGACAAAAACTCAAAGTTTTTGATGATTCCCGCTCACCCTCGAGCGGGAGTCATCATTTTGTAGTGCGGGACTCCCGAGCGAATGTCTGAGCACCTACTTGCTCCTCATTTCGTTGACCCACTCTCTGTCCTTTCCATTCGTGTCTGAATGAACCACCTCCTTTCTGTTCACCCACACCGGTAGACCCTTATCACTTGAATTACCACAACAGCCAGCTAAACATAGATCACTCTAAGTGACCACCTGCATTGGATCGGTCACATCCGAATATTCTTACAAAGGAAGGATACGAGATGCCCGTGGCATTTCGAAATGAGATATGCCTAGCAATGTGAAGTTGGGAATGCTGATCTGTAATATGTTCTCCATTTGTGCTCAGTGTCATTGCAGGAAAAGTTCTGACCTTGCATGTGCAGTGTATACGTACATGGACCTTCTACAACCATCTACCGTAACCACACGGAAACAACGTTGCCATGCAGAATGGATATAGAATCTGTGATCAGCAGTCCAAATAACCCCATATGCAAAATTTCACCGAAGAAACTACCCATTGCTCCGGTTTGCCAAAGATGGAAATACTCGTAGCTGTCGGATCAAGGGAGGTATACATGTGTGGGCGTAAGCAAGTTTAGGCACCTCGCAGAATCCTTCCAAATTTTGCAGAGAAGGGTTATTCTATGCGCTGATAACAAATGTCAATATACTTTTGAGCGGCAATACCATATGGATGCCGAAATGGACAATTTATCTCGGTTCGCCACAGTGTTTCTACCGTAACCTTGGAAAAATGGGGTTGCGGTTCAAAGTGGGTACGATGTTCGTGTTCAGCACCCCAGATAACCCCTACAATGGAGAGTTTCGGCGTAAAAAAATTCTTGAAAATTTGGGCCACGTAAGCACCACATGCTTACCACTAGCAGTTACACTGCTAGTAAAGACGAGGTTATGAGAATCCTTTAAAAAGTTCCCGCACTTTCAGATCATGGAATTATAAGTGAAAAACATTATTAAAATAGATAGAATAGATTCTCAGAGCAAAACAGCACGTGGAATAGAAATGTAAAAGTCTGAACTGCTGCAGGGATTGAACCTGGGAATGTTTCCTTGAAGTGCGAGACACTTACCACTACACCACAACTCACCTGACCTAATTGCTACTCGATCAATGAGACTTTCATGAATGATCCGACTTCGGCAAAACGGTGGATTCACTTTCTCTGATGAAGCTCCGAGGGACCCTGGGTTAGAACTGACCCGGAAATTCCTGGTCTGCCCCGCAACCATTCCGATTTACTCGTAAGATCTACTGGAAATAATCCCGGAAAATCTCGGTTTTGCCACGGAAATCCCCTGGTTTCCCCACGGGAGTCCCACGGTAGCCCCACAGTGGGCCCACCAATGGCCCATGGTGGCCCCTCCATTTGCCCACGGTTGACATGCCGAATATCAACCATAGGATAGCGATGGGCCCACCGTGATGTGAAAGTTCAGAGTATATGTAACCGGTTCAACCTGGAATGAACACGGCGAATGGTTTATCATTCTATGCTTGTTGTGAGTGATACGATGATAACAGTCAGCTTGAACATATAAAAGAGGACGGTGCGGTGTGCTCAGATACAAATGAGGATAGAACACGCAGGAGGGGACGTGATGTGGGCAGAATGAAATGGGTGGTATAATAGTCACTGCTGAGGCTCGGGATTTGGTATTTTCTCACTGTATTTAGGCACCAGAGGATAAATAGAACAAAAATAAATGATCAAGAACATTTTCTCGCTACTTTGCACGGGCGCATCTCTTCTATATCTATCGAGCCGTTAGCAAGCGGTTACCCACTTTCAAACGGTGACGCATGTTTACCCACCGTTAGACCCATCTCCAGGCGTTTCCTCAATTTCCAACGCCGGAGCGTTCTTGTCATAGCAGTTGACCTGTCTCCCCGTCCCTCCCCCCACTTTGTACGCCGCCCCACTTATCCCATCGTTGCGCCCGTTTGCAGAAGTTTCTCCTCTTTTCGACGCCGGTGGACCCTTATCCCATCGTTGCGCCCGTCTGTAGGAGTTTTCTCTTTTCGACGCCGGCGCACCCTTATCCCATCGTTGCGCCCGTCTGTAGACGTTTTCCCTCTTTTCAACGCCGGCGCACCCTTATCCCATCGTTGGACCCGTGTCCGAGCGTTTCCCCGGTTTTCGACGCGGGCGCGACCTTATCCCACCGTTGGCCCCATCTCCAGACGTTTCAACCACCATTGGATCCCGTCACACCCTTATCACAGAGTTGGACACGTGTCCAGGTGAGTCCCCAGTTTTGGACGCTGGCGCACCCTTACCTCACAGTTGGATCCATTTCCGGGCGTTGCAGCTACTGTCGGAAGCCGGCGCACCCTTATCACACCGTTGGACCCGTGTCCAGGCGTTTACTCAAGAAACATTGGTATCTTCAATAGCGAAAACAAACAGGAAGAATACCAGAAAGAGAAAGAGAACGAAGACCAGCGAATGATTTGCTTGCTTATCATATCGATCGAACCGATCTGGATATCGTCTGATACCTATCATATGAGAATGATGCTAGGCTGACCATTTCTTCAGCAGATATCTGCTGAGGAGGGTTTACTACGGGCCATGCTAACCTTGTTTAAAATATGTTTATCGACAGTGAAACGGAAATAAAACCATGCATCCTGGGGAGAATTTTCTTGTGCAAACTATGACTTTTTAGTGTCTAACTGGATCCTGGATTAACTCTGTCCATGCAATTATAATATCTTACTCAGAGACACTCTGTACTTCCGACTTCCGACTCCCTGTACTTCCGATAATTATGTTTTTTGGATCTTCCGACTTTTGGGTTCTCACTTCCGTAATTTCAAATCCGAACCCCGCTCATCCCTGGTTCACATTATAAGTTTCCTTGAAATCTTCAGAAAAGAGAGAGTAAAATGTGTACTAGTAGTGTTTGAAGAATCAGTCGAAATTTATGTATCGCACCAGAGGAACATGCGTGAAGTCCACCCTTCTGCTCAACAAGGAAGCTCGATGGACTCTTGATGAGTCCACGCTTCATGGATTCCCTCGATATTTGCAACAAGGAGAGATCTAGCGGTATACTATAGCGGTATAGCGGAAGTGTTCCAAAAATCAAACGATACTTATACACCGCGCAAAAGATGTGTGCAGACATATGGACCTAGGCCACTCAGTGAGCATTTTTCTTAGCATAGGACTGCGGATGTTTTCCATACACTTTTCTATAACATCGGCCGCATCTGTCACGCAATTTTGGAGACAATCCATAGATTGTGCACTCTGCAGGAGTCCTTCGTAATTTCTTGCAGAGCCGAAATCTGGACATCTACGTATAAGTACACGAGTTTTTTAGGACACTTCCATTTCTCCCTAATTTGCTGCCCTCACATAACATTTCGAGCTGATCCATGGAGTTTAGGCTGCGCGGAAGTTCTTCGAATCGTTCGGATAGTCAAAGCTCTAGAGAGTCTGCTCCAACTGAACGATGCCGTGGACTGATACGAACGCGCCAAGATTGGGGCTGTGGACTAATTCAAAGGTAGCACTCTCGGAAATTTTCGTGTTCGAGATTTCGCTGGATTGAGAGATTATCAGGGAGGATGAACTTAGAGGTGATGAGAAAACAGCGTGAAACACGCCACAAAACGGAAAATGAAGACACTTTTTCCCATGCATCCATAGCGCGGAGGAGTTTTCTGCTGAAGGTATGCGCGCCTAGCGCCACGAAATCCTGTGGATGGTGTGAATTTCATACACTAGAGTACATATACTACTCTGGGCCATGCGCCGCGATGGCTCTAGCTGGCGCATCGAGCCGAGGAAAACTCGCACCGGCCTGAACACGGCCAGGCGTGCTCACGACGACAGTTCGATTTTCCCTGCAGGTAAGTCATTATTTTCACATTTATGGTGTGCTGAGTCTGTACTTCACCAACCGCACATCAGGAGCGGTAGTAATCCACCCCGCATGTTGGCACCTAAGGTGCCACCCTGGTGGCACCTCTCCCGACAAGGTGGCAACTTTAGATGCCAACTAGGCGTGAGGTGCTGTGCGCCTGTTTAAGAAAATGGCAGGATTGTCCAACGGTGTGATAAAGATGCGCCGACACCCAAATGCGGGGAAACGCTGGAAACGGAACCAACGTGACAGGAAAATTAGGAAAATTGACAGGAAAACGTCATTTAGTTGGTCCTAGTTGTTGATTGCATGTAACCGATTAGGTAGAAATGGTCACTCGAAATGGTTTATTTTACGATGGATGTTTTGGCATTTCAAGCGATGAGGGGCTACTGGCGCATATAAGCGGAAAGGTGGGGTGGTCGATTCAGACACATTTGGAGAGAAAAAGGAAAGCAGTGGGAAATAAGGGCATTGTGTACTGGATGCGTGCGATTGACACGCGTGCGACTATATGATGAAGAATAGGGGCCAGTCGCATCGCAGTCGCAGCTCAGTCGCACGCGTTTCCGGCCTCACGACGGCCGCGCGTTCTTTTCATTGAGAATTTCATGCCGCGTTGACCGGTCTTCATAGAAAATCTTCCGCAAATGGATGCGTCCGTCTGAAAGTCGTACGCAATTCGCATCTAGTATAATTTGCGCAATAGTGTGCACGTAGGTCCAGAGGAGAAAATGAATCATGTTGGGAAGAAATCCGCAATGGATACGCACCCTAATCACACAGCTAGACCCGTCCCCAGGCGTTTCCCCACTTCTGGACACCGGCGCACTTCATTCGCAGAGTTGGACTCGACGCATATCGCTATTGCCAATTCTGGACGCTGGCGCACCCCTATCAGACCGTTAGACCCACCTCTAAGCGTTTCCCCACATTTCGAAGCCGCCGGACCTTCCCGAAAGCGTTGGGCTCCTCTCATGGCGTACTGGTAGTAAATGAAGTTGAAGCTCCCAACCTGGCGGCACCTCGGACATGCTCTGGGCATGTCCGAGGTGCCACCAGGTCGAACCTCCCGTTTTGCACACTCTCTCATCGCTCTCGCATCCTGTGTCTCTTCTCCAACAAAGTGGCATCTGAGATGCCACCAGGGTGGCACCTCAAGGTGGGACCTAGCTCGCTCCCAAACAGGTCGCGACCATGTCGGCACCTCAAACACCCAATCAGTTTTCACGAGTGATCGAAAAGGTTTGCACTGCCCACTGAGCAAGGGGTTAGAGTAGGTCACTAAGAAAGCATAGGTTTCAAAAACAATGAAAAACGCTGGAAATTCCCACCGATTTAGGAGTCTCTTTCTCCTCAAGGCTGCCGCATAGGTGGCACCTAGGTGGCACCGAGGTGCCACCCTGAGTTGCCAACTTTTAGGGTGGATTACTACCGGCTCAGCTACAAGTCGAGGATTTCCACGGGTGCTGCCTTTAAAATCGCTAATGACCTTCTTCAGTTTTTTGGGCTTGAACTTACCTTAATAATTTTGCATTCTTACTAGAATATTTGTTTTCCAGTTTCCAGACTTGGGTGCAGGTTTTGGCGGAAGTTTCGCAAGCGTGCACTTGCATCCGCACGATGAGGAAGGTCGAACCCCTCTTCACACGACTGTTACTTCAGGTGTGCTGAATAACCGTTCTAACTGCTCTCTTTCCTTCCTTCCTTCCTTAGCGTCTGTCCCGCTCTTATGCAGGGTCCGCTCTTCTGGATCGCAGTCGCCATTTGCACCGTTCATGTGCTTGGACAGGTGTAAGCCCACGATCATCAGGTAGTTGCGCCACGTATCTGTCCAGCGCAACTTCGGATTTTCTCCAAGCCTCTTTCCTGAACCTCAAATTCGTAAGCAAACTTCTCGGCTGATTACTCAGTGGCGCGTAGCACATGGCCCAACCAACGCAAACGCTGCTCGCGCATTTTTTTCCTGGATGGCGCTACCCCATATCGCTTCTATCTTTCTAACAGCACTGCTATTGTTATCAAAAAAAAACAGGGTGGTCCAAAAATACGGAGACAAGGTTGCAATGCGAGTTCCATGAGTTATCTCGTATTTTGGTATTTTGCATCTAATCTTTTGTTTTCCATCTGGTCAATCAATCATACAGGTCCCTCCAGGACAATACCTAGCACTTCTGACACTGAGCGGCCGGTTCTGGTTTATACGATTCTCAATGAATTCTCATGCTCAACTATCCTACCACGGAAATGCTAAAGAATATATCGCTTCTATATCTTCTGGACCAGCAGTTCAACCACACGCTGAACACGTTCTTCGTAGGTTAAAGTCTATTTTACTGGACAAAGCTCCTGAAGCACTTTCTCTTCTGGATGAACTCGTTGTTTTGCTGTCGCCTATTCCAAAAGAGATAGTTGAGGAGGAAAAAAGGGCGCGCTCGGTGGTGATAGCAGGAGTAGCTGAAGCTCAAATTAGTATGCCTCCTTTCCAGCGGCAGCTTCGTACCGAGAATTCTGTGCATGAGATATTAGGTTGAGTCAAAAGTCCTCGGACAATATGGTAGTGATGACTTCTAGGGACCATAACTCAGCATTGAGCCAAGTAAATGGAATGCGCTAACTACCTTTCCATAGAGTATAAAAGGCGCTTCAAACTGCATAATAACAAACATACCGAAGCAGCCCTTTGACTGCCACTGTGCGGCGCAGAAACAAGCCGTCGCCACTCCACTTTCGCAACTCCTTACTATTTCTCCATCTATTTGGTCAAGAACACGCGGACATCGGTAGACGTCTGGAGGAAGTTTACAAGGGGAATGCCCCCGTTAGAGCTACAGGCTAGAAGTTGCACTCGAACCTCGTGTTGGGCAACTATTCCATCGGCGGCGTAGCGTTTGGGTCCCGTCGAAAAATGGGCGTGGCTAACGATGCCCCGTGGATACGCACGCTCTGCGCCGGCGATAAGTGACAGCCAGGCAGGCTCATGCGAACGTATCAAAATGCATAAATTCCGAAAAAAAATTTGAAAGGATTCAGTTTTAGGAATGGAAGGAAATAGTCCGTTCCTTTTGCTCTTACGTTCTGAACATTCCTAATGAACATAACGAGACACATTATTCTGAAGTTGTTCTAAAACTCTGTCTATCTCAAATTTTGATGCGAAAAGAATCATAAGCAAGCACTGAACCGTGATTTCAACGATTTACTAGAATTTTTTGATTTTACAGAGCTAATAGCATGTGCTTTCATACGCTTATATAAGCCTTTCTGACTGTCACTTACTGCTGGCGCAGAGCGCGCGTATCCATGGGGCATCGTTGGCCACGCCCATTTTTCGACGGGACCCAAAGGCCCTCCCTCCTATTCCATCGAAGACAAAGACAGTTCGGGGAGCCCGATGGAGTTAGATTTGGACTTGCTGTGGAGACAGGTAGAAACCGATCCACATCAAAACACTCAAACTGGCAGTCGCTGTTGCGATGAGTCAGATCGTGGTTGTTCGTCGATTGAAGTCGATCGGCAAGGCGCGAAAACTCAGTGGATGTGTACCACATGCTCTGATGCAGTATGACATATACCGCTGCGCTGATATGTCACTTTCTGTTCACACGCTGAAGCGAACCCACACGTGGCTTGAGTACCCATTCACCAAGGATGAGAAGTAGATTTCCTACTCTAACGGTTACCGTCGTGCCTGCTGGATTGACAAAGGTGCGGGTGCAGGAGGCATCCCTAAATCCAACGTACCCGCCGGAAAGGTTATGCTCTGCATCTGGTGGAGCGTACACAGCATCCAATGTTGGGAGCTGCTTGGCGAGGGACCTACAGTGACCGCAGACGTCTACTTTGAGCGACTGAGGAATTTGAAGGCAAATCTCGAAAA
>JARK01001337.1:4529978-4543880 GCA_000688135.1 Ancylostoma ceylanicum | reverse complement strand
GGAATCGAAATAGTTGAGCAATACACCAAGATTGGTATTCACGTTTATTCGGCTAACGTTTCGGCGTCGTCGCCTTCGTCAGAGCCTGGAAAGTCAAGAACATAAGTAATCTACCCCCTCAAACGCCTCATCACGCTACAAGATACGATTTAACAGAAAGATAGACCAAAAGCAATCTCAGAAAAAAAGCAAAACCACTAGCGCTGACCTGTGTAGCCGTAGTTCCGCGATGTTAGCGGACCACCTTGTGCACGAGTAATGCCGCTACTGGTAGTAGAAAGGTACCCCCCGCATCTGACCCCGTAGGTCAAAACCCGCAAAGGTCTTGGTACGGCGCCAGCTCGTTGGTCACAGCGATGCACTCATCCTTACGATTAATTTTTGGATTCCTAGCCATGATCCAAAACGCCTCTAACGTTTTGCGTGCTAGAGTATCGGGCTCATGCGACAAGATCGTGGCAGTTATGGTGAGTGGAGCGTTTTCATGACATTGCCTGCGATGGGCACCTAGAGGAGTATCGGCTTTGATCTTAGCGAGCCCCTCTAGATGTTCTTTGATGCGAATACACAAAGGCCTTCCTGTTTCGCCAATGTACTCCTCTCCACATGATTTGCAGGTGATAAGATAGATGACACCTGAAACCATACAGTCTCCCTGCCTCCCAGAGGGGCAAATAACACAGTCAGAGGTCCCACAAAGGCGGTCATACATGCGATTGCGTACCAGTTGACGCTTAAGATTTGCAGGTGGTATTTCTACAACTCTAACCGAATCCTGTAGGCCTGCCTCCCGCAAACATGCCCGCACAGCCTTGCTCACCCTATCTGATATGAACGGGAGGCAGAAAGGGATTTTGGTGGCGCCTTCCTGTTCGCTGTTTCTATGCCCCGCATGTCGGCCTTGCTTTGCCGGGTACCCATTGGACTCTGCGATCTGGCTAGCTAGATCCAAAGACGTGGCGCGTTCTTGAGGACCAGATGAGACCCCTACGGCTGTTCTGAACATGTTGTTGATGACTGACTTTTTGGTTTTACAAGGGTGCGCGGACCGGTAATGGACCAGGATGTTTTTTACTGCTGGGTTTCCTATACCATTTTGTTTTCCAAGTCCCCTCAGACAAGAATACTTGTACATTGAGGAATGCCAGCCAATTATCGTTGGGTTGTTCCCGAGTAAACCTTATGTGCGGGTATTGACGGTTCAGAAGATTGAAGCAAGTGTCCACTTCTACTTGAGTGGGACACACAATGCAGCAATCATCTATATATCGGCGATACAGAAGAGGTTTGCGTTCTAGTATGGGGCTCTCCACTTTTGACATGAAAACAATGGCTAATGTAGGTGCAAGCCTCTGCCCCATAGCTAATCCCCTAATTTGCCTATAGTAGTGGCCCGACCAACGGAGAATGGTGCAGTTTAAGCATTCGCTGAGCAGCGTCATGACCTGCCTAATAGTAAACCCGTACATGTTAAGAGAACCCTGATGTTGTGAAAGAAGCTCGAACACAGCTTGCATGGCGGCGTCGTTTGAGACATTGGTATATAGCGAGGTGACGTCGAAAGATTCCATCACACACTCGCCTTCTAATGGTGCACTGCGAAGTTGCTCAAGGAACATGTTTGTGTTAGAGAGGTGAGCGGGAACATACTTGAGCAGCTGTGTGAGAATTATATTGAGCAGCCAAGATATTCTATCGCTAGGGCCCCCGATACTACTTATAATGGGTCTAACCTTGAAATCCCTAGGGTCATTTGAACCGAGACCTGCGGCAGGAAGTTTGTGAGTTTTGATTAGCAAATAAAGGACTGGGCAAATGGGAAGTTCGTGTTTAAGACGCGCAATGGTAGCTCTAGGTAGTCCGGCTGATTTTGCAATTTCCACCCATACCCTATTCAAGCGGCGGTATTGCTTTGTAAACTCTCTTTCAGACGATGGTTGATAGAGAGTCTCATCCCCCAGGTGATGTCGAGTTATTGCCACGTCTAATTCACGTGATAGCACAACAAATTCACCTCCCTTGTCGCTGACTGAAATTTTGATCTTTCCTTGAGCGGAGAGGTCACGTACTTCGCGAAGGCCGCGGAGTTGCGCGGGCGTTAAATTGCATTGGGGGCGATTTTGTGAGTTACGTGAGATTATCGAGAAAACGGATGTGGCAAATAGGCGAAACTTTGTATCTACTATAGGGTTAGGCTCTTGAGGCTTAACGAACATGGATGGAAACGGAATAGGAGGCAAACCCGCATTGGCAATGTGTTGTCTTCCCATTTCTAGTTGTTCCTGCTTTGCTCTGTGTCGCAAGCGATCATGAACCACTTGGAGGCCGCCCACGATCTTGCGCGATACCCTCGGGCCTATTGATTGTGATGGTGCGAAACTAGGCCCCAAGTTCAAAACTGAGTGCGCGTTCTGAGACAGAGATACATCACCAATGACCGAAACTCGAGATTGAGGTGGCACGTTTTCAGAAGCAGCAATTGACTGATTATTACTTAGGCTACTTTGGCTTGCACTAGCTGGTAAATGCAATTTCCGATCATGTTCTAGATCTACCAGTCCGTCAAATTTTCTCTGCAGTCTAGATTTAGCATTAGAGCGAATAGAATCACAAATGTTCTTTGACCCACCCACGATTCTCCTCCAAAGAACGTCCGGCACGAAACGTTCACAACATTGTTCTTTGAACAGACATTTCGTCAGCATAGAGAACATGTGATCCTGAGGGTGAGCAAGGCTGTGCGGGCATGTTTGCGGGAGGCAGGCCTACAGGATTCGGTTAGAGTTGTAGAAATACCACCTGCAAATCTTAAGCGTCAACTGGTACGCAATCGCATGTATGACCGCCTTTGTGGGACCTCTGACTGTGTTATTTGCCCCTCTGGGAGGCAGGGAGACTGTATGGTTTCAGGTGTCATCTATCTTATCACCTGCAAATCATGTGGAGAGGAGTACATTGGCGAAACAGGAAGGCCTTTGTGTATTCGCATCAAAGAACATCTAGAGGGGCTCGCTAAGATCAAAGCCGATACTCCTCTAGGTGCCCATCGCAGGCAATGTCATGAAAACGCTCCACTCACCATAACTGCCACGATCTTGTCGCATGAGCCCGATACTCTAGCACGCAAAACGTTAGAGGCGTTTTGGATCATGGCTAGGAATCCAAAAATTAATCGTAAGGATGAGTGCATCGCTGTGACCAACGAGCTGGCGCCGTACCAAGACCTTTGCGGGTTTTGACCTACGGGGTCAGATGCGGGGGGTACCTTTCTACTACCAGTAGCGGCATTACTCGTGCACAAGGTGGTCCGCTAACATCGCGGAACTACGGCTACACAGGTCAGCGCTAGTGGTTTTGCTTTTTTTCTGAGATTGCTTTTGGTCTATCTTTCTGTTAAATCGTATCTTGTAGCGTGATGAGGCGTTTGAGGGGGTAGATTACTTATGTTCTTGACTTTCCAGGCTCTGACGAAGGCGACGACGCCGAAACGTTAGCCGAATAAACGTGAATACCAATCTTGGTGTATTGCTCACCTATTTCGATTCCTATACTACTCCAAATGCCAAGATTCAACGACAGTCGAACTTGGGATCTATTAAAAGATGTGCCAGCACAAAGTATAGTTCTGTCACGACAGCGTCCGACCACACATTGCAAGAACGGCCAATGCCGAACGAATGAAGTTCGGATGCACCATTTTACCACTCCCCCCGTATTCCTCAAACCTGGCTTACTTGGATTACCACCTTTTCCCGCATCTCCAACGTCATGTCTTTGCTCAAAAATTTCAAATCCGCGACGACATCGAAATGGCACTGGAGCACTTCTTCAAGAAGCGGTCCCCAGCGTTCTGGAGCAGGGGCACCTACGATCTGCCTAAACGTTGGCAGAAGACCAGCGATGCCTTTGGGGCATGCCTCAAATGATTCGCACTTATCGTTTGAAAATTGCAAGAGAAACAAAAATATTGTCAATTTGTCCGAGAACTTTTGACTCAACCTAATATTAAATACTTTGCAAGTTGAAGCCCGCCCAGTGGAAATCTACCGAATGGGTAATCCTTCCCCTGGGAGGGCTCGCCTTGTAAAATTAGTATTTGCTTCGCAACGGCCGTATTTTGAGATTCTCAGAAAAGCCAGAAACCTACGTCAGAATACACAGTTCAAGTCGATATACATAAGACGATTAGTGACTGAAGCGAAAAGATTGAAGGAGGAAGAACTGAGAAAAGAAGCCCACACTCTTAATTCAACTGAATGTAATGGCGAAAAATTCTACGTAGTGTATCGTGGCATGGTTGTTGAGGCTTGTGATATTCCTAATCACTTCCCACCACCATCATTCCAAAAAATTGAATAAGTCTCTCTCCCCGAGAGTTGACTGTGTTTTGTTAAAGGCAGCACCCACGGAAATTTTTGACTTCAGGATCTGAGCATACTTCGTATGTATCGAAGGTGCTTTACACTTTCTTAAACACAACAGTTCACGTTAGCATTGGAAAAACTGTTTTTGAAGCTCCATAATCAGGTAGCGTTCAACAAATATGGCCGAGTTTCGCGAGCCATGGATGAGATCCGGTATCAAAAGATCGATCTGGCAGTTTTTTTTCGCTAGGCGGATCTTTGCGAAATCAGCTATTTCTCATGAAATGCACCCTTCTCTGAACCGCAGCGAAAGAAATAATTAATGGAAAATTAGCAACAATTAGAAAAGATGTCATCTGAGAATCCAGACATTGTAAAATTCCCCGGGAGGGAAGAAATGGAAGAAAATTGAAAATTCGCCAGAAACTAGCGCTAAAAAAAGTGAAACAGCCATAATTACTGTGAGAATCTACTGGAGACGACCGCAGCCATCAGAAACAAAGAAAATGAAAGGATCAGAGAAAACTACACAATTCTGAAAGCATGACAAGGGAATTCCTTCGAAAAGGGCAACGTTTGACAAAGAGATCAGCTGGTAATCGATCTCTTCTGCGCTCCAAAAAGACTTCGGTGCTCTAACTGCGAAAACAAGACAGGGAAAACACGTACAATCAGCTGATAAATAGGTCCGTCTAAACCTAGGCGATCCTGTTGTAAGTAGATAAAAGGACGCTTCCAGTGCGGCTTGTGTGGCGAATATACTCCCCAAGTCCTGGGTTTTTTCAAAACTTTCGGAACGTTCGCAACGAAATTTTCCGTGGGTGCTGTGTTTAAATGCTAGGAGTTTACGTAACAAGATCACTGGACTTCATTGCTGTATATCGTCACCCTTTCTTGAATTCATAACGGAGAAATGGCTCAATAATACCATTAATGATTGTGAAATTATTGGCGAATTTCCCTACTCTGTAATAAGGAATTATCGCGAGAGAAGTAAAGGGGGCGGAGCGCGTATATTGGTCCACAATGCGCTGACCTTTGACCATAATCGAATCAATCATGAGTTACATATATAGCGATTCAGTGAGTATTGACTGCTTCTCTGATTCAATGTTACCCCACAGATTCATCCTCGTCTATCGACCTCCAGAGAGTACTTTAGATAAAGATGAACAACTTATTAAAGCTCTTTCTGAACTTTGCGCTGAATCCCAGAATGTTGTAATACTGGGTGACTTGAACCTAAATGGCATCAACTGGTCCTCTACCCACTTTCTGGGACAACACCACAATTTCGGTCAATTTTTCAAAAGCCTTGGTCTTAAGCAATGAGTCGAATTCCCTACACGTAAGGATGTGACCAGACGATGTTATCCTATGCGAAGATGAAAGTGAATCTCAGATCGAGAAACATGCGCCACTGGGAAACTCAGATCATGTAGTTTTGTCTTCCAAGTATAAGTTATCCACGAGATTTACTCCTACACTAACCTACCGTGATTTCCGTTCTGCAGATTTTGGTTCAATCGAACACGTTCTTCGAGTCAATGTTTTTGACGGCTATTTCTTCATAGACGATTTATATAATCGATTTCTGAATGTACTATATCCACTGATCGACACCTATGTCCCTGTCAAAAGTGTAAGCAAATCAAATATCCACTACCTCGTCCACGTCAGAAACCTGATGCAACTAAAAACGAGGCTTTTCAACACATTACCTGACCCATTGCATAGTGAAGAGTACAGAAATGTGAGCAAGAATCTGAATTGTCACTTGAAACCTTTTTTTTTGAATACAGAGAAAGAAAACTGGCCAAATCTAGGAATTTAGAGGAACTTCTCGCGTACGTCAAACAGAGAACAAACGCTAAATGCTGTGTTTCTATCCTTGTCGACACTGCTGGCAATAAATATTTTTCGGTTGACCAAAAAGCAACAGCACTAGCCAATTACTTCTCTGAAGTATTTCCGGAACCTAGCACATTCTACCCGTTGTTGAAACCTCAGACCTCCTCCGATTGTCCTATTCTCTCGTTCAGCTTATCCAAAGTTGGTAAAGCCCTCCGCACTATCAAGAGCTCCTTCTCAAAAACAGCCGATAACATTCCTGGATTTTTCTTCAAAAAGCTTTTCAAAGAACTTGCTAATCCATTGATGCATGTATTCAATATTTCGGTCTTGCTGGCTGATGTGTACCATCTTTACGGAAGATTGCTTATGTAACTCCTGTGCCTAAAAATTCACCTGCTTCTTTTCTCACCGACTTTAAACCCATTACTTTACTATCAACCCCTTGTAAGATCATGGAGAAACTTATTAGAGTTCGATTATTGGATTGGTTATCTGAAAATAAAATGATAACTGATATTTATTTTGCATGAGTTTCTACCTGGTAGGTCGACACTCACAAGTCTCTTTGATTCATATCACGAATTGGTTGTTGCTAACAAGGGAAGTGCACGAGGCTAACCCCGGGGATCGAAACGAAACATCCACCGTCGAGAGCATTGTCCAAGGTGATGTTAATGTATGTATATCATTTTTGCCCAATGCTCCTGGTACGTCCAGGAGAGCGCGTCAAAGATTTTTCGGCAGCCTTCAACTTTCACGGACCCAAGGTCTTTAAGAAAATCTTTTTGACTGAAACTTTGCATACGGGGGTTATTTGAGGTGCCGAACACGAAAATCGTATCCATTTTGTACCGTAACCGCATTTTTGTAGGGTTACGGTAGGAGTACGGTAGCGTGCGGTAGTAAGCGGTAGTACACCTACCGTAACCCTACAAAAATGAGGTTTTGGTTCAAAATGGGTGCGATATTTGTGTTCAGCACCTCAAATAACCCCCGTAAGCAATGTTTCAGTCAAAATGATCTTTTGAAGATATTGGGTCCGTGAAGGTTGAATAGTGCCAATTTTTCTATTGCCTCTGCCATAGGAGTCCTCCATGGGATTCATGAAACTATGAACGCGCAAACCAACCGTGGTTACCTTGAGTAGCTATCCTATAGACCATGGAAGGTTTGCAGACGGATTTTTGTATAAGTTAGTTTCGTTTGGTCATGCGCTCGTGAGTCCTAGCTCCAAGCATGCCAGCCGCGGCAAAGTGGTCGAGTGGGTTACGCATCGGTCTATCAGGCAGAAGATTGAGGGTTTGGATCCCGCCAGTGAAATCGGAATAGAATGGTTTAGCAAGAAAACGGAAAAGGATACCATCAAAAAAGAGACCATGTTACAACAACATCAAGTCGAAACCTTCCCTACCTAACATAGAACTACGCTTCAGATAGTGGAGTTGCTTTGTAGTTTGTGCAGTATTGCACATATCTGGTCTGTTGTAATAATTAGAACTACTTCAAAGAAGGTTAAAAGCTTGAAATCTAAAAATGCAAAAGCACATGCGCAGGCGGGATTCGAACCCTCGACCCTGCACCTGGCATTCTGATGCGCTACCCACTCGGCCACCGAGCCACTGATGCTACATCTTACTCTAGCTTACTTGAACAGGCTAAACCAAATTTCTCCAAAATGCGTCTTAAAACACTCCATAATCTATAGTACAACTAATCACGGTAACCACAGTTCTTCTGGGTGATCAATGCCTCATAAAATCCAGCGCTACATGGACTTCTGTGGCAGTGCAATGGCAAAATCTTTGACGCGCTCTCCTGGACGTACCAGGAGCATTGGGCAAAAGCGATATACATACATTAACATCATCTTAGGCAATGCTTCTGAAAATGGATATTTCGTTTCGATCCCCGGGGTTAGGCTCGTGCACTTCCCTTGTAAGAACCAAGGGAGATCTTCAGAAGTGATCGACTATGATCTTAGCGAAGCATTCGATACTATCGACCACAACTTTCTCCTTGCTAAACTTGAAAGCTCGGGATTACGGTGTAATCTACTGGAATGGATTTCCTCCTATCTTCGTAGCAGGAAATTTATTGTTTCTTACAAAGGTGCCAAATTTCCCTCAATGACTATTTATCTGGGGTGCCTCAGGGTTGTGCACTTTCACCTCTTCTATTTGTTGCTTACACTTTTGATATCTGCACAGCCTTATCTACAGACCCTCGAGTGGATCTTACTGCATATGCTGATGATATCAAGGTGTTTGCATCGTACAATAAAGCAGAAGAAGGTGAAATTAGAAACGCTCTACAAAAGTCCTGTTCAAATCTGATGAAATGGGCTAGAAAATGGAATATAAAAATCAATGAATCCAAAAGTTGTGCTCTTCCAGTAGGAGGTAATGCCCTCGGTATAACTTTTTCACATGAAATTGAATTGAAGCCGGTTAATATCGCAAGAGACCTCGGAGTAATCCTTGAAAGAAGCCTAAAATTTTCTTCCCATGTGGACCATATCATTATTCGCGCAAATAAAGCCCTCTCCTGTCTCTTTCGGACAGTACATTCTACCGACATCACTACTCTTCTGAAATTGTATTAGGTTGTTGCAAAATCGATGTCGGATTTCGACAAGTTGACTTTGAATTGTCGTAATTTGGCAAAAACTGAACCTTTCCTTCCGGTTCAGTACTCATTTGAATCGCCACATCTTTGCCATCTTTCTGCTAAATTTCTGTCCCATTAGCCCTGAAGCCAAGCTTTTTGAACCCAGGAAAATCGTTTTGAGCTAACGTATTTTTGTGGCTTATCCTTTCTCTAGGGAATGGGTCCCATCGCTCAAATTTGTGGTCATCTGTAGGGCAGCAGTCCGATGAGTAAGGCACATAAGGGAGAGTCTCGATCTCCGCCTGCATCTACTTCCAAAGCGTCTGGAGTGCAAAGTGTGGTCTTGGGCTACTGTGAAACACTAGGGGATGAATCGAGTTGAATCCACTTGTTCAGTTTTTCCGTCATGCTCGTTCCTCCGATTGTGCTAAAAATAATAGAATAATGAACCTCAAGGTCACCTTCGAGATATTGAACAGGTCTTCTGGTGATAGCTTCCACCGGTGATTTCAGAACGGTATTGACGTCATCGAATTTTAGTCTATAACTCTGCTGCACGTGTCTCCAATACTAAGTGACTTGGGCCAACACTGGGCTACCACATTATTGAACAATCCCTCCTGCATAGGATGGTAATATTTTATGTCCAAGCCACTGTCTTGCTATCGAGTTCGGACCCACAATACAGTTTGAGACGAATTTTAGCGGAAGAGTACATTTTTATTCAAGCCCGAAAACCACTACAAAAGTGAACAGATCTGAATAAAAATGAATAGGCAGAAAGAGGAAGAAATTTGTTTCGGAACAAGCGGAAAAGATATGGTGGAAGCACCATCTTCCATTCTGAAACGTCATTCCAAATTTCGTGCTTCAAAAATTCGACATCGATTTCGCAACAACCTAATATAAAGCCTGTATACGGCCCTTGCTCGAATATGGATCTGTAATTTGGAACCCACATCTGAGAAAAGACATTGAAAAAATAGAAAGCGTACAGAAACGCCTCACAAGACTACTCTATTATCGAGCTTTCCCTGACAAGACTTCTTCACATGCAGTACCATCGTATAAAAGTAGGCTACAAGAGCTAGGCTTGAGAACTTTGTTCTACCGAAGAGTTTTTGCTGCTGCTATTCACCTTTAAAATTATTCGTGGAGAGGTTTGTTTGAAACCGTCGGGGTACTGGATTTTCCGACCTACTAATGCTCACCGTTCTATTAGATTGTCCCAAAAACAATGGCCGTTTTAGAGGTGCGCATTCCAAGGTGCGTAACTCCGTTCAAACTCGAGCTTTTTCTTTGGAATAAAAAGTAGTATGATCAAAATTTCCAGCATATTTTTGCATATGCAGTAAAATTTTATAGAAAGGGAAGAGCTAAAATCATTAGAGTCAAAGAAGTGCGAAAGGTCAATTTTCAGCACACATTGTTTCACTTGAATTTTCTAGAGGAAAAGCGGTGTCATTGCATGTTCAAAAAATATTCTATCAGGCAAAGGTGTGGCCTACACAATGTTACAAGGAAAGATCCAGCGCCTCGCTCAGAGAAATTTTTGTTGGTTGGGTGTGAACCTATGTGGATTTGCCAACTCCGCCAGTAGAAGTGCACTTCTTCGGCTCACCAAAACTAAGGCGTCCTTTGCCGAATCTTGCGACAAAGGCCCTAATGGTGAAGGGCGAGGTATTTGGTGAATTCTGCTTTTGTCCTGGTCCAGCTCCTGTCGAACACCTCGACCAGAAATTCAACTATCAGGAAAACTTACACTTTTCTGAAATGTCGATATTTTTTGGATATTTTCAGATGTCCCCCAGCGATACAAGTAGGACAAAACTCCATTTTATTAGGCAATGTCCACTCATCACTAAAATTAGCCCACTTTTCCGTAAAATTCGGTAACGGTGCTTATTAGAGAGATTAAAGTAAACGGTGCCGTTAGTTAACCACTGGCCGGCGATGCTTTTGTTCAAAATCGACATCGCCTGTATTTCGCCATATTTAGTTGGCAAGAAGACTGAATGATTACTGATTTAGTTGCAACCAACCTAGCTACTAGCATTTTTACGGGATGTTTCAGTATTCTCGTCCCGCCTCCAGAACTATGCTATCGTTTCTGAGAACTTTCATGACCACCACCTGATCAAATTTGGAAACTCGTACCATTCCGGAAATGCTTCTCTAGTCACAGCTCCTGTGTGCTCACAACACGACTACCTAGCCGAATGCAGAGCCAACAAAAAATCCGGCTTTTGTCTTATTAGGGCGGAAAAAGTCTGAAAAATGGGAGAGCCCAAAAACCATGTTTTGTCTCATCACACAAAGTCCTCTGCAGAAACTACAAAGAAGAGCAATTGAGGGAGCTTTTTTGGGGTGCAGATAGAGCAGGTCTTCCTCTTTACAATCGTTCGAAGCTTGTCTATTCAGCTCCTAAAATAAAGAATTTATGGCCTTCCAAAAATTCATTACTAGATTGCGGCCATTTATTTTGGGACAACCTAATAGTTTTAGAATTGTTATGCCTAGGTACGGTGGACGCACAACAACTTCTCTACAACAGTCATTCTTCTACCGAGCATGTCAGCTCATCAACAAACTTCCGCCTAATTTCATGAAAGTTCAAACCAGTATCCACCTAAGAAGACTGCTTATTAAAACTGATGTGTTAGCACTGCTGAATATGAGGAATGTCTCTTGACTGTTGTTTAAACTTGACTTGACTGCTTGAAACGTAAAAAAAAAACATTAAGACTGAACCTTCGTATACGTACTGAGCATGCCCTAACAGAGTGGTTTTGCAAGTTAATCCCCTATTTGATGTTTTACGATTTTGTTAACTAAAATGAACCAGCCAATAAACACCAAGAATACCGAATTGGTAAACAAAGAAAGATGAATGAGAAGAAGAACTGAAGGTATACGGCAAGGAATGCCCAACTAAGGACTCGCTCACTCATCTCCTGCGCCCGACGATCTGTCTAGGGTCAGCACGGTTCGAGCACTTACTTTGTCTTGCTTGGGAGTAGGAGCTGTCAAGGGCGTACTGTTGGAACTCATTCATGTTCCTTATGGCTGGATATTTGTTTAGTACATACTATCACTCTTCCCCTTCTTACTGGTACTCTGCAATCCACTGTTGGGTTACCTGAAATTAGGAAACGCTCAGCATTTTTGTATTCTTCCAGAAAAATGTCTGTCGAGAGGCATCCCTGCTTGCTCATACTTAAGTTGTCTTGTCGTATTATTCTGTTGACGTCGAGCACACATGCATATGTTTTTTTAATCACGGACTCATGTCTTTGGCGCACCTTTAAGTGCAAAAGTAAAATAAAATAATAACTAAAAATAGTAAAAGATCGAGAGGAAAAGAACCGAAGAGAGACAAACACAACGCGTATGCCCGGAGACAGGCGGGACATAACATCAGCAGTTTTCCAAAAGTTCGAGAGAACATCTTCTGTGCCTAGTCTCTTTCGGACAGTACCATTTCATATTTTACACTGCCATTTTCTTCATATGTTGTTTCTGAATGTCTACATCACTACCTCTTTAGAATAGCAGAAACAGTAAAACCAAGGCCAACAGCATCTTGTACGCATACATTTCCGAAGGTCTCAAAATTAATGGCCGACGTTTCGGCGGCTTATAAAGAAGTATAACAACCTCGTGCGTTGCTAACACAAGCACATACATATATTAGGACTTCATGTCGAGGTTTAAAGACAACCGGACTTGGAATGTGGTGAAACTATCTACAAGCTATTGTCGTCATGCGATATTCACCTGGGCCGGTAGTAATCCACCCTAAAAGTTGGCAACTCAGGGTGGCACTTCGGTGCCACCTAGGTGCCACCTATGTGGCAGCCTTGAGGAGAAAGAGACTCCTAAATCGGTGGGAATTTCCAGCGTTTTTCATTGTTTTTGAAACCTATGCTTTCTTAGTGACCTACTCTAATCCCTTGCTCAGTGGGCAGTGCAAACCTTTTCGAACACCCGTGAAAACTGATTGGGAGTTTGAGGTGCCGACATGGTCGCGACCTGTTTGGGAGCGAGCTAGGTCCCACCTTGAGGTGCCACCCTGGTGGCATCTCAGATGCCACCTTGTTGGAGAAGAGACGCAGGATGCGAGAGCGATGAGAGAGTGTGCAAAACGGGAGGTTCGACCTGGTGGCACCTCGGACATGCCCAGAGCATGTCCGAGGTGCCGCCAGGTTGGGAGCTTCAACTTCATTTACTACCAGTACGCCATGAGAGGAGCCCAACGCTTTCAGGGAGGTCCGCCGGCTTCGAAAGGTGGGGAAACGCTTAGAGGTGGGTCCAGCGGTCTGATAGAGGTGCGTCAGCGTCCAGAATTGGCAATAGCGGTATGCGTCGAGTCCAACTGTGCGAATGAAGTGCGCCGGCGTCCAGAAGTGGGGAAACGCCTGGGGGACGGGTCTAGCTGTGTGATTAGGGTGCGTATCCATTGCGGATTTCTTCCCTACATGATTCATTTTCTCCCCTGGACCTACGTGTACACTATTGCGCAATTTATACTAGATGCGACTTGCGTACGACTTTCAGACGCACGCATCCATTTGCGGAAGATTTTCTATGAAGACCGGTCAACGCGGCATGAAATTCTCAATGAAAAGAACGCACGGCCGTCGTGAGGCCGGAAACGCGTGCGACTGAGCTGCGACTGCGATGCGACTGGCCCCTATTCTTCATCATATAGTCGCACGCGTGTCAATCGCACGCATCCAGTACACAATGCCCTTATTTCCCACTGCTTTCCTTTTTCTCTCCAAATGTGTCTGAATCGACCACCCCACCTTTCCGCTTATATGCGCCAGTAGCCCCTTATCGCTTGAAATGCCAAAACATCCATCGTAACAAACCATTTCGAGTGACCATTTCTACCTAATCGGTTACATGCAATCAACAACTAGGACCAATTAAATGACGTTTTTCTGTCAATTTTCCTAATTTTCCTGTCACGTTGGCTCCGTCTCCAGCGTTTCCCCGCATTTGGGTGCCGGCGCATCTTTATCACACCGTTGGACAATCCTGCCATTTTCTTAAACAGGCGCACAGCACCTCA
>JARK01001337.1:4480396-4528066 GCA_000688135.1 Ancylostoma ceylanicum | reverse complement strand
TCCAGCGTTTCCCCGCATTTGGGTGCCGGCGCATCTTTATCACACCGTTGGACAATCCTGCCATTTTCTTAAACAGGCGCACAGCACCTCACGCCTAGTTGACATCTAAAGTTGCCACCTTGTCGGGAGAGGTGCCACTAGGGTGGCACCTTAGGTGCCAACATGCGGGGTGGATTACTACCGCTCCTGGTACCATTTACGAGAGCAACACTTGTGAGAAATAAAAGCCGATAAACATGGCAGATACCTGAGAGAGCTTTAACTTTGTTCTACGACCACTGCGTAGTGCACAAAGCTCCGATTTCCTGTTCTAGAGCTGTGTAGAAATTGGTTGCAGCACGTGGCTGACGCAGACTTGGGCAGTCAGGGAGGGAGCCTTGGGAGAAAAAATGGAGCCTCCCTGTCATTTCAGAGTTAGGAGTGGCCAAAATTATGAAAATAAAACTGTTAAATTATTAATTTCACTATTAAACAGTTGAGCATAATTATATGAAGATAATAACGTGAACATGGAATTCGAAATTAGCGGTCACAAATTTTTTCAAGGTTTTAAGCACTCCCTCCCCCCGCACCAGCTTCGCCTCCTCCCAGGGCACAGCATGAGATGGTCATTGACCAACAGGACTTATTAAGCGTTGGGCAGATTCAGGAGGACCCAGTATCAGCATCCCATTTTTGCAAAGTTTCATGTGCTTCTGAGAAATATAGTTCGTAGTGCACCCGCTCTAGAGGCACAAGATGTTGCCATGGAGTAAAATGGACGTGAAACTCGTGTTCGGTACGTCAAGTAATCCCCAGATGCGAGTTTTCAGTGTCCAAGATGATCAGAAACGCTTTGCACAAGGTTACAGCACGTTTGCACTTTTCCTCCTCGGTACTCTTCGTCTCTTGCACAGTCGTTGAGTTGACATCCATTACATTGCATATCGTATTCATTACATTAAGATCTGAGGAAGGTGTCGAACGCTCACTGGAATAAGAATGAACTAGTAACTGAGGGGCTCTCATCACACATTGATTAGGAAAACTCTTCCTTCTAATAGTAGCAATAGAGCATGACCTGAAATATCCTTCCCAAAATAGTGACAGTATCAAGGCAAGCTGATAGTAGCAATGCGCACGGCGCGATATATTGCCTTACAAGGCGAAGCGGGTTGGGTCTGCGCTCCAAATGCTCGTCTTTGTGTACGTATATTTTGTACGGCACACGAATTTGGTCCGTTTTTGAGCACTGCCAGTACCCTACCCCCATTTCTTGTTTCACTATAGATTTCAAGCCAATATTAGGTTGTTACATAAGTTTCCGCTGTTTTTGCATGGGTATTCTCGAACGCTTGTGATAAGTGATTACCAATGAAATTTCGCACAATCCATATACCATTTTGAAGTGCGAATATTCCAGAATGTGAAGTTGTTTTTTCCACCATGGTCTGGAAATGTAATTAATTTCTGAATGAACCCTTCAAAAAGGAGAATTTGGTAACAGCACTTACACGAATAATAAATTAACAATGACACGGCAGTAAGCTAACCAAAGTTTGGTGGAGCAATCCCAATGCCATTCTTACTATCTCTTGTACCTTCCCTTCCCATGTTATTCTCGGGCGGTCTCAAGCACTGGCATCAAACTTGGTCACCCGAAATTTCGATTGTGCCATTTTCCCCTCTGGAGTAAGGGTGGATCGAAGTGAGAATTTTTCCACAGTGATTGGAGACATCAAACGTTTGCGGGCATCAATCGGTAGAATTTCGTGGCTGGTTCTAAGCTTTCTGTGAAAATCACACCTTTTTGCCACATTGCGAAGGACGCCTTGATTTTGGTTGTCGAACTCTTTCTGAAGGCGAAGAGGTCATATAGGAATTTTTACTGATGCATCATGTAGCACAAATCTTACTCTAACTGAGGGCCACTTACCAGTTCACAAGAATGCCTACGGTGGGAGAACAGATTTGCCAAAGTCGGTTACCTCCAACACCACCCGACTCCCTTCTTTGCCTCGTGGTTCACCAAATTCTAAAGGTGCACAGTCGAATTCCTGCTGTAAAAACGGCAGAAGTCCACCGACCATTGCGGTGCATGCCACGACTTACATCTATTATTATTTGATTTTCAATAAAACTTTTTTGGTGAAAATTTCAAAACAGCGGAAACTTATGTGACAACCTAATATATGGACTTTGGTTAGTGCAAAAATCCTTCGGATAGTCAAAGCCTGTAGAATATCTCCTTCACTCGAACGACGCCCGAAATATTTTGAAAGCGCGAGATTTGTGACACCAATCTTTCCTTCATTTTCACATCTTGCAGTAACCACTTTCATATCGTCATCGTTATCGCACTGACTAGTGTTGTCCGCGCCATTGGCCAAAGAATTAGGAATTCTGTCTTGTGAGGTCTGAGTGCCACGGCCATTCAACTTTTTCCTCTATCAATTCCTAGGTTAGTTCTGTTTGAATTTAGGGTAATTTTGTTTGAACCCAGACGAACCTGTATGTGAAGGAGCATCTCCTAGCGCGTCACGTCGATGTGAATTGGGTCTATTATTTGATCGTAATTTACACATGCACTTCTGGCGACAACTGCAATTGTTCGACCACCCACAACGGTGCACAGAATGAAGATCGCTTCACTATCGGCGAGCAACCAGTACATAATGACGATTTCAGTCGCAAACACAATGAAGCACACATAAGTAAGAAATCTATAATAAAAACTTCCACACAAACAGAATAGGTTGGATGCTCGGAGATGCATGCTACATATGCTTACAGCGTGCAAAGAAATTTCCAGGAGAGCAAGGTGTTGTGGAAAAAAATCCTTTTGAAGATCTGATCAAAGTGTAGATGGAATACGAAACAAAAGCCTCTAACTAATTTTTTTGAAAAATTCAGGGAAATCAAAAGGGATCTCTGATGATCACGCAATTCTTGCTGCATTTCGAGTACAAACATACAAATTTTAGAGCTGTCAAAAAGTTCTTGCTACCTACACCGAAAATTTTAAAAATTTCACAATGAGGAGCTTCGCAGACAGATGCAGATGTGAAATTTGGATGATGGATTATCACGGTAATTCGCTGAGCCCTTGTAAGCCCTTCTCCTTACACGTCGTAAACGTCTCTTCCATCACCGGTCACCTCCTGGCTTCGATGAGAGGTGAAATAAAGCGGATGTATCAATGAAAAATCGGTTTTCATGTGATCTAAGCAGTAGAGACAAAAACCATTCCGAAGCAGGAAGAGTGCCTTCAAATGAATGTGAAAATCTCATCGAAAAATCTCATGTCTGAACATTGGAAGAAAAGAGAAGTTTAAAAAAAAGGAGCTGGAATTAACTTGACAACTTTAGCGTCTTTGTGTTTTGTCTTAAAATGTACGCACCTAGAGTGCATTGAGTAAATGCATAAATATATAAATGTGCAATATGCGAAAATTTTGCTGGTAATTTTACGAAAGTCTGTGCGTAGGGAAAGCGCAGAGATCCCCGGTTTGGAAAATATCAGTTTGTCTGAACTCCTTAGCCGGTCTCGAAAAAAATCAGTGGATTTAAGAAATTGTTTCCGGTAACAAGAAGAGCAATAAGAATTTAGTGGCCTGAAGATTTTTCTCATCTAAGCTTTAAAGAAATTGTCGTGGAGAACCAGTGATAAAAGTGAATGAAATTAAATCCGATACTGCTGGAAATATGCAGAAGATACGTACCACTTAGAAAGAGCAGAGGATACGTTCAACTCGAAAAAAATACATCAGCAGAGGAAGATTTTCAAAATTACTCTAGGGCTCCGGTATGTCCTGCACGGGTGAACGTGGTCTCGGAGTACTATTCTGCTAGAGAGATAATATGCTTATACACTGTCTGTGGCCAGTAATATCCGTCTAAACCTATACGAATCTCGATGAAGTTATTTTAGTTAGATTCTGAACTCATGGCAGTTATTATCGGCTGCTGGATCTGACGAATAGTGAGCAAATTATGGAAACAACACTGATGAATACTAGGGTAGGGAAGAATAATGAGGTAGGCATGAAGAAAGTGGTTCTTGAAGATGCAGGAACCATTCAAATGGTTAAGAGAGGAGGGATCGCAGGGTAAGGAAGAGCAGTGGCTGCCAACACTGCAAGTCCGTCAGAGGAGTGGCTCCGGATACCAGCTTTGTAGGTCCGTGAACCTCGCTGAGTTCCACCCCAATCGAGGTAAGTTCAAGTGAATATTGTTGCCCCAGCTAACGTAGGAAGCCAAATTTGGCCATGTTGAAAAGCAGCCTCTGGATGGTGTTAGCTGGTTTCGATGACCAACACAAGACAGGGGATGGGTAGCGGTCGATCACACTATCAGGTGGAACATGGCTTACTAGAACAATGGAGTGAGTATGGGCATGCAATCCCCTAAGAACACAAGGGAGGAGCAGTACGTAGCTGTAGATCAAAAGACCGGATCAGCTGACGGAAGCCCCGGAGTGAGTCAGCCACACGGCGGCGTTCGCTGGGTTTTTGATAGTGCGGCCCGACGGCGGCTCTTTTCATCTCATGAATTACGGTAGTGGCGCTAAGTCTCACATTAAACAGCACACGCTGCCTATCATCGATCCAATACCTAGCACCTTTCGTCGTGACGACGAACTACAATAATTGCTTCCTATTCGTCAATGGCCCCGAACTGGTGGGCCTGAAATGTCTTCGTTGTGCTCGGCAGAGTTGGGGCTTGAACTCCTTAAAATGACTATCCAGTGGAGGTCGTCCAGTACGAGTTGTCGCTTCCATCCCTCTCCACTTTGTGTATGGTAGTGAGTTCTTTCAGTGCTTTTTTCCTACTGTTTTCCGAAACCACTCACCTCAAATTCCTTACGTCGTTGTCTGGAGCAGCTCTCATCTTCTCGGAGTGTACTCTAACATTTGGCATCTCATGAAGGATGGAAAAATTCCAAAATAAAAAAAAACTTTTTTCTATAAATGAAGCCTCACAATCACAGAATTTGGATCAGAAGTTAGTTGACGGCGAATAATGACTTAGGTCACTACTCTGCGCTATTTTCATAGACGTGTTTTTATTTACTTATTTATTCATTTCTAGACCACGTAAACAAATATACACGGAATGCACAGCACGCACAACATTCCATTTACAGCATCCTTCAAATTTGTGGAATGTGATACATAAAATGTTCATTAAAATCACACAGACGTGAAAATTGTGCTCAAAACATTTGGCCTGAAAATGAAAAATTGCTCAAAATTTACAAAGTGATAATTTCAGCAATGGTTATCTATACGTTTTATTTAAACTAAAATGAAAATTTAGGAGAGTTACTGAAGCCGACTTGGGGCCAACGAAGATCCCATAAGTTGGAATAAGATTAATGCATTTTTTTTTGAGAAGAAATTTCGTAGGCTAAATTTAGCCAAACTTGGCGGGCTTCAACTTGCAAGGATGCACTTTGCACTCCCGCATAATTAACCAATTAACGCCTACTGAAGTCGATGTAAGTTACTAATCAGTTTTACTTTCACTGGTATGGTTACAGGATGAGCGTTATGTATTCAACGGTATTTTCAAATCTATCTTTCAATGAGAGTTTCCGGTCTAGGTTCATTTTTTGGAATTGAATTTATCCTGTGTCTCCACTTCCACTGGGGAGAAATGCAGGATTAACCAGGAAAATTTTGAAGAGTTCTGGAGTGAATGTCTTGATATTGCCTTCATCCTCCCTTGTTTTGGCTTATTTCCCTTTTCCTCTTCTCTTCCGTCTTTTCTTTTTCCTTTGTGATTTCTGGAGACTTACTAACGCTCACTGTCGGCAATTTCGTAGCCATTGTTTTACCCACATTCCTCTCTTCTTCCCACCACCGTCAATGGCATTCACGTAAATAGGCGTTAGACGGCGTGTGGTCGGAGTCGGAAATGCGCGCGTCAGTGAGGTGGCGCAGCGTTTGTTGGCCCGTAATCGCGGGCTGAAGCGAGTCTCATTGAGCCGTCGTAAATCACCGATTATATGTAAAAAATCATAATTGCACAGCCATTGGCCGACTGGATTCCAGTCTGGATTTTCGAATCGAAAACACAAAAGAACCGCATGTTTTCCGCTGGCCACGCCCAGAACAAGTTGCCAGCGGCGGCAGAGAGTTCGGAAGATTCGCGTGCGTCGGCGATTTGCCGTTGCAGGCAGGTACTGACAGCAAGACACGACGCGGTGACGTGCGAGAGGGCGAAAGTGTTCCGGCGCGAGCGAGTCCGGCTCGTGGAACGCGTCGTGTGCGGCGCGATTGCGTGGCGCGACGGCGAGAACGTTCGCAACGCGATTAATGAGGCAATGATGGGCGAGAATTCGGCACAGGAGCGGCAGTTGAGAGGGCGATAAACTTCACCGCTGCTGGCTGATCGGCTGCCTGCTAAAGGAGCGCCCGAAAGTAATTGCGACTCTGCCAGGGTATCAGCCGCCACCATCAGTGTCGTTAGCACCTCGGTGGCGACAGTTCGAACTGAGTCATTTGGGAAGTCGTGAGGGGACCAAAACTTACGACCACTCACTTCGAGGTGTAGCCTGCAACACCCTTGGATGAGATGGGTCAACTTAGAATCCTAGGCCCCAATTTGAGTGCTCTTTTCGGAAGATAGACTACTTCACCAAAAAAGATAGAGAAGTCGTTGATGGTAGCTTTGACTCCAATATAACATGAGCTTTGGATATAGTCACCGTTTCGCAAGGAGCGTCCTCAAAAAATTTGAGGGGCTTGTAAATATAATAGTTTGATGGATTCCTGGATTACTTCCACTACCGACGGTGACCCTTAGCAAAAACAATGTCGGGTGAATCCGTGTATTTCTAGAATCAGCGTATTTAGTGAGATCCATAAGAAAGTTCTGGAACACTGCATCGGGACCACAGAAACTAGGCCCTCAAGAGTTTTTAGGTTCCTTTAAGATTCAAAAATACTGCACTCAAGAAAGCTCACTTCAGTGGAAATCACTAGAAAGCAGATATCTTCTTACTGTCTTGCTCCTGCTATCACGGAGCAGAACATGGTAATATCCAACACTATTTAAAACCTTATTCATTTTCATAAAGTTGTCATTGTCAGGATTATAGTGCCCCTGTAGTAATTTTGGCGGTTTCAGAAGCTGGCTTAACCCCATCTTGTTCAGGTCAAGACATTATTCTCAAATTTTAGGTACGCAAAGAAGCCCTCTCCAAAATTGTGATCTCTTTTTATTTTAACCATGCCTTTATTCCATAGCTGATTCAATCAGTGGTATGATAATTATCGTTAGGAGCGACAATGGACTATTTTTGAGCAGGACTATGTTTCTCTTCATCCAGAACAAGGAATCCTGTATAGTGTTTGAAGTTTTTTTGGAGCACTGTACTCCATTGCGCTGGTGATGTTGCTGGCACTTGTGCTCACTGAGGAAGCCTACAGCGGGTCGATATAGGAGATGCCCAAACAGTTTTTTGTTTGTTTTTGCCGTTTACTTTTGTAACCTAAAGTCCACTTTCCTTTTTTCGATTTCTTTAATGAAAGAAATTTTTGAAAGTTTTCGGACATATTTTTTGCAGCAACTTAATACATGCGCATGCACAAGGATCTATTCCCATTCAACAATGTTATAGCAAGAAGATGAAAGAGAAACGCCTTCATTATTCTGCCAAACTACAGAAGTTGCATTAATAATCTCTTTCTAACAGAATGACACTCTTCGGGAGTATGTATACAGGGTGGTCCACATGAAGTGTGACGGGCCAAAGAAAATCAATTTTTGGACGTTTTTATTGCTTTTTTGTGCTTTTTCATTGTGTTATTCGTTTCTGTCGTGTTTTTTAGCCCTATAGGAACCAGTCTTGTCCTCTGTTTTTGGATAAAGATGGCATCGCTTGAGGATCGCACAGCAGTAGTCGCCATGCAAAAACGCGGGTCATCAGTTTCCGAGATCNAGATGGCATCGCTTGAGGATCGCACAGCAGTAGTCGCCATGCAAAAACGCGGGTCATCAGTTTCCGAGATCTCGAAGACGCTCAAACTGCACCGGGAACAAGTACTTCGAGTCATAAGCGGTTTCGGAGAAACTGGAGGGATTGAAAATTGTCCGAGTGGAAGACCTGATCGAAGTGCGATGACCCCTGTCCTTCGAAACGCCGTCAAAAGCAAACTGCGGCAAAATCCTGAAAGAAGCGTCAGACAGTNNATCCGACATCGATTTTGCAACAACCTAATACAATCAAGCTGGCTGTCGACAACAGACGCTCGCCTTCAGCGGAAGTTGGTAGTGTGAAAACTTTCCTATATGCCAATATATTGATGTTCGAGAATTCAGAGTTATTAATATCGCTCCTCAAACTTTCGGAAGGGTTGATGTAGAAGGAAGGATTTGTTCACGGTACCGGTTCATATTTTTGCTTAGTTGCAAATTCATCGAAGCTCTCCGAATCGAAAAAAAGCTCGGGATCTTCTTGTTTGGACTTCCCATAGACGGGGCTTTACTGTTTTGTTCGAAGTGAAATGATGATCCATTCGACCTGATTTACTGGGTTTTCTTCGGTTCCTTGTAGAATGCGCGTCTTTATATTGAGGATCGGCTATTGTCACCATAACTATAATAGTTCTCAACCACCCTCATAGGCTTCATATTTCCAAACCCTCATGACAGCTCATCCGAGAGATNCTCGGGATCTTCTTGTTTGGACTTCTCATAAACGGGGCTTTACTGTTTTGTTCGAAGTGAAATGATGATCCATTCGACCTGATTTACTGGGTTTTCTTCGGTTCCTTGTAGAATGCGCGTCTTTATATTGAGGATCGGCTATTGTCACCATAACTATAATAGTTCTCAACCACCCTCATAGGCTTCATATTTCCAAACCCTCATGACAGCTCATCCGAGAGATCAATCGTGACCGTATTGCTCTCCTTACATGAACAAAGGAAGGAGAAAGAGAGAAAAAAGAAGACATATTACGGAATTACTCTGCATCTGCATTGCAAGAGGAAAATTTAGGCCAACCATATGAGCATTTTCTGCGAGTACCTTAGTTCAAATAGAATCATTATGAATACAAGCATAGTCTGCTCTATAACACTAGATGGTCATGTAGATGGAAGTAAGGACGGGAAAAGTGCGCATTTCAGCTATTATTTTGTCCATGAACGAAATGGATTTTAACGGATTCTTGGGGTTTTTCGTTAAATCGTTAATTCGTTACGTTAGGCCAAAAATGGCCGTTACGCGTTAATGCGTTAATTCGTTACGTTAGTAACGCACAGCCCTGGTGCGTACCCATTGTGGGTATATGCGGATCCACCGTGGACATGTGCGGATCCGGAGGTGTGCGTTTTTCAGAAACCATTACTAGCAATGCAATGCGACTTCTAAGCAGTATATGTTGGTCATTTCGCATTGAATCTACTTAATCACACTACTCTGGGCACTATCAATAATTTTATTGCTTTCAGCACAAGCAAACTCTTTCTGCGTCTGTCGTATCATTTGATATTGTGGTCAAAAATGAGTCTTTGTTGGGGTGACCGACGAAGAACGGTAAGAGCAGATCTATGGCGGCATTCCCACTTCACTTTGCAGGTGTTTGCACAACTGGGGATTCGAACCTACCTCTTTCCAAAGCTGATAATTCCAAGTCCGGCGTCCTATCCATACGACATACGTGTCGACGAATGAGGTGGTTCTCAAAGCGATGATGTGTGAATCAGCGCTACTGCTTGTNCTTTATTGTGCTTCCCATCCCCCCCCCCTCCACCCCTCCCCCCACAAGAGAACGTAAGGAATCGTGTCATGTCAGTCTGCTGGGTCAAAATGTTCCACATAATTTCACCAAAGGTAGGAGGGTTAGGTACGTCTTCGAACTTATGAGCAATCTCAAAGTTTTCCTGATTCAAGTAATCCAATGACTGAATAGGAGTCCTTGGAGGTGTGAGCTGCTGCTGAGTGCGGTCGGTACAGGGTTCGCACTGGAAAAGCAGCGCTAACCTCGAAAAATCCAACCAACCAACACCTGCCTAGTATGTATGCCATCGTTTACTTTGGTGAACCCTATTTTATTGTTAGCACTATCGAAGCTACGGTTGCGGAGCAACCTTCACTTTTTACCTTCAGTTCACTTTTTGGCCTAAACAACCCTCACTTCTTCGACCACCATCTCACCCTTGTCGTACGTATGATTCAGGCCCATATCAGCTCGGGTACCCCTGCAGTAGTCACAATATGAGTCATTCGGTGTAAATATTCGTACTGTGTCGGTTACAGCAAAAATAGTTCACAACTACTAGAGTCATTTCAAGTACATTCCCGCGCAGAGCTGGAAATGACTGGCTATGGCGGGTACGCGTGCTTGTAAGGAATGGGATGACAAAAAACGGGTGGAAATGTTACTGCATCGGAAGGTAACTTTACATGTCAATGTGTGATGAGAAATTTTCGAGCAAGGCTAACAACATCAGGGAAGATTGGAAGGCCAACGTTAGCAGGGCAGCGAGATTGGTAGAAAATCATGAGAAGGACTTCGTATACGAGCACAGTTAATGATTAGTTTTGCTTTTCTGCTGGTTGTCTGTGGACCTCATTAGTTGTAGTTTCCTGAACTTTCCGCCCGTGGTGGATCCGCGGCGAGCGTCGGTTCACCACCGCGGATATGTCCGGTTCCACCGCGGACGTGGGCATGTGCGGATCCGGACATGTGCGTTCTTCAGAAACCAGTATTAGCAGTGCAATGCGACTTTCAAAAAATATATGTTGGTGATTTCGCATTGAATCTACTTAATCATACTACTCTGGGCATTATAATTGTATTGCTTTCAGCACAAGCAAACTCTTTCTGCTCCCGTGTATCATTTGATCTGGTCAAAAATGAGTCTCTGTTGGGGTGATGGACGAAGAACGGCAAAAGCAAATCCATAGCGACATTCCCACTTCACTTTGCAAGTGTCTGCATATCTGGGGATTCGAACCTACCTCTTTCCAAAGCTGATGATTCCAAGTCCGGCGCCTTATCCATACGACATACGTGTCGACGAATGACGTGGTTCCCAAAGCGATGTGTGAATCAGCGCTACTGCGGGTCCACCGCGGGCATGTGGGATCTACCATAGGCGGGCATGGCGTGGGAGTGACGTCACTCACGGCTCACCACCGCGGGCATGTGCGGATTTATCCCCGGCAATCGCGGATCCACCGCGGATCGGCTCCATACCGTGGGTCCACCGCGGGTAGAAAGTTCAGAGTTTTTGCACGAACCTCAAGTGGCGGCTCCACCCCACTTTCTACCGTCCCGAGGGAGCGCTCGTGTAAAAAAGAAACACTAGTCTTCAGTTAAAAGAATCCAACAATTTCATGACAACTATGAAAGGAGTAACAATAACAAATTAATAACAAGTGCATCGTGAAAACAACATATCATACTTTCAAAAGAAAAATCACAGTAACTATGAGTGAAACAAGGGCCAACTGCAGGAACAGAATCAATAGGTCGTTATTCTCCATATCATCCCTTATTTCGCCGTCAATCCATCCAAAGCTTCATCCTTATCATCAGCAAACCTAAATCACGTTACTATGAGCTGTTGAACTTCAAAAAAAAAAAGATAAATGGAACGCTGTTGATGGCAGCACTATACCATTCTCAAAGCCCTTAGAATTTCAAGGCATATCCTCAAATACACGTTGCAATGAGAAGTTATCTGACACGCTGAGCACGAATACTACACTCAATTTTGTTTCATTTCCATAGAGATGCAAAAGTTACACGGTGGATACAAATCCCCGCAAAATTTTCCGAATATCAGCAACATACAGTGAACTCCAAACGGCAGTAGACAAGGTTGGAAAGCGCGGCGCGGCATTCTTGCGCAGAGACAACCAGAGCGAGCATACGGAGCCGCTGTATCACTGCCCAAGAACGCGGTGCCGCATCCCGATCCTTGACTGCGGCGGTTTGGAGTTCATTGTATGTTGCTGATTCTCGTAAAATTTTGCGATGAACCGTATCCACCATATAATTTTTGCACTTCTATGGAAATGATACAAAAATGAGTGCATTATTCGTGCTCGGCATTTCAGATCACTGCTCATTGCAGCGTATCCGTGAGGAAAATCAACGTAACTGCGGATGCCCTTGCTATGCTGTTTAACCGGAATGTTGCACGCATTTTTTTTTTGGTGCTGGAGCAGCAGCGAAAAAAATGCAGAAGTGCCGCAAGTTAGCAGAAACAAGATGTAGTTTTTGACGGAGTTCCGAAGTCAAAATCAACGTAATTGCGGATGCCATTGCTATGCTGTTTAACAGGAATGTTGCACGCATTTTTTTTTTGCTGCTGGAGCAGCAGCGAAAAAATGCAGAAATGAAGAAACTGAAAATTATTGAGAACTCACTCATAATTTATACACTCCTCATATGGTAAAAACTCCTCGGCTACTTCAGCTACTTCGAGCACATCATGAACGGCTACGATTCTCCCTCCAGCAGTCTGTAGTCGAACCGTGCAGGACGTAGGTGCGCGTAAACTTGGGTGAGGATGTCCAAGGTGACCAAAGCACGCCACTACTTCAAAAGTACCGCAATGACGTTCACATACCTGCAAAATATAAACTGAGCCATAAAAAGTAAACTGTAACAAAGACAATTTGATACCCATCGTCACCGAGAGCATTTAAGCACAAATTGTATAAAATAGTAGAGCATTCTTCAATTCAAACAGGTCTTATTCGTCAATCATTCATCAATCTCTGAATATTCGCGCATCAATGGTGATCCAAGGCACGCTCCCAAAGGTTGACAAATTTTTCAAAACAAAAAAAAAAAAACTGTGTAAGATAGAATTTCCGCCGTCTGCTTCTAAAAATAAAGCGGTATAAAATTGCCAGCACTCGCGTGCACCGCCATACCGCTGTCGATAACGGTATTCTTCAGAGCAATTAAAAGAAGAGAAAATCCATTGCACTACCAAAGGGCAATGCTTGTTTGACCACATTAGTCGATCAGGAAAAAACTAGCTGTCCAGAAGATAACCTCATAATTTAGGAAACTGACCCTCATGAATGCAGGACATGGCTTGTACGGTGCATCCTTGTTTCGAGAATACCCTTTCGCACAATTCCACATTACTACACGTCTACCGTATCTACAAATAAGTTTGATCAAATGTGTAGAGGGATTATCGGACATTTACCACCCGCACCGGCCCTGATAAGACAGTGTATAGAAAGCCGCTGTTTCCTGTCATTTCACAGGAAACATAGGTCAGCTTTGACCTAACAAAAAGATGAGTATAACAGTACTGTAGTGAATTAGGACACTCTTCGAACCGTGCAAAACTACCTGTTACTACGCGTGCGGGTGGTAAGTGCCAGTGAACGATGTAGAATATGTCACTCTACATATCGTTCCTTGAACTAGGAATTGTCTCTTTATAAATGAACATACGTAAACTTGGTTTCGGAGCTTCGCATCAGAAATTTACTATCAGTCTCTTGCTCTTTTTCGGTTCGCCATGCCTTAAGAAATAATTTTCACCGGGAATGAATGGCTTTGACAGAATCTTTAGTGTAATTTCAGTCGAAGCTAGTCTCTTCAGCCCAATTCGGGCAAGGATCAGTAACATTCAAAGCAAGAACAACAAAATAAGCGAACCTGTAGAGAAAAAATATCCGCGAATCGCTTCTTGTACACACGAAAAGCATTTCGATCAACGGTCTGGAATGAACACACAATTTCTTTTCTTCTTATGCATACGTATGCGAGCACAGTATTCCTTTCCGCCGTTCTTCTGTCAGAGGAATTTATGCTCTCAGCAGGAATATGCAGGGTGATCAGAGATCCACACAATCAATATAGTCGAATACCACTGAGTTTCGCTATCTATAGCGCAAGATAGCCTACACCCAGTACTCCCTCCAGTAAAATTTCCCAAGCTAAAGAGTTCAACTTTTTCAGGCGACCGGAGTCACGCTAAGAGTAAAGCACGGTCAGGATTCTCCACCGCCTTTACAGAATCAGTCGCTAGATGGTCCCTGGTCCAGATAAAAGAATCCCGAACCAGTGGACGACCTCGCACCCCGTTCTTCTACGCAACAAAGGTGACCCTCGGAACTATCGTCCAATGTGCTCGATCGGCGTAGTCTACAAGCTATTCACGAGGGTCATTTTCACTTGAACATCGAGGACTTTGGATAACTTTACCATAACTAGGGCCACACTGTACTTTATAAACAGCGCAAGTCCTCGTCCAGCTTTATCGATAAGATTCTTAAACAACACCAGTCCCGCAAGTTATTCCAACAAAAACACTGATTGGTCGTTCTGCTTTTTCCATAAATGTGCTTGTTGATCGATAGAAACGCAGGGTAGTAACGCAACTACAACCTTGCTGGCACTCTACCTACCTCATTCCGGTGTTCCAAATCCGCATGAGTGGCTAGTTCCATGTAAGTGTAGAAACGGGCAATACAGCTTGAAATGGGACAAGAGATACGCACCACTGGAGCTCGCTTCAATTCATGAACTGTCTCCTGAAAACATGGAAATCCGAAGAACACTCGGGCATCTCTGATGAAGCAAAATCAAAGGCAATGATTATGCATATCGTATCATTAATGAAGTTTAAAATGTAAATTCACGACTAATAAGAATACACTACGTAAAACAAAATAATAACTCACACTATGGTGGAGAAGACCGCTTCTTGATAGAAACACCTTTTCGCATATCTCACACACGTGAAGATGCCTTTCGCTTCTCATTGCCTTCTAAAAAAATGTTAGCCTCAATAAGCTGATATGACCTCGACATCCATGCTAGAAAAGTTCAATTCAAAATAAAAAAATAATTGCTATATGTTTTGCAGTGTACGACCATGTTTGCTCTGTTCCAACAACCACTTTGACTTAATCATAATTCCAAAAAAGCACGTTGGCAACGCATAGAATGTAAATAGGGGGATAGGGAACTGGTAGAAATGAAAGTAGTTGGCGCGAAGGAATATTCTCCTCAGAGGTCCGACAAATGTTGTCGCAGTCACAAATCAGGCAATGCAAAGGGAATTTGGCGGCAAATGGCTATTTAAATTTGAAGAAAGGCCCTGTACAAAATGAGGTTTTGAAACGTAAAAAAAAAGTAATAAAGGCAAAATCTCAAGCAGAAGTAAGAAAGCTACCTAATGTGCAAACAGGCAACTCACAATATGGGTATTTCTCGTTCTTCGCTGCTGTTTGAGGTTTGCGATACGTGCCTTATCGTAGTTGTGGTGTTCGAAGAGGTGATCGAACAACATTCTTGTGGATGACTTGACCTCACCGCATTCCTGGCATCGCATACAGTAAGGGTCCATGACCGGTTCCACACATGGACCAAGCGATGTCGAAGGAGGGTATTCCATTACCAAACTAACTCTAAAAAATCGTTTAAGACACCAAAGTTCAACAAAAAAGATGATCATCTATACGGGAAAGACTCTACTNGTGGAGAAGACCGCTTCTTGATAGAAACACCTTTTCGCATATCTCACACACGTGAAGATGCCTTTCGCTTCTCATTGCCTTCTAGAAAAATGTTAGTCTCAGTGAGCTGATATGACCTCGACATCCATGCTAGAAAAGTTCAAATGGCGTGCTAAAAAAATAATTGCTATATGTTTTGCAGTGTACGACCATGTTTGCTCTGTTCCAACAACCACTTTGACTTAATCATAATTCCAAAAAAGCACGTTGGCAACGCATAGAATGTAAATAGGGGATAGGGAACTGGTAGAAATGAAAGTAGTTGGCGCGGAAAGAATATTCTCCTCAGAGGTCCGACAAATGTTGTCGCAGTCACAAATCAGGCAATGCAAAGGGAATTTGGCGGCAAATGGCTATTTAAATTTGAAGAAAGGCCCTGTACAAAATGAGGTTTTGAACCGTAAAAAAAGTAATAAAGGCAAAATCTCAAGCAGAAGTAGGAAAGCTACCTAATGTGAAAACAGGCAACTCACAATATGGGTATTTCTCGTTCTTCGCTGCTGTTTAAGGCTTGCGATACGTGCCTTATCATAGTTGTGGTGCNTTTTGGCGTTAAGGCGGGCGCGGATAATATCTTACCGAATCCTCTCAAAATTTGTAAAGAAGGGTAATTTCAGATGCTGATTACTATGAACATCATCATTCCACATAACGCTGGCATTTTCGTGCGGGAATTGAAAATTTTTCTCAGATTCCCTCAGTAGCCTTATCGTTGCCCCATAAAAACGAGGTTACCATGCAAAATGGATAGGGTATTCCCCGTTTGGCATATTTTCAAGGAGAAATTCCCTGGAAATCTCGATCATCGAACATGGTAAATGTAGTGCCTGCAAAAACGTCAGTCCTTAGTATTATTCATGCTTGCTGCGCAGAAAAGCTGGCGCGTCGTACCAAAACTTCACCTAGTTTTCGCGTCGTCTTGATGTGGCTAGAATGGAAATGTACAATAGTTTGCACGGCAGTCGTGGCGGCAAAACCAGGAATATTCCTTACTTGTCAGGAATTCTTTTCGCCCTCTCTATATTGCCTTGTGTGTCGATGCGTCAACTTTGACGCGAACAAGCATGAATAAGGCCTCTAGCGGACATGGGTTGAATGCCAATTTTCTCACCAGAGCATCTTCCTATACATTTTTTTTCAATTGGGAGGGATAGCAAAAGAGAGAAAACGAATACAGGCAATTCAGAAAAGAGTCGGTGTTGGCGAACTCCTACGTGGAAAGTCCAACGGCGAATTTGACAAATCGCGCACGTTCTGTCCTGTTACTCGCAGTGATATTTAGCTGCCTAACATGTTAAAACAATCCCGGAAGTGATGTGGGATTACGTGGAACTCATGCGTTCGAGCAGCGCGAGACCGACTCCGGGTTGAATTGCCTGTATATAGTCTGCAGTGAAAGGGAGTTGGTGGGGGCGCCCCCCCCCCTCCCAAAAAAATGGTCGTAATGGCTATCCAGGCTAATTTTTTATGCCTGAGCTGGTTAACAGAGGAAGGCAACCTAGTAAAAACGCGAAATCAGAGAAAACAAAAAAAAAAACCCGAAAAATTGAAGACATGCACTTTAAAGGCAGTGTCCAGACAAAATTTACGATACTTAAAATCTGGCATCCTTTTACTCTACTCGACGAGCTGATTGCAGCTGTGTAGGCTTTGCTCACGAGAACCTCGAAATTTGTGGTTTTGAAAGGGTGGAAAGTTACGATGTGGACGAGTTGTCCGGCCAAGAATGAAAAGACGGCAGTGAGGCTTCTCGAGCTCCTACATACTATCTGTTTCAAAAATGAGAGCAATTCAATGCTTTGTCTGTAGCTAGACAAGACACGTCAAATCTTAGAAATTCAGCGCTGTCAGTAACTGGAAACGTGCTAAAACATGTCTCGCCTTTAACAACTGGCGAGACCAACCTCATCTTGGAAGCCTGCCAAGTGGCAAGATTTGTGAAACAGACAGTATGTACAGTCGTTCCAAAAATACCTGCCTCCAGCATCCACCGCCCATCTGCTGAGCCGCGCCGCGCCTCCTATGCTTTATCATACGTGCTGCGACGTGGCTCAGTCGACGCGCAGTGTTGCGGGAGGCGAGTATTTTTTATAACGACTGTACATTTCAGAAAACCCAGCTGATTGCTGTTGATCATAAACTCTAAAGCTTCCCGAGGCACATTAACAACATCATTTCACTCTTTTCGTTGATAATTTTACTAGTGACCAGTTTTTTCTCAATAGTAGTCGGAATTTTAGGCCGGTTTCGATTGCAATACGTGTCAAATTCAAGAAGACGTGTTCAACAAGCTGAACCATGTTGGGGAAAGTACCATCCCTAACATAACAGAATGGAGAGGGACCAGACTGTCAGACAAAGGAACATGTCTTGACCATCTCAGACAAGATTTGATCTGTCTTCACGAAATCGTCGAAGGGGCGGAGCGGGCACTGGGTCAAAGGATGGATCTGGGTACTGGGTCAAAGGCGAATATCTCCCTTATTTCTGGGACTTTTTCCCTGAAACTTTGGCAAATGCCTATAGAGAAGATCCGCTTTCATAATCTAATGAGCACTCGAGCTCGATGATTTCGCCTGGACACTGTCTTTGAAGTTTCCATTCTTCCTAGCTAAAAGCCGATGCGATTAACAAGTTAAAACTTGTTCAACTTGTCAGAAGGACTCTGCGCTTCCTGCGCAGTCTTACTCTATCTAAAATCCCTGCGCTCAGTAGGTTAGAACGTGTGCAACATGTCAAAAACACCTCTACTGCCTCTAGCAAATGCTCTTTATAAATAAATAAATAAATAAATGCCTACATAATGACACTATGCATGACTATTAGCAGGAAGAGGAGAGAATGTTTTGAAGGCAGCTTACCCGCAAGGTAATGACGTTGCTGATTGGTAGAAGTGAGAAGGAAGAACGCAGGAAAAGCTGACAGTGCGGGTTTCAGAAGTGCGCGCGCCAATCCGAATGGCACCGCGCCAAGGGGCGCGGCGCCATTGGCGACGGAGCGCGTTTGCCGCGGGTCCGGACGGACGGCAGCAGCAGCCCGCAGCTATTCATCGCCGTCGACCCGCCCCATCACATGACGCGGCGCACTTTGCTCGCACCCTGGGCTGTTTTGACTCGCCGAGTCCAACTATAAGCGGGTTCTGTTCGTGGTGGTTGCTAGTTCGGTGTGTGTACAGCATTTTCCTGGCCGATTCTAGGTTGTGAAGTGTTAATTTGTCTGCCTGCTGCCGGGTTGTAGCGCTGTCGCTTGCGTGCAGTATCGACTTGCTTGGAAAAACAGCGTTCTTCGTTGATGGTCAAGAATCATTCGCCTCAATTGCTCTAACTGCACTGCGTTTAGGTGAGGAGTTCGAGCTGTGTCGTCGCGTCATCGGCGCCCTTGAGACTTCGTCTCCGTCTGCCTTTTAGCCTCGTTACTGCCTTCTTCACATTACTCGAGTAAATAGCAATGTCGTCGCCCAGCTCTGGAAAACGCCGCATGGACACCGATGTGATAAAGCTGTGAGTTTCAATTCGGTGTTTCCTAAACGACCTTGCATCTGCACACGAAGCAGCCTCATCGATCGTTGGTTAGTACAGCTGATCGATCCCGGGGCCGCTTCGGGTCCTCCTCACCTATCACTTCTGTTTCGTGTTCGTCCACACTTTCACATGCTGTTCGCGTGTCCAATTACTGGCAAGGCCTGTGCGTTCTTCGACGGCTGATGGCGGCTCTGCCGGATCAGTGCCGTTCAGTGACGTGCTATTGCGAACTCATATTTGCCTCAGTCAAGGGGCTACCTGACACATGCAAAGTTCAAAGCCGCCTCTCATTAGTTGCTAGCGCAATTGACCGAAGTACAAGGTTGTTCTGCGGAAGAGTTGGTTAAGAGCTGTACAGTTCTAGGGCTTTACACCAGCGCTTTCCGCCTAGACTACTGGGAGACATGTGAGGATTAGTGCAGGAAAACAACAGGAATTTACCTATGGTTTGACTGAAATCCGCTGTTTTTCTCGAATTGGACAGGTTTCGACAGTATTTCACCTAGAAGCCTACGGAATTCGATGAAGTGCATTCGGACCAAGTTGTCCGGAAGATTCAGGTAGCTTACCAGAGCTAGAATTCATGGACGATAACCCATAGTAACCAGGGTAGCATACCAGCTTTCACTTTCTACGTCTGCTAGTATTACGTAATCCATGCGCTAACCAATCACGCTTACCATCTCTGATAAACGTGCGCTAGGGAACAGCCCGAACAGCGTAATGCATCAAGTAGAAACCCCAGCAGCATCTCTTCCGAGGTGCCGCCATCCCTCCCTCAGTTGCTGCCATTTTTCAGCAGCTGCTGCTATAAGGAGGTAAACTCAACAGCATCTGGGGGGAGGATCCCATTAGAGTGGAGATGCTGCTGCTAGAGTTTCTACTTGACATGTTACGCTGTTTGTGCTGCGCCCGTGCCGTTCAGGTATCAGAGTTAGTTGGTTTGGTTGCATATCGTTTTATAGATCCCAGCCCAGTGCGCTTGAGGTCAAGCTTCCTATGTGGTTTTTCCCAATTCACAACTTACTTTTTTCAACGCCAGGATCTGTCACATGCGACTCATACCTCTCCTAGATGAGTTGCATACAATTCGTCCTTGGCGAGATGTTTTTTATACATTTTATCTAGGGCAGCAACAAGTTGCACTAAATGTATCCTGAAGTTGAAAAAAAGTATTATAAGTCGAATACAACCCTATGATGAGTTTGACTGCAGTGAAGTATCTGAGACTCTCAGACACTTTGTTCTAGAAATAGTGAGAATTTGCAGCATCATCGTCCGAAATTTGTCTAGAAATCACAGCTATAGAATCACCATAGAAGGTGGGTCCTATCTCCTGGCATGAATTCGCTCCCATTGACCTTATCCATGCATTTTCTCTCTTCTTTTTGTGTACTTTGTGGTTGACGCAGCATGAGACAAGTTTCACCACAGCTGCGTTGTTATGAGATTCCTGTCATGAAACGTCGGCTAGGGTAACAAAGTCTACCGTGCACAGTGTTTCATGATCAGGCGGTCATAACTAGGTTTTGTGTATGGAAGTTTCTCCCCTTTGTTCGTTAATATATGGTTGGTCGTAATTGAAGTTATTTACAAAGTCAACGTGGCATACATCTGTGTGATAATAGAGAACAGCAGAAATAATAACAATTGGATGACATGTCGTATTAGTCAAATTCTTCATCATCATTCACCTAGAATATCAACTAAAGTTCCCAAAATTTGCTTGGTGTCTTGAGATTTTTCATCAGAATAAGTTATGGAGTCAAATTTGCCTTGTATGACAAGCCGGTAACATGTCTCGTAACTCTCCATAGAGGACACCACAGAAGCTGTGGAAAACTGATTAAAGATCAGCATCAAAAATCTCATTTGACTGTAAATATCCGAAATGGAACTGCCCATTGTGAACTGATCAAAGATCGGCATCAGAAATTTCATCTACTGTGAAGATTCCAAGTGAAACGACCAACAGTATCTGCCCGAAACACCGGTGTGAACACATATCCCACTCGTTCAGTTCTATACTTATAGTGTCGTAAGGTGCATCCATTTAGCTATAAAACAGCTACAGTATGGAATTCAGTTACAAAGTGGGCACTCTTATTCTTATCTGGAAAACCTCGTTTTATCCCTCAATTTCAACAAAACAGTCACGCTAGGAATCAAATTGGTACGACTGTAGAAACTTTAGTAACGTACGATTTAAAGACATATAAAACGGAAGCTTGGTTAATAAACTCGATTATACACATATATTCGNACTTTCTACATACGTCTGCTAGTATTACGTAATCCATGCGCTAACCAATCACGCTTACCATCTCTGATAAACGTGCGCTAGGGAACAGCCCGAACAGCGTAATGCATCAAGTAGAAACCCCAGCAGCATCTCTTCCGAGGTGCCGCCATCCCTCCCTCAGTTGCTGCCATTTTTCAGCAGCTGCTGCTATAAGGAGGTAAACTCAACAGCATCTGGGGGGAGGATCCCATTAGAGTGGAGATGCTGCTGCTAGAGTTTCTACTTGACATGTTACGCTGTTTGTGCTGCGCCCGTGCCGTTCAGGTATCAGAGTTAGTTGGTTTGGTTGCATATCGTTTTATAGATCCCAGCCCAGTGCGCTTGAGGTCAAGCTTCCTATGTGGTTTTTCCCAATTCACAACTTACTTTTTTCAACGCCAGGATCTGTCACATGCGACTCATACCTCTCCTAGATGAGTTGCATACAATTCGTCCTTGGCGAGATGTTTTGTATACATTTTATCTAGGGCAGCAACAAGTTGCACTAAATGTATCCTGAAGATGAAAAAAAGTATTATAAGTCGAATACAACCCTATGATGAGTTTGACTACAGTGAAGTGTCTGAGACTTCCAGACACTTTGTTCCAGAAATAGTAAGAATTTGCAGCATCATCCTCCGAAATTTGTCTAGAAATCACAGCTATAGAAGCACCATAGAAGATGCGTCCTATCTCCTGGCATGAGTCGCTCCCATTGACCTTATCCATGCATTTTCTCTCTTTTTGTGTACTTTGTGGTTGACGCAGCATGAGAGAAGTTTCACCACAGCTGCGTTGTTATGAGATTCCTGTCATGAAACGTCGGCTAGGGTAACAAAGTCCACCGTGCACAGTGTTTCAAGATCAGGCAATCATAACTAGGTTTTGTCTGTGGAAGTTTCTCCCTTTTGTTCGTTAATATATGGTTGGTCGTAATTGAAGTTATTTACAAAGTGGCATACATCTGTGTGATAATAGAGAACAGCAGAAATAATAACAATTGGATGACATATCGTATTAGTCCAGTCCTTCGACAACGCTCACACCAAATATCAGGAGGCACTATACGAAAACAGGTCAATTTCTCGTTATAATTTGTTTCAGTGGAGACAACAGTTGGAGAAGCGTCAGAGAGAAAAAGAGCGCGGGAAGTGCGCAGCTATAGAAGAGGGTGGCGAGAAATCTCGCTATGCACATGACTTCTCAAATATAGTGCCAGGTATTTCAACGCGAGCTTTAGGTACTACCATAGTCTATTCTCTGTGGTGGTAGATCCTCAAGCTCGTGTTGAGGTGTCTGAGATCAGATGTAGCTTAAAAGGAAATAATGCTTGCATGATTTAATCGTCGTTCAAGTACTCTTCCCTTGTAAGTCATCCAACTAATGTATATAATTTGTCAATGACAAGTATGACACTGATCTCGAAAATGTCTCCACGTCTTTCTGCGACGTACTCTGTGAAGAGCTATAAGCCATAATCCAGACTTGTCTAATATGGTCGCAATTTATAAGTGGCGGTCAATCATCCTTTCACCACCGAATCCCGCCTATCTTCTTCGCCGCGCCGCACCACCTACATATAGGGTCTGCGGCGCGGCAGAGCACACAGGTTGTATTCTGCTATGCAGCGATCACTGAAAACCATTTTATATGCTAAAGAAAAGACATCGAAACTTATAAAGAATCATCATCTAACTAGAATCAACTAAAGTTCTCAAAATTTGCTTAGTTTCTTGAGATTTTTCTTCATAATAAGTTATAGAACCAAATTTGCCGCGTTGGACAAGCCGGTATCATGTCTCGTAACTCTTCGCAGAGAGCACCACAAAAGCTGTGGAAAACTGATTAAAGATCAGCATCAAAAATCTCATTTGACTGTAAATATCCCAAATGGAACTGCCCATTGTGAACTGATCAAAGATCGGCTTCAGAAATTTCATTTGATTGTGAAGATTCCAAGTGAAACGGCCAACAGTATCTGCCCGAAACACCGTTGTGAGCACATATCCCACTTGTCCAGTTCTATACTTACAGTGTCGTAAGGTGCATCCATTTAGCTGTGAAACAGCTGCATTATGGAATTCAGTTACAAAGTAGGCATTCTTATTCTTATCTGGGAAATCTCGTTTTATCCCTCAATTTCAACAAAACAGTCACGCTAGGAATCAAATTGGTACGACTGTAGAAACGTTAGTAACGTACAAGTTAAAGACATGTAAAACGGAAGCTTGGTCAATAAACTCGGTTATACACATATGCTCACTAGCTAGGAAGTGGACCTGATTTGGTTCTAAACAACGACGTCGGTTCCGATGCCTATCGATTTTGATTGGAGTAGGCTGGCACAGCTGCTGCACCACCACTTATAATCGATATGTATCAAAATCGATCTCGCTTGGGCGAAGGGTGGTGTGCTCCATGTAAATAGAGTGTGCCGGCAGTTTTATAAGTGTTAATTGAGCCATCTTCGCGCTGTGTTGAAGCTGCCTGCTTTCGGTACAGTATAAGCTCATCATAGCTAATCTATTGTCCTGTAGATGACCCCGTACAGGTGTCCGCAACTTCACTTATCGCTATCGCTAGCTTTCTTGTTAGAGGTAACGATGTGGGCGATTGTAAGCGTTGCGGAAATCCGTGCTGCTCATTCCACAGAACTATACACAGCTAAATCTCTGCACATCTTCATCCTTTTCCTCACCCGCTAGTATCTGCCAGGCTTCTGTTCGAAGCGTGCGGGAACGACGAAGAGAAGAGGACCGTATGCATATGGTCTTTGCCAGCAACAGTGCAGTACATTGGCGCTCACACTAACTGGCACGTCGTGATACGTACCAATACGCAGTATTGAATCTGCATGCGCTGAAGAGAACGACGAACGAATTAAGTTGACTGAAACTGTATTAAGTTCTCACCCGGACCAATATCCCTCGAACTCCTCACATCTCTTGACTGATTTTTGCTTACATCATGTGATGTAAGCAAAAATCAGCCACGAGGTTCGTGCATACGAATGAATTTTGGTTTCCCTATGAGCCACATCAACATTATATGCAACATTCAGTGGGATCTGAATGTGCGACAGTTATCGATCAGTTGATTCCATGGCATTTTCTCTGAAAAACATTGTTCAAAGTTTGGTCCACTACTTGAATTGTAAATACACTTCTTTTGAACCAGCTTCTATCGTGAGAAATCTGTGAATTAGAAGCACCTGAAACGCAAAATATCCTGAATATTTCATCTTGATGCGTGAAATGGTATCGTGCACAATTCAAATGGGCTCCTGCGCTATTCCACCAAGGTCTTTCAAAAGCAGCACCCATGCTGGTTTTCTTATTCGAGGCTTTGATTGTTTCGAAGCTTGAACAGTGGTCCTAATGATTCTGCGGATTTTCACCGCCGAAATTAATCACATTCTCAAGACACAAGAGGTTGCATGTGTTCCAGTGTTTCAACCGGATGCGTTGTAGTGTGAAATGAATGGGTTTTTTTTGTGTACAATCACGCTCTTTCTTTGCGATGAAACTTCCTTTCATTCCAACCTTCCATTTCAACCCCGCGCAACTCGCCCAGCTTTTCCTAACGGGCCACACGAAGCATTCGAAACCGTTTTTTCAATAGCATTAGGAAAAATTGATCACTGCACCTGTTTTCACAATAGTGGTAAATCTAGAATCACAGCAGGACCTGAGAGAGCAAAAACTCCGTAAGCACTTCCTCATTTCTCGTGTCAGTGGTTCAAAAAACTTGACAAATGACACTATTGTAAGCAATTTTACCGAAACAAAGTAGGCTCTGCCGCTATAGTTCTCTGGGATATAGCGGTTTCTGTCGCGGCGACCATTGCTACACATGTTTTTGGCAATTATCACTTTGCTGCCGGTGACATCGGCGACAGCGACCGGACACCCGCTAGCAATCGATATGCACCAAAACCATAGTCGCCGCCGGGAGCAGCGACCGAAACCGCTATGCTTTTCGAGAAATGCAGCAATGGGACGATGTAGCCTACCCATTCAAGTCACAGCTGGCTTCTTAAGTCTGTAGTTTTTCAGGATCGAAAGCAAACACGAAGTGAACATAACAGGTGGACTCAACGAATTCAACGTCAAATTTTATGGGCCATCTGGAAGTTGGTTGCTTTGTGTCATATTTTTACATCACGTAAAATGATGACACGTTTTGACCGTCTGTGCTGCTTTAGCTGCATACGAAGGCGGTGTATGGCGAGTACGTGTCGAACTGCCCGAGAAGTATCCTTTCAAATCGCCTTCAATAGGATTTATGAATAAGATTTTTCATCCGAACATCGACGAAGCAAGTGGTTCCGTCTGTCTTGACGTTATCAATCAGGTAGCGTTTGTACGAACTTCATAACCGTTTTACAACCTGCACGTTTTTCTCGTGCTAGGTCGTACCTTCTCGTTACTTTTTTTCTTGAGTTCTCGGAAGTTTTCGTCTTGGGGATGGTTTATGAACATTTACCCTGTTGATGACACCTGCTGTAATGCGTGGATTGATATCTTGAATCGGGACGATAATAGCCTCAAAAAAAGATGTTGATAACGTTGTTTTGAAAGGAGAACACTTTCCTTTTGGGTGTGAATATCCGAGGTTGGGAGTGATTCGGATCCACAGAGCGCTCATATGTTGCTATAACGAATCTGGTTTCAATCTCATGTAGTTGTTAACGCGCTTTATGACCCCACACAAATTTGCATCTAATTTTATGGTACAGAATCTGAAGTCTCTCGATGATGTAAAGATTGAAACCTTCATGCCTTTAAAAACAATATTTAATCTTGTTCAAGTAAAACGAAGGATCCTGATTTTGTAAGCATGTCATTTACCCATAGTTGTCCAGAAAATCGTGGTTTTGCAACGCGCAAGATCTCTTGGAATCGTCCTCTATGTCTGGTGTTTCAACTTTTCTTTCACTTAGGATTATTCGATAGAACAGCAAGTGCTACTTAAGGGGGAAAAATCCTGTTCTGGTAAGGCTCAAACTGTCGTTCGAGGAGTATGTAGGTCAATACGCCCTGTCGCCCTAGTTTTGACGACATTGACTTTGATGAATATTGATTGTTGAAGGCCCGCGCCGCGGCCGTACAAGCGGCGCCACTCCGCCCCAATCAATGCGTATCAGCGTTGGTGTCGCCAAAACGGCGGCGATGTGAAGTGCTGTACCATCGAGGAGTATACTAGAAACGCTACACAGCGCAGTTCCGTACAGCAAACTGGTAGAGTCTACGTCCCGAAACTAGTTTGAAGGCCCATCAGAACATTATGTTCATTTTATTTTGCATGCATACTCATCGGGAAGAGTCTTTTGACAAGAATGTTTTTTTTTTAGTAATCCGGAATTTCTCACGTTCCACCCAATGTCGACACTGGTTTTTAATTAAATGCGATATCCTTGCTGTCTTTTACTTGATTTGCTCATTTTCAGGCTTGGACGGCCCTCTATGATCTAGCCAACATATTTGAGTCATTCCTCCCACAACTGCTCACCTATCCGAATCCTACGGATCCGCTCAACGGCGATGCTGCTGCCCTTTACCTCCATAAACCCGAGGAATTCAAGAAGAAATGCAAGGGTATATTTTCAATATGATGAAAAAACAGAAGTTCTTCAGGTTGTTTCAAGGGTTGAATATCAACTTATTTTCCACATCTTCTAAGTCAACGAGGTTCTCAAGGTGGTATGGAAGTTTTGGCCAACCAAAACTTTGGCCTGCCTGCGCGAATTCATACGCCCTTAGCATAGGCACTGGTTATAATGACAGTGTCTGAAATATGCACAGTATATGGTTCTCGGAAGAATTTGATTTTCTCGGAAAGGCCACTTTTATTCGACAATTTGCTTCTCCACTGAAAAAGCTAGAATTTCTGAATAATGTCGTGGCACATCCGATCACTACATACAACTGGATCTCGAATGATTGCGAAGCGACTTATTTCATTGCTGCCAGATGTGCTTCCATCCTTTGAGTGTATCTTTTTTCCATTTGATTGCCTACGGCCGATGATGAGTATCTGCTAATCTTTTGAGACGCGCATTACACTTTTATGGAGACTTTGAACTCTGCGAACTGGGAATACAATCCATCTACTAGTTTTTCCTGTGTGATATATCTTTGTTTACTAAATGTGAACCGAAAAAGCTAGGGAGTGAAAGCATTGTACTGACAAGGGAAGTTCGAAGGCAAGCATACCAGATCAATATGAAACATATTTGGTTCCTATTTTTGTCTAACGAACTGTTACTGTTCCATTTCTATCACTCCGTCTAGATAAGAAGTTTGCCAAAAAATACGAAGCACGGAGCGTTGACGAAACCCAAAGACTTGGAAATCTGTTTAACAGTCCAGTAATCCACTCAGCCAATCTGTCTATGATTATTGAGCCCCTTTGGCTGCGCCGTCAAAAAATCTCGCGACTGGTAGGTAAAAGCTGTGTAAATCCTGCCCAATGGAATGCGGAACTTTTAAACAGACAGGTTTCATTTCAAGATTAGCCTCGTTTTTTTTCAGCCCTAGGAATATTCGCTTTTTTTCTCAGCAGATGGTGGTGCTAGTGGCAAGAGAAGTTAAAAATATTTTTTCCATCGGTATTTGTGTGCTGCTTTGTAGTTGGCGAGATTTGGGCGAGTTTGAGGGAAGATGGGTCAGCTCCGTTGTTAAGCGGAATTTCCTGGTGTAGGGCGTTATACTTAGAAAGGGCGGTGCAGAGGAGCTCTGTGATTGGTTCTTGGGGGGATCGACTTTTCGCAGAACTCAGCTGCAACGCCCTTTCCTAAATATGACGCTCCATACCCAAATTTTCTGGTTTAAGTAATGAGGGGGAGAAGCCGTCGTAACCAGACATGTGTCATCAGATGAAGTCGGTCCCGTTTGCAGTGCCCTAGTGGACCAAAGAGCGCGTTCGCATCCGCAAATGATGCGTTTTTTGTTTTAAATTTGCTTTATGCGTTATTTGACATGCTGGTCACGAATTTGCAATTTTTTCAATGACCCCATTCTTGTGACGTCACGGGATGTATACGGTAAGCTCCATCGTCTCCTTTCTCAGTACCTTCATTTGAACTGCTTATTACCAGAAGAAAAAGAGGGCAAGGGATTGAAGATCACTGTGCTATAAGTCATATAGCGAAGTACGTATACGTCACGAGAGAACTCAGATAGTGTTATACTTACAATTAGTTGTTCCTTTGCTGTTATAGGATCACGAAATTAATTTGTTTGTGCGCTGGGACGTAAGTAGGAATCTGCTCGGAAACTTCATACCGCAGCAGCGAAAAAGTGATAGTGGTTTGCGTCAGGAGTTGACAAGAATCCGTGCATGTTTCTTGGAAGGATTGGTGCAAATACCACGTCATGAAGCTTTGTGCTGCTGTTTCTGAGCCAGCTTAACAAGACATTATTGACAGCTGCAGAGCAAGAAGTCAAATTCTTGCGGAAGCTTATCCAAGATGAGCTTTGGTTGTTGAAGTTTGGTCTTAAAATTCTTCAGAAGTTCAAGAATATTCTTCCTCGATAATTACCTGTTATTTGGCCTTTCATAAAACCGTTAGCTCATCATTCACGCTGGAAGTGTTTTTTCGAGGTTCCACTTGTTTTGATAATTCTATCACATGGCGCAGATTGTTCCACCAATCTCCGCATCATTTACTCGAAAAACTTGGAAAACAATTAGAAATAGAAAATGAGGCTTTGGAGGCTTCTATATGAGTTTTTTGACGGTGATGTTCCTATGTTGCCTCGAGACTTTTTTTATTCATTTCCAAGACCACCCTCATCCATGTGAAGAATTTCACCTTGCCAGCCATGCATGGCACCTAATCAAGGGCCGCATGCATCATTGAGATTGCCCGGAGAAAACGTGTCAAAATATTCAAAACATGCGTATTGTTAACATTTCCGTCAGCACTTTTACCCTGGGTAATCTCAATTATGCATCCTGGCTGAAAACTATACATCTGGTAGGTAATGCTCTGTCCTCTCTCCTCAGAACCCTCAGAGCAAGTTGCCTGGTCGCATCTGAAAATTGCTTGACTCAAGGCTGTTGATAAGTTGTGAATTTGTCTGCTCTTGGCTTTGAAAATTGTCGACAAACTTCGGGCCGACAACTTGTCAGCAAGAAAGGACGAAAACAAGTTGTCAACAAGGTTTGGGTCAAGCACGTTGCAGATGCAATCGGACAACATGTTCTGGTGGTTCTGAATAGGAACCCGAGGTCAGAGGTCGCCTCCTTACCTATGGCCCAGTAAGCCGCATCTGGCTCAAGGCGAAATTGCGCTAAATGTAGCCTTGTTTTTATATCTGAGGTCTGAACGAATATCGAAATCATGAGCCTTTGTTGACATTCATGTGCTTGATCACAAATCGTTTCCCGAACGGGAAAACGTGCGTCAGCTTTTCGCTTCATAGATGCTTGCCAGTTTTCGCACTTTATTTCTCCTCCTTCAATCGATTAGATCCAGTGAAATGGTGCAGAAAACGACACAGTTTGGGTAGCAGTATTCGTATGTTTTATAATCTGATCTGATAGGATCGCGAATATCGGATTTAGCGGCGTTCTCGGATTTTCCATCGGCTGAAATATCATATAACAGATGTGAGTGTAACTGCGTTTGCTCTAACCATTTTTGCACCCTATTTTCGTAATGAATCACAAGTAGTAGTTAGGGTCGGATGCGCACAGTTTCCACTGGAATCGCTTTGATTTTAAATATTTGGCCATGGCTCGTACGTCAGTGCGGAAGTATTAGTTGTTATTTTTATCGGGCATCGTTTGCGTAGAGTCGAGGCGAAAAAGTGCATTCGGCGAGGCGTTCGCTCGTTCATCGCAGCACGCGTATCCAGCCTGCTGCCTGTGACGCGGTTCCAATCCATAAAAAANAGGATGAATTCCAGTTCGTCCATCGTGGACAGTTGGCCTATGGATTTATTTTGCCAGGATATATTGTGCAAACGTTCGAACCTACTGAAATAATCTGGATCTAAACAAGTCCTAGTATGTTTAAAATGTAGTTACGCCACTACTCAAGGTTACTTTTTATGAAAATTTCGCGATAGAGTTGGTGTTTGATCATGTAAAGCAAGACAGAAACCAGCTCGTGCATAATGAAAACGTATTCTTACGTCATTCTTATGCAACACCAAGAAAAACGTCTACCTTTTGTACTTGGTGGCGTGCACTCGGTTCGAAAAACCATATAAGTGCTTCAGAAGATTGTGAGAAGTGCATTTGCATAATGTTTTTCTGAACTTTTGGCTATACACAGGTGGAGTACGTGAAAACTACAACATACGCTTCTTACTACTTCTGCCACCGTAAATCTTTGTCAAATACATGAGTGAGGATGTCTGCTACTTCTTTTTTGTGGCATATAAAGCTTTATTCATAGTGCGTCGGAGTCCGATGCGGTCGGATAACAAAAGATGAGTATCGATCCTCGTCTGTCGGATTCCGACGAAGATCAATACGTATCATTTGTTATCCGACCGCTTCGGACTCCGACGCACTATAAATAACGCTTGACAGTGATAGTTGTGCAGTTTGGTGTTAGGAATGGAAAAGAAAATTTATGACACCCCATAATTATTCCTTTACTTTATTATTTTTTCTTCTGTTGCAGTACGTATATTGCAGTGATTTTTGCTGCAATAAGCCATTTGCGTCTTTTATGTGGACACATCGGCGCCACTCATGCTGAGATAGCGATGCTCAAAAACGGCAACACATTTCGTTAACAGCATGTGAAGCACGTGTGCCATCAGCTGTGCACGTATACATGGAAAAGTATGTATACTTTTTACCCAAATGCTTCCCCTGTACACCTTCGTGAGCAAACTAAAGGGTAATATTCTGGGCTGGGATTTATGAAACGTTAACCATGCAAAACAACGATGGTTAGGTTGACAGGCCATCCTAGAGACCAGTAATGTTGAGAGATGCAGGACGCAAAAGTTGGTTTGCTAACCTGGTTCCGCTTGTTTTTGCGTTCATGAATCCCAGCAATGAGGAGCCGGGTGAGAATAGGCGAACTTAGGTTTACTTCACTCACTCCCTCGTAGGTTCAAAGGTGCCTACGAATTGAGTAAGATATCAATTGTTCAGTATTTCTTCATCAAGTACTCAGAAATCTTCATAATGCTTGTGGTTAATTCATTATTCTTTCCGAGTCATAACTGTATAACAGTATTTTATTTCCCATTATCTCAAATCTGAAGCTCTCTCGGTCATCCTCGCTGCGGCACTTTTTCTTCCAACGTTTCCCACACCCTTCGCGTCACCGCGCTTGCCACTGGTAAAAACTGAATGTGTCAAACCGCACGAGAAGGTNGGGGGGGGGGGGGGGAGTTAATGAATGCTTTGGCGTCACTTATTAATCAGGTAATTGGGTAATTGGAGCTTGCTTAATTCGTCATTTCCCCGTGGGAAGGTGAGGGAGGGGAAATTAGAGAAAAAAGGTAGGTGTCAGCCGAAAAGAGGTACCAAGGAGTTCTGAGAAGAATTTTATCAAAAATCAATTTAAAATTTGAGTTTCATATGGAAAACAGCAAAATTACTTGGATAAAGATAAGCCATCACAGAAATTTCTTATATTCTATGGCGTAGCCTTAAAATTTTCCTCGTGCTACTGCTACTGCTTCGTACTGATTACTTATAGGAAGTTCTTGGAAACTAGCATACTAGGGACCGGATACTAATCGGATAGTGTAATTAATTCAATTAATAATTCGGAAGCCTATTAAAAAAATGAGTTTTCCACGAACGGAGGGTCCTAAGGCGCGTACTTCTTTCTTCCGAGAAGTTCTGAGAAGAATTTTATCAAAAATCAATTTATAGTCTAAGTTTCATGTGGAAAACAGTAAAATTAATCGGTGTCTATTCTTCTAGTATCTGAACTATCGACTTGTTTGGAATCGAATATTCGAATTCGAATACTTCTAATACATTGGTCGGCCTTATACATATATGGACAGTAGCATTGTTTCAGCAAATGGAAAGGAATTTTTACGCACAACTAGAAAAATGCATTTTCTGCGTTAGGAAGTTAAGGTGGAAATTTTGAAAAAAAAATTAAAAAATCACGAGGATGAATTCCAGTTCGTCCATCGTGGACAGTTGGCCTATGGATTTATTTTGCCAGGATATGTTGTGCAAACGTTCGAACCTACTGAAATAATCTGGATCTAAACAAGTCCTAGTATGTTTAAAATATAGTTACGCCACTACTCAAGGTTACTTTTTATGAAAATTTCCCGGTAGAGTTGGTGTTTGATCATGTAAAGCAAGACAGAAACCAGCTCGTGCATAATGAAAACGTATTCTTACGTCATTCTTATGCAACACCAAGAAAAACGTCTACCTTTTGTACTTGGTGGCGTGCACTCGGCTCGAAAAACGATATAAGTGCTTCAGAAGATTGTGGGAAGTGCATTTGCACCATGGTTTTCTGATCCTCTTGACTATACACAAGGGGATTCGCGAAAACTACAACACACGATTCTTTCCCTTTCTTTCACTATAAATCCTTGTCCAATACAAGAATGAGGATATTTACTACTCCATTTTCATTCTTTTACCAGTGGTAGTTTTGCAATTTGGTGTTAGAAACGGAAATCAGAATTTATGGTACCTCGTAATTACTCCTTCACTTTATTATTTTTTCTTCTGTTGCAGTACGTATATTGCAGTGATTTTTGCTGCTATAAGCCATTTGCGTCTTTTATGTGGACACATCGGCGCCACGCATGCTGAGATAGCGATGTTCAAAAACGACAATACATTTTGTTAACAGCATGTGAAGCACGTGTGCCATTCTGCCATCAGCTGTGCACGTATACACGGAAAAGTATACATTTTTACCCAATGCTCTCCCTGTACAGCTTCGTGACCGAACTAAAACACTCTGGGCTTGGTTTTGTGAAACGTTAACCACGTAAATCAGCGACGGTTAGGTTGACAGGCCATCCTAAAAACTACGTAACGTTGAGAGACGCAGGACCAAAAGTTGGTTTGCTAACCTGGGCTTTTATTCATGAACACATAACCAGGCAAAACCAGGCTAGTAAACCAACTGTGACGGTCTGCGTCTTCTAACATTGCGGTGGCCATAGAATGACTAGTCACGCTAACCGTCGCTGGTTTGCTTGGTTTTTTGTTTATGAATCCCAGTCCTGAAGAACGGGGTGAAAATGGGCGAACATGGGTTTACTCTTCACTCACTCACTCGTAGATTAAAAGATGCCTAGGAATTGAGTAAGATATCAATTGTTCAGAATTTCTGCAGTAAGTACTCGGAAATTTTTTTATATTACCCGTTCCTTATTCTAGTTAGTTCCTTATTCTTCTCTAATCATAACTGTATAGCAAATTTCCCAATAATTTCTCAAGTCTGAAGCTCTATCGGTCATCGTCGCTGCGGCGGTTTTTCTTCCAACGTTTCCCACACCCTTCACATCACCGCGCTTGCCACTGGTAAAAACTGAATGTGTCAAAGCGCACGAGGAGGTTAGCAAAAAAATGGAGCTGTTCGATTGCCAGTCTCTGTGCTAAAATCATGCCAACAGTAAACATACCCAACTACGTGATTGTTGACAAAGTATTATCAAGGGAAACACCGTGGTTTTCGATGCTTTCATTCGTTGCTGCGATTGCAGTTATACTCTATAACACTTGTAGTAACGGTAACTTGTTGTCACGATTCTAATCACAAGAACAACACAATAAAGGCGATCTTGTGACTGGCCTAAATGTGTAACTGTTACGCTTTTGGCCTGGAATATCATGCCCATACACTTGACACTCGTCACTAGTGCAATTATTACGCCATAGAAGCATTACACGAAATCATCCACTAAAGTTTTTCTTTCTTTTGAACTGCAAAACCAGTGAATGCGACTTGTACGGCAAGGATGGGAACATACTGCGACATCGTCTCATCTACCTATTAGCTCTGTTGAGAATGAATCTCAGCGTCTGCTCCATCGTATACAAGGTCAAAGTCGCACGTATGACGCACGCGCTTATTTAGAGTAAACGACTCATTTCCTTATGAAGTCTAGTGGAAGGTAGGTATCAGGAATGAGCGAAATTACTGCATAAGACCGGAAGTCGGAAGTTGAGAGGAGCTTAAAGTATTAGGTTGGCAACTAAGTTCCCGCTGTTTTTTTTTTAATTTTAATATTCCACATGTCATTGAAAATTTGTGGTATAATGTTCTATATCATTGGGAAGAGAATGTTTTGTTCTATAGAAATCTATTCTTCACTTTTCGCTCAATCTAATTTATATTAATTTTCGGATCATCAAAAATGGAATGTCAAGTTGGGACAGAAGAGCATTTTACACATTTTTTTTGGCTTTTAATCAAGGTTTTGACGCCCCAAAAGCTGCTCGCGACATTTGTGCTGTCTATAGAGATGGTGCCATAGCTGAGTGAACCGCTCGTGATTGTTATGCCAAGTTCAAATTGGAATATTTGACCTCAAAGACGCATCTCGTTCTAGCCGTCCAGTTGAGTTGGATGAAGAACGATTAAGCCATTTTTCATTATTTCATTAAAAGAAACCGGTGGGAATTTAGTTGCCAACCCATTACAAGAACTTTGAAGGCAGAAAAGCAGCATCCATGATTTTGCCTAACTTAGCTACAGTGAATTCTCCAGGAACTTAGAAGTTGAATGCTGCATGGCGCCAGAATTGAGAAACTGCCGACTTACGAAACCTAAATGTCGCTCATCCTAAATGCCGTTACAAGTTGTAGGTGCTCGATCGAATTATCTGTTTATCAACACATAAGCTGCATTTATAGTGCATTGGAGTCTGATCCGGTTGGATAACAAAAGATACGTATCGATCCTCTTCCGACGACAATCAATACGTATCATTCGTTATCCTACCGGATCGAACTCCGATGCACTATAAATGCAGCTATAGTAGCCCTGTTTATCTTTCATTCTACATTTATTTGAAGTCCCTGGTGGATTGACTCGCCTTTGCTATCGCAGTAATTGGCTGTTATTGCGTAATTAATTTCCTCTGAGAATGTATTATTCGGAAATGTGTTAGAAATGTGCTGTCACCTTCTGTGGAAGAAGGGATAGTATTACCACAACTCATTTTCTGGCTGTAAGCATGCACTAATTTGTGCTGTGAATACGGCTGGTTCATTCTCTAGGCAGATGTCATTTTCTTCTTTGCAGACTATGTAGAGCGTTTCGCCTCCGAGGATGCACTGCGTCGTTTCTTCAACGAGTCGTCCTGCAAGCCTGACTATCACATGGACAAAGCCGATGACGATTCGGATATTTCGAGCATGTCAGACTTCTCGGAAGACGAGGCCCAGGGTATGGAATTGTGATGCCAGCAGACTAGGCCTTAAGGTGCCATTATTGATCGTTTCTGATCCACTATCAATGATTAGGCAAGCTGGCCCTTTAAACTCCAAAAAATGCTAACTGCAGTACGTTCTCTACAGCNGTTTCTGATCCACTATCAATGATTAGGCAAGCTGGCCCTTTAAACTCCAAAAAATGCTAACTGCAGTACGTTCTCTACAGCTACATACTACATCAATCCAAAGTTTATCCATTCAGTCGAACGAATTGTTAATGCTGGAATTTTAGAAGAAAAAAGCAAATAAGGCAATTCTTACGTATGCTGCGAAGTGTTTTCACGGATATCTCAATACTGTTCTCATGGATTTGTGTTTACTATGCAAATTTTGTCGATGATTCAATTTCTACTCAAAATCGTGATACCATAGTTTACGGCTCTGCGGATTCCCCCTAAGTCTTCAACGAAGCACGCAAACCTCTCTTATTCGCTATCATATAGCACTATATAGTCCAAGACGCTAGTTCAGGAGATGTACACATATGTTTCTTTCCTTTTCTTTTTTATAGGAATGTTTTCATCCTTCGTTTCAATAAATTTTGTCATTTCTGGGAATTTCATTGCTATTCTCACAGTTAGGGTCACATGCATGAAAAGTCTGACGCTGAAGTTATGCTCGAACATATAAATGACTCGTGTAGCGTTGATGACTGAGAAATAGCCAGACAGCTCGAACACCTTCCTCCACCATAGAGTTTTACATTCGAAAATATTTTTCGAATTTTCGAATATTCGAACTTTCGAATTTCTTGAACCCACCGAATTTTCGAATTTCCTGGGACTCCCGAATTTTCGAATATTCGAATTCTCGAATTTTTGCGAGCCACCAAATTTTCGAATATTCGAATGTTCGAATATTTATTCGATTAACGATCCATTTCGTGGGAAAATTTCGTAGACGTGCATGTAGGCGAGTAATGAAATATGCTTCCGTCCACTCACGACAACGTCCATGAAACTGTTCGGATGGCAGGCTTCATCTGCGGTTTCTGGATATCTCTCACAAGTTCCTCATGATTGGGAACTTGTGCTGCAATACGTATGTGCAGTCGATGCATGGGTTCTTGAACTGCAAGTAGTTGAAATTCTTGCTAGTTTAAGAACGCGAATTTGTTATGAGGCTTGAAATTATGGCTCAGTGGAACCCAAGGTTGATGAAAGCCCACTCCGATTAAGAAGCATTTTCTTCAAAACCGCTGTGTTGCAGTATAACAAAACGAGCCATTGTAGAGAGTGTAGAGATACTGACGCCGTAAAAATTCTTACTTCTCATCTTGGTCACTGCGGTTCAGCTACCATAACCATGAATGAGCTTCTAGCCATCATCAAAACGTTAGCGACAAAAGACGTTAGGACAAAATTTCTACATCAAAATTTCGAGGTATGTTTATACAGTAGGGAAAATGAGAGGGTCCTAAAATTTCGGGCAAACATAAATTTCATAACTAACGGATAAATACTTAAGAAAAAGCTTCGACAAAGGTTTGTAAATTGACTAAATATTAGAAAGAATGCAGCGCGAAAGCTGTTATCATATGTAGTTTGCGGTTCTGTTAGTCTCGCAAAAATTTTCGAATCAGAAATTTAGCTAAAGCACCTGGATTTTGAGGTGTCCAATCACCTCTGTTTTCGAATTTTCGAATATTCGAACATTCGAATAAATATTCGAATTTTATTCGATTCGGTCAAAACTTTACTCCACCAGTGATACCTTGAGGTCAGAGGCTAATCCGGACGCCTTTCCAGCAGATATTCTTCCATATTTCTTCCTACAAGGAGAGCGGATTTAGGAGCAGTTGAGGAGGGGTTGTAGACAGATGGGGGAAGAAGGCCAAAATAGGCTTTGATCTCGGGTCGTCCTAGTAGATGGATCGTGCTCGAGCTATCTACCTGCTGCCCCTTTTTAGAAGATGATAGTCCTGTGCGCCATCATGTTTCATGGATCATGTGTTTGAAAATCGATTGAAATCCACAAAATGGGGCGACATATTGTGGTGTGATTCTTCAATGCCCTGATGTAATAATGTACGTGGTTCCTCCTCGGTGAGCACGTGCTGATCACTAGGGACGGATATTTAGGTGATCTAGCCATACATACACGGATGTGTGCTGTCATATTTTCACCATTTGCTGCGTTGCCTTCTGTGAAGAGTACGTTGGTGGAGCGGTGATTCCCCAAAGCTGTCAGAATTTGGCACAGCGAATTATCTACAGAGAGAACTTATGAAGCAGTGTAAATCTAAGCAAGGTTTTGAAGTCCAGTTAATTTTAGTTAGATAGACGACAATTCGGAGCAGTTTATACTCTATATTCGCACATAATATATCGTGGAAGCGAAATTTGACTACTTTGTGCAATTGGAAATCATCCCAGGGAACATTCAACAGATGGCACTGCAGCAGTAGGAGGAACGGATCCGACATCAGCGTCACAAACTGCATATGACAGTACATTGACGAAAGCTGAGCTACCTAAGAATTGTTATCTCGTCAGCAGAAAGTGATGGGCGAGGAGAGAGGTCTTCGATTCTACGAAAATCACAGGACGAGTCAACTGAAATTGTCTTGTTGGGCTGTGACAAAGTTGTTTGCTGATCGACGAGGACCTGTTCCGTGTCTAACGGTCTGGATGCATTTCATTCAACAACTGTGGCTCAAGTGCGCTCTGAAGCGTGATCTCCAAAGGAATTTTTCTTATTCAGGGGGTAAGGAATACACTTCGATATCTTTAAAACTCGGACCTCGCCGCGTTCAGAGTAATGTAAAAGTAAGGAGTTCTACATCGGAAAACTAGAACAAGAAGAGCAGATGGGGCGATATCCGGTATTCTTTTTCAGAGTTTTTAATAAAGACAAACGAGATAGATTTCCAAGATAGGAAATCTCGAAATTTTTGCTGTTTCAGCGAAACTTTGAATCTCAACGTATTTCCACCTGGTTGCTAGCTTGACATTATCTAAGCACAACATATACTCAGCAGTTTATTAATTGTTCATTCTCATCAAATTACTGTGCTTGCGAATGCATTCACTCTGCCTCTGCACAGCTTTCCTACTCACTATGCCGAATGTGGTTCGTTCCATTTGCTTCCTCTAGGTCAACGCCCGGGGTTTGTATTTAGATTAAAGAGGCCCTTGAAATACAGGGCCCGCCCCGGTATATTAGATACGATGGCGTAGCCTGGGCGTGAATATTCCAAGGACATCATGTTTGTGTTATAGATATTGGATAGGGAAACTAGTGTAATGGAAGCACGTTGAGGCAAACATTCCTACTACCCTCTCTTTCCCAAGCACAAGATATCCTAAACCCAAAACTAGCCGCCGTTTTCCGCATAATCATATATTGAGTTTCCAGTTTTATCTAGATAATCATTCGTTGAGTGTTTGTTCTGATGAAGTTTTTTTTTATTGTATTTCTACATGTTTCATGTTTGTTTTTGTTGCACATGTTGGAGCACCTTGAGTGTAAAATAAATAAATAAATAAATACTGGTTGCTAGCTTGACATTATGTAACTATCACATATAGTTTGTTTAGGACGCGATGTTGCGTATGCGTGCGGATATCGTGCTTTTCTTTCGTCCCTCTCCGATACTTAGCTGCACACTTTTCGCGTTCTTCTTTCCTCTGCTGTCTTCCCAATCCAGGTGAAATGCTCTATAGAGTTGATAGTGCAAAAATCTCCCGAAAAAGTCAAAATTAATGGCTTCGCCCTCAGAAAGACAAATCCGAAAAGCATTTGAGTCGTGGAAGTATCAAAGACCATGGTCCGAATGCTGAATACATGCGAATTTGACGCAAAACACTTGAGACATCAGTAGAAGAAGAACCACAGGGCAGCTCTACTTCCTCGAGTACTTCAGCAGCTACAACGCAGGCTAAGGTCATTGTATCCTACTCGAAATCAACAAAGGAATGGAAAAATGACCCACTCCCCCCTTACTGTGTTTATGTTTATGTTTATTTCAAAGCGGACCAATGTCACGCGTACAATACAAGTAATACAAATCAGTACGAATGTCAGTAAGCACATCTGAAAGATTACTGAGGCTACAGTGTAAGATGTGTTGGTATTCGAATAATACGTGAACAGGGAAGTATCTACTGCTGTGCCTTCAGCCGATGGTCAAGGTACAGTTTAAATCTGGTAACAGACATGTTTAGTACACCATCTCTCAGCAATGGAGTGAATAATCCGATAGTTCTGTACGAGAAAAATTTTGATCTGATTTGACTTTTAGCTACTGATTCAGCAAGTCTTAATCCGCCACTTCTGCTAGTTCTTCTGGGTTGACATTATTTGACCTATTCTGAATCTGACGTTATTTCACCTATTCTGTATCACATGCTTAAGAATGAAGATACATCGCTTGTTTAAGTTCCTCTGAACAGAAAAGCTTCTGCGCCAAAACCAGGGACTGCCACCCGTGCAGCCCAGCAGAGCTTTAACGCCCAAAGTTCTACAGTCCTCGTACAGGTTGCAGAATCCACCATACATATATGGCATCTATCACACTTTCACCAATGGTTCAAAGTTTCCCAAGTCCTGTCCCATAACTGTCCTAACCACACGAAATCATGCTGATCTATGCGCTTTTTCTCAAACATCGCTGCATATGCATGTATTGGCTCCCCTCACTATGAACGGAGTGCACCGCAGCTAGCAATGTGGTATGTTGTCGGTAAGTTCAAGGTGAAGTCTCAAGGTATCTCGTGGAACATCGATGGTCCCTCTTTCGAGAAGCTGGTCCCAACTGAGTGAGTCTTTGAGGATGTCATACCTGTTCTGCAACTAGCAGGAGGGTTTGAATGAGATCCCACGCCATCAGCACAAACTTACAAGGAAACCCTGGAGAAGCTGGACGACCATGGAATCGAACCAGAACCCCGTTGCTCACGATTACGTGACTCGTCGACCAAAGAGCTCCATGATGTTCTGTTGGCGCACTTTGCTGGTGTACAAATAAAAAAAATGTCTTCGGTTGCGTGTCATCGTGAGGGAAAATGGGGCGTAACTATTAGGTTCATTCATAACTTCTGTCCCCATTGGCAACTTTTGTTTCAAAATTAAATAACTTTGAAAAAATGCGGTGTCGAGCACTGATATATTAGCCATTTATGTAAATAACCCTGTTCTATCTATGAGATCGCTCATTGATCCCGCTGCTATAAAAAGAGGTCCGTTTTGACTGCAAAACCTCTAATATCTCGGATCCCATGTGGTTACATTTAGTGAAGTTTTTTTTTACCGAGCAGGTTGTTGTTGGTTACACAACCAGGTGGTATTCTGATGGGGCTTGATCGAGATGCCGGATAGATAGTAGATAACGTTCCAGCCAGGTATCTTCAAAAGACTATACCTAAAGTTCTCAGGATTAGGTGGGGCATCGTCCTGCGTGAAGAAGATTTTGGTCTTCAAGTTCAATTCCTAGCCAAGTTTTTTCCATATCCAAGGCTGAGTTTTAAACATAAGCTGTACTCCTCACAGTACCTTTTTTATTGTAGGCTCCAGCACGCAACTCCTCAAACTTTGCGCAAGACACATAGGAGAAGTTCATTTCTGTGTTGGTTGGGTTTTTCGAGGTTAGGGCCGCTGTTCCAGTGCGAACCCTGTACCGACCGCACTCAGCTGCAGCTCACACCTCCAAGGACTCGTATTCAGTCATTGGATTACTTGAATCAAGAAAATTTTTAGTTTGCCCAGAAGTTCAAAGATTTATCTGAGCCTCCTACCCTTGTTCGCTGGGTCATCATATGGAACATTTCGACCCAGTAGATCTACGGGATCAATTCTTTACAGTTCACTTGCTGGGGGTGATTGAAAGCACAATAAAGCACACGCCAATTGGCATGTGTGTAAGAAAAGCAAAAATCACCTATGCTGACTAAGCCTAAATTACATACTTGTCGCATCCGTATACATTTTAATTGCTAATCTTCCCAACCATACCAATAGTTACACTGTTACTAATCCTTCCAACTATACCGAAAGGGGACAGGCAAGCGCATAAAGGGCCATTAACAGATCTCTCCAACCACACTACAAACCGCGCAGATAGATGCACAAAGCGCCATAAGTCAAACTCGCGCGAGGCACGCGAGATCCCGGCACCATGTGGAGAAGGTGGTATAAAAGAGAAGTGGGAGGAGCTTCACCTCTCATTCCTTCCTTCCTTCTCCCAGTACATACTCGTTTCTTCTTCCTTTTTTTCTCCCTCTTAATCTTTGTATCCTGTTGTTATTTTGTCGTTGCTTTTGTACCGTTGAAGTTTGCCCACTCGCTGGGGCAGGAGGGGCCTCCCTCCTGTCCCATATAGGCCATCTATAAAAGTCCCTAACGTTTTGAATTTTCCCCATGCCATCAATTGTCCCATACACCGCACAATTGAATCCTCTTGCTTGAAACTCGCTCGATCATACAGAATATCTGCTGCTTCTAGAAATAAACGGCTTGCTTAATAAGTCTTCGTACCATGTGTATGTAATGGGAAACGGTAACCCTGGAGTGCTTACGCGCACTCCAGTACACCGTCAGGATTTGGTAATAAGGGACAGGGAACTAGGAACGGTAGAAGGATAAACCAGAGTAGACTAACCAAGGAGGGAGAATTAGGAACTAACCCTGGATTCAACCCTAAGCATTTTTTTAATATTACATGTGGTTCTTCGGACCTTACCTCTCAGTTGTGCTTTCAGAGTCTCCAACTCAAATGGGAATTTCAAACACGGTGTATATCGAGGCATATTATCTTCGCAAGAGAAATGATCGAAGCATGATGTCACTGCTTCAAGTTTCTTCTACGCTGATAAACCGAAATGGTGCGCACTGCTGCAGATGAGTTCCTATCGGTGCAGATTTCTTGCCCATCTTTACAGTATTCAAGACAGATGGCCACTCATTCGATAGCGCATGCATAGTCCTTCCTCGCAATCAAGATTAGGCCAACAATAGATTTTCTAATGGCAAGTCACAATGTGATAAGCATATAGGGACAGAACTTATGAATCAACCTAATACTACACTTGTGACCGAATTGAATATATTCATAGAAATATTCGAATAATCGAATACTCGAATAATTCATTCATTCGGCTTCTCAAGAAAGGAAGACATTCGAACAATTGATTGACAATCTAGAAATATGGGTTATTCGAACAATTCACGTTCGAGTTTTTCAAGTCAGAGGTTATTCGGGGAATTCATTTGTTCGACTGAGAAAGGTGCTATTCGAAAAATTAGTCTGAATCTTTCAAAACTTGCCAGTTCGAAACATTATTTTACTTGAACTGGGAACTTTTTGACATCGAGGGAGAGCAGCGTGTCCCTTACCAGAAGTTAGCGTGATATGCCTTGGAGGCTCGTTGCTGCCCCATTCCTCTCTAACAGATCGCCTACTATAATGAAATATGCCTCAAAGCTGACCTTTGCAGGCGCAATTTATAAAGGCTGTCTATGGCAGCACTTGGTAAGAAAAGGGGAGATGAGAACATTGACCTCATCATAACATACGCATAGGAACTTTCACTATGAAAAAAACCTTGTAGAACTTTCTCCATTCTCTTACTAACGTTCTCAGCACAAATTTACTGCAGCGACCAGCCAGATATGATCACAGACACTGGTAAGGACAGAATCTCTCGCTATAACTAAACTGACAAGGGAAGGATACTTGGTGGCCGGTGCCGTTCGTGATGGGATGTGTACTATCATATGCAGTTTTTGACGCTGATCTCGAATCCGTAGCCCAAATTTCCTGCGGGCTTCTGTGCAGTGAGTTACACCCATTTCTTTCCGCGCACATGTAATTCTGTTTGCTCTTGTATTGGCCCCAGGCTATGCTTGGTAGCTGATTCAGTGTCTTCAAAATGTTGAATAGTTTCGAAGGAAACGTGGTTCTTGCTAGTGAGTTGCTGATACAGCTGCCTTACCCCAATTTGAGCTCCCATGCAAGGCCATGAGTGAGTCAGTCACTCATTTTGAGTATTGTTCCCATATACGAGCTTAAATTAAGGTGAGGCGGCTGCATCTGCAGCACACTAGCAAGGCTCTTGTTTCCTCTAGAACCCTTAATATTTTTAGGACGATGATGCAGCTACCAGGCTTAGCCTGGCCCATAAAAAAGTCCGGAATATTACATCTGAGCGAAAAGAAACAGGTGTAACTCGCTACAGNATGAAATATGCCTCAAAGCTGACCTTTGCAGGCGCAATTTATAAAGGCTGTCTATGGCAGCACTTGGTAAGAAAAGGGGAGATGGGAACATTTACCTCATCATAACATACGCATAGGAACTTTCACTATAAAAAAACCTTGTAGACCTTTCTCCATTCTCTTACCAACGTTCTTAGCACAAATTTACTGCAGCGGCCAGCCAGATATGATCACAGACACTGGTAAGGACAGAATCTCTTGCTATAACTAAACTGAGGTTTCACCCATCCAGACAAAATTTAAGGTTTTGGTGAACCTTAGAGTACTGTTTCTTTCCGCTGCATAACATAATTGTGATGTTTTGTCGGGACTAACACGACTAAAATTACGAAACTGTAACACCGTCCCAGTGTTGGCAGTAACTGTTCCTGCTCGTTGTGCAGGATGCCAGGGGTAACTGCGTGCCCGCACCCAGTTTTCCTTGGCAAATTCGACCTTGGTCAATTTTGTCCTCCTATTTGAGCTGCTAAGGAATGCACATCAGTAACATTATGGCCGAATTCCCATAATTGTTAGTTGTAATGCCGATGGAGTATAAACAACAAAAGAGAACTTTTAGACTCGTAGGTTCAAGACCGAATATTCGAGTCGAATATATTCATTCATTAGGCCTCCAGAAATATTGCACTATTCGAACTATTCATTCATTCATTCGGGTGGTCAGAAATGTTTGATGTTCGCGTAATTCATTCATTCGCACATTGCGAAAACTGGGATATTCGAACTATTCATATTTCAAATAAATGAAATCCGGCAATATTCGAAATATTCAAAGTTCGAATAATTGAAAAATCGTCGAATATTCCCAACTATAGTAACTACGCGACTCTGATTGGTGGATTCGGGTCGCCAGTCGCGTCCACCCGTTTCAACTCGTACTATTGTCTGTTCTCGGTGTATGTCTGTTCTCTGGGAGGGTATGATGCATCTTACAGTGGTGAAAATGAGCGACTTGTTCAAAGTGCTACGAATTTACACATCTATATAACATGGAGCATCCATTAAAAATACATTCCTCTGAGAGGATAAAGAATCAGGAGAAGTCTATATGGAAGCCCCCTCCCCTGACGCTTTCTACGCTGACAATTCCGGCACAGGGACCGATGAATCGCCGATGACGCAACACTGATTCACGCCAATTACGGCCACGTTTTCAACACATCACTTTTGTTCTCAAGAGACTTCAGAAACACCTCGTTTATTACACAAAGATGAACACACTTCTATTACACGATAGAACTACATTTACCTCGCTGACAGCTTCGTAAAGAGATGTCTCCTTAAATACACGTTGCAAATGAACAGGCAAAGCACAATATGAAAAACTGTGAGTGACTGCACAGAAACTATCGCCTTCCCACTATAAGTTTAGAAAATGTCAGAAATTCGCATGAAATAATTTACAAATCATTTTCGCTGCGATGGGCCTGTGCCTGCCCTCTAGCTCCTCAGTCGTCCTTCTTGTTATGGTCACCACTCTAAAATAGGAAACGAGTGAAATTACTCCAATCCATGAAAAAAACATATGAAAAATATGCTTAAAACGCCGTAATACCAGATTATCGATCCCTATGTTATACTTCTATCTCTACTTCTATGGTTTTTATTGCAGCTTTTCTGCCAAGACTGTTATACAATTTTATTCTACCAACCAGCTTACGTTTCGGCTATCTCGCTTTCGTCAGAGCCTCAACTTTCGACAATGCCGTCGAGACACAGACCGCTAAGCGGTAGAAAACCATAGAAGTTAACGATCAAAATGCCAAGGTTCAAGGAAAGTCGAACTTGGAACCTATCCCACTGTTTGGTTCTAGGTCATTGAAATTTTTCCGACCACTTGCCTTGACACATATGTATCTCGAGAATCTGTCTTGAGAAGTGTTCCACGGTTTTTGAAGTCAAGAGAGGTAAAAACCGCCAATACCAATCAAGACCAACACTATGTTGTGAAACCTGTTCCTTATCCTTTTCCCTATAATAATTTTCTATGTACTTTGTACAAAAAGTTCCGTTACCTCATATTGCACCAAGAGATCAGATACACGATTGTACTCCTCCTGAAGAGATTCAGCCTGCTTGCGGAGTGTGTCGCGATCCACCTGAGTCTTCTTCAGTTCCTTTCCTAGCTCCTCGATCTTGCGATTCAGTTCAGCGACCTCACCTTCACCGCCCTGCAAAACAGAATGGCACGATAATCCGTGAAGAAAATGCTTACATATCACACGATACCCGCAAGCAGCGCTACAGTACACTTACAGCATTCATAAGAGTTTTTNGCTTTCTGGACAATTTTTTTCCAGTGCAGCTTGAAACACCTTGATACGAACGTGTTTCAAAGGTACGACGAAAGCTCGCTGAACACACCGTTTGAAACATAAAAATTGAGACTCTCGTCATCGTTCTTAATGCATCTAGTAGAATAGATGATATGGGACAAAGCTAACGCCAGAACATTGTAGCTTGTTACATTGCTGTCAGTAATGCCCTGGGTGTCACAAAAGACCCCATTATGTGCACTGTCCCCGTAGAAAAAACCAAAATCGGGTGAATCAGAGGCAAAAGGTATCTGGATCTCGCAAGCACGTGTTGTTAGCTAAGCAGTGCACTTTTATAAATTTAGTGCATAGAAATGACAAAAGAAGAAAAGTTAACTAATGCGGGTAGCTTGGGACGGCAACAAATCCGTCCTACGTGGTGACATCAACAACGGAGAGAGCACTGAAAAGGTCCAGATGCTAGCAGCAAGAGTAAATCGGATGTCAATATTGTTGGTGACGAGACGGTTGCAAATAGCCTGCGTTCGAGGACTAAACCACTAATTTCTGCGCAAGTTTTCCCCAAGGTAATCCCTAGAGGTGCACCTACGAGTTTTCCATGACCATCACCCATCGAGGAGTGTCCTTGGTCAAGGATGGTCGGGGATTGGGAGTTGGGAGTGGCTGGGAAGAGATATGCAGACGGACCCTTGCCTATGTAGAGAAAGAGGGAGAGTTGATGGAAAGGCTCAAAATTTGGGCAACTTCGAAAAAAAATGGGTGAACGTGGTTTCCCAATTGGCGGCATTTTATCAACAACACCTGGCCGTGGTTACACTTTTTCTTTCGCAAAAATTATATTTCAAGATGGGTACTGCGAAGAATAATCAACGTAAATTCTGCGAGTCTACCTTCTTATTCTTCGACCGCGCTGAAAAAACTCAACTCAGCATCACTTTTGAGAAGTCGCCATGTTCGACTCTCGATGAATCTCGGCATTGTTGATTGCTGTATTGTTGATTGTTTACTTGTGAGAAGCACCAATGTCATACAGAGAATTCAAAACTGCCATCATGGTAGTTTAATACCCAGCAAATCCACAAAAAACTAACGTGCAATGCAAAATTGAAGACGGAATTGCCTCAGAAGTACTGCTCCCCAGTTTAGCATTCAGTGAGATTACACAAACGCTTCTAGGCTGCAACCAAATCTCTATGAATCATGGCAGTTCTGCTGAAACACGCCACCGAAGCCCACCACCGCATCGCTATGACTCAGCCAACAATGTTTTAAAAAAACTATTCCAGGACTAGATAATACCCATGTTTCAATGATAATTATGAGGCGACTTACCCTATTATGTTATCAAAAGGTCAGTGGACAGTCAGCAGCAGCTACAATCCCACCAGATGAGCAACCGTTTATTATACTGATGCATGGTAATATAGCGTTTTCTTCTCTTTTTTTAATCAACAGAAACAGGTCTTTTTTTTTTTTT
>JARK01001337.1:4466754-4480280 GCA_000688135.1 Ancylostoma ceylanicum | reverse complement strand
AACAGCTCCAACTTGCTTTTTTTTTTTTTAGAATTTTTCCCCTGTAGCAGTCCTTAAAATTTTCAACACTCAATTAATAGAAATCCGAACATGCTGATATTGTACGTTCTATGGTACAGAAACAGGCTACACCATTTCGAGACACTAAAACTCATAAAACAGCCATTTCGCGATTTCAGTGTTTTCGGAAGAAGAACAATCAATAAACTTTAACGTCGTTTTTGTACAATGTTATACAACAGGTCAAGAAGAGGTTTCTACCCGATTTTGATGAATAAGTCCTCCCAGCAGCTGTGGAAGAACAAGGAACTTTGCCCCCTCGAAAGTTTCGGTCGTCATCGGATTTCGACGAATAAGACTGTAAACGGTTGTTTTTTTAACAACACCGTGAGAACGAATTTTTATCCTCTCCAATCGAATGCAATGAGCTTCAACGTCTCCCTTTTCACCATTGTTTTAGAGCTCAAAGACTTACTCAAAAACAGCATTAACGGAGGCGCATGGAAGAGAGCGCCCCCATCTTCGTAGATTTCTCGTGCGTTTCGCGCTACTTCATCACTAGAAGTGAGTTCAATACCCCCTAAAACCCAACTACATAGTGAAATCTCCAAAATGAATATCTCTGTAAGAGCTGCCTTTGAAGTAAGGACGCTGCACATGCTCAAAAAAAAAGAGAAAAAAGACAATGAAAAACCATAACAGGCAGAAAACAAAGGTTGTGCTTAATTGACACTAACGAAACACATCCTTTCAGGTAATTTGGCATAATCGCTGTCTGCCCTTTATCCCTATTTGTAGGAGAATCCATTCATGAATTTGTTTGGTTCGCGTACGGTACACACCCCCCCCCCCTCTCCAATTTTGAGTGCATTTGAAGTCGAAAAAGTGTTGGAAACATCCGGATTGAGACCAATACTATGTGGTGACTAAATGCCAGTGATAAGACCATTTAAATCCAGACCTACGGAATTTACGGGAATTGAGTGGATGAGTTTTGCACCAAGATCTGCTGCGTAGCATATTCAAATACAAGAACAGTTGAGTAATTGCTCATACTATTAGGTTGTTGCAAAATCGATGTCGGATTTTCGAATCACGAACTTTGATGTAATACTTTAGGATAAAAAGTAATGTTTCAACCGTACATTTTGTATTTGTTTAGAAGTCTATTTCTTCCTCTTTCTGCTCTTTCAACCTCATTCAGATTTATCTACTTTTGTTGGCTTTTTGAAAGCTGATTCGAAGTGTGGTCGATCGCTAAAATTCGTATCAAACTGTATCGTGGACTCGAACTCGGTAACAAGGCAACAGCTTGGGCATGGAATGCTATCAACCTATACACGCGGAAGTGCTCAATAAAGCCACAACCCAATGTTGTCCCTAATGAATCAANAAATCTCTATGAATCATGGCAGTTCTGCTGAAACACGCCACCGAAGCCCACCACCGCATCGCTATGACTCAGCCAACAATGTTTCAAAAACTATTCCAGGACTAGATAATACCCATGTTTCCATGATAATTATGAGGCGACTTACCCTATTATGTTATCAAAAGGTCAGTAGACAGTCAGCAGCAGCTACAATCCCACCAGATGAGCAAGTGTTTATTAGACTGATGCATGGTAAAATAACGTTTTCTACCTTTTTTTGTCAACAAAAACAGGACGTTTTTCTATTTCAAACATCTTTCCCGTAGTTCTTAAATTTTTCAACAAATTAATAGAAATCCGAACATGCTGATGTTGTATGTTCTATGATACAGAAACAGGCTACACAATTTCGAGACAATAAAACTCATAAAACAGCCATTTCGCGACTTCGGTGATGTTTTCGGAAGAAGAACAATCAATAAACTTTAACGTTGATTTTGGACAATGTTGTACAACAAGTCAAGAAGAGATTGCTACCGGATTTTAATGAATAAGTCCTTCCAGCAGTTGTGGAAGGAAAAGGAACTTTGTCTCCTCGAAAGCTTCGGTCGTCATCGGATTTCGACGAATAAGACAAACGATTGTTTTTTTTTAACAACACTGTGAGGACGAATTTTTATCCCCTCCAATAGAATGCGATGAGCTTCAACATCTCCCTTTTCACAATTGTCATGGAACTCAAAGATTTACTCAAAAACAGCATTAACGGAGGCGCATGGAAGACAGCACCCCCATTTTCGCAGATTTCTTGTGCGTTCCGCGCTACTTCATCACTACAGGTGAGTTCTATATCCCTAAACCACAACTACATAGTCAAATCTCCAAGATGAACATTCCTGTAAGAGCTGCCTTTGAAGTGAGGACGCAGCACGTGATCAAAAAAAGGAAAAAAAAAACAACATTCCCAAGAAAAACCAGCATAGGCAGAAAACAAAGTCTGTTTTTAATTGACACTAACAAAGCACATCCTTTCAGCTAATTTCGCACACTCTGTGCCTGCCCTTTAGTCTTCTATGCAAATAATTCCATTAATAGATCTGTGTGGCTTTCGTAAGGTATACACTTACCCCTCTCCACCCTTTGGAGTGTACTTAATGTCAAAAAAGTGTTGAAATCATCCGGATTGAGACCAATATTATGTACAGCCCTTCTCAAAAAGACGGATTGCGTGACTGCACCATCGCGGCAGGACCTGGATGAGGGATGCGGAGGGAGCATGCTCCAAGTGAGAGGGTCGAGTAGATCCCGCCGCGATTCTGCAGCCGCAACACTAAGAAACCGCACGCGCAATCCGTCTATTTTTTCGACAAGGATTGTAGATGAGATGACCACACGCCACTAATAATACCATTTAAAGGCAGCACCCACGGAAATTTTTGTGTTGGAGATTTCGCTAATTTCAAGATTTTCAGGGACGATGAACTCATAGGCACTGATGAAACAGCGTGAAACACGCCGGAAGACGGGAAATGAAGACGCTGTTTCCCATGCGTCCACAGCGCGGACGAGTTTTCCGCTGAGGGTATGCGCGCGTATCGTAACGAATTCTTGTGGATGGTGCGCATTCCATATCCCAAACTGTACAATGTTCCTCATACAATATGATAGATTAGGATAGACCACTCGTAGCATGCTAAATCAATAGCGTTAACTGGAGTGGCGGACACCAAAATGGCCACGCTCGGCTCTGTGTCCACGGCAGTATCTCCACAGATAGGCCGCTTTTTTCTGTTCAAGTTACCATTGTGGTTGTCTGGCAGCCGACAACGACTCACCTCGAAAGTGAAAATTTCCGTGGGTGCTGCCTCTAAACCAAGACCTCCGGAAATTACGCAAACTGAGTGGACGAATTCTACACCGAAATCTGCTGTAAAGCATGTTCCATTCACAAAAGTGGTTGAGTAACTTGCGCAAACTACCTGGATTTCTCCCCACCCTCTCCAAATTCTCCACACCTTCACGCTCTCTCGTCTCCCCTCCCCTCTCTTCAACAATCCTCCCTAGTGACAGAATAATTAGAACATATTCTACAGAGTACAAGCATTTGCTGAACTTCTACAGAGGAAAAACCTAGACGACTATGTGGCATTCAATGGATAAATCTCCGCATAAAACCTGTTCAAGGTAAACTTACAAAGATGGTCGAATCCATGGAAGCAGAAGTATGAACGTGAGCGCTATCTCCACGTACAGGACAAAAGCGATAATCGACCACTGGAGCGTCATCTCGCCTACAACTTTCAGCCAAATCATAACTATGAAATGACCGCTGCATGATTCAATTACGAACAGTACGTCTCAACATGTCCCAGCAAGTATTACAAGTATACGAGCACCGATGCATCGAATGAAAAAGCGAGAAAATCTGAGAAAAACAACTCTCAAACAAAACTTTATTATCAGATTCATAGAAAATTTAAACATAAAACTTAGGATTGATGAAACGAGGGACTTGTGGATATACTGAAAATTCTGAGATGAAAAACTAAGCAGTATTTATGGGTGTAGGTTCTCCACATATTCATATGGGTGACTAACTTTGAAAAAAAAAACGTCCAGAAATTTAACTCAACCGCCAATAATTTACCGGGAAGGTTGACGTAACCATAAATTAAGCAGCTTTAGAGAAAGAATGGTATTCAAGGGGACGGAAACACACTGACACATCTTTTATAGGTCCAATGAGACGTCATCGTACAGCCGGGCCTATTTCGCAATGAGCAACGGCTTTTTCTGCGGTGTGCGCCTTGAAGGGAGATGATATAATCAAAGATCAGCTAGTAAACATTCCGTATGAACCGTGTGATAAGTAGTTATGCAAGGAAATCGGGGTATCATGGCAGCAGTCGGCGCCTGAATCACTGCGTCGATCGATACATCGGGCTCTCGACTTCGAGACTGGCCAACAGCAAAACACCTTTGGACCTAAATAACCTTGACAGCTGCTATCTTGCATGTGATCTCTAGCGCTCAAAAATCATATTCTAGGATGGTTTCTCGAGAGAATTTCAAGGATTGAAACGAATTTGGTCAAGCACCACGACCTCTTCAGGAGAAATTTCCACTCTTTGTTTTACAGTCAGGAATCCACGAAAAACTTAGGTAATTTGCCAAAGCGCAGATGGAAGGAATAGATAGATGCTAAATGTGACACGAAATATAATCTCATCACGGCCAAAACAATAGCGGGAGAAACAACCTACTTAGTTTGCCAGGAAAGAAATCCGCGCAATGTCATAAACAGAAAAAGGCTGAAACAATTCCGTCCCACCCGATGAAGGTAGTTTTCTAGATAGTTCCATAGGAAATACAAAAAGGTAGATCGGTACAAAATAGACAATTTTGTTGCAAATTCGACTGTGAGTTATCGAAACGAAATTGTCCATTGTTGCATCAATCTATAATGAATTCCAAAAGGCCGTAGGGAAGTGGCGGAACCGCGGCGCTGAGACCCTGGTTGTCTGCTGCACCTCCCGAGGCATCGGGAAATCTCGGCGTATCGCTTTTCCTCCGTGTCTCTGCCCAGCAGGCCTGCTACCTCCGTGCAGCAGACGACCAGAGTGCCCGCGTCGCGGCCCCGCCCTTCGTCTACGACCGTTTGGAATTCACTGTACCTTTTGTATTTATTATGGAACAACGCAGAGGAATACACTTCACCCAGTTGGATACCTCCATCCTATTTTTAGTAAGCTCAATTCTGTGAGTGCTCAACAAAAACCATCCGAAACCTTACTAAGACCAAATCCCCCCCCCTTCCCCTCTGACACTTTACCTAAGCATAAAGTTGAAGGTAAACAAATTACCACCGGGACGTATATCCTCTACGCAATACACGCTGCACACGAATGAAACCTGCTCATTCTAGTCCTTTGGTAAGAACGCTCAAAGTACTGTGTGAGATCTTGAACAAAGGTTCAAAGCCCCTTCTCTACCATCATCTTTTCCTCATCGCAAAATAGTTTGCTTGATTACTGTATTATCTTGAAAATCAATAAACGGGGCAGTATAATCGACTAAATAGATATGACCTACACCGGAGAAAACTAACAGGTAATGATGAAACCACACGGATGAAATAGCAAGAAGGCAGAAAATACTGCTCTCTGCCATGCGACGACTACTTTCGCCCCGGAAATTATATAATGAAACGATGACAAATAATGAACACAATGGATATGCTTACCGACTGTGCTCCAAACGAATGAAAAAAGAAGACATTATTGTACACGAGAGAAAAAAATGTATGATGTATGTACGGGCACGTGGAGACGCGTACACATTGAATAGAACAATCAGAAATATAATATCATTACAAGTAATGTGAATGAATGAGAATTTCACCATAGAACACGGATAAAACGACATGTGCACCAGCAAGTATTCGACAGATACACGAATGCATCACTCTTATATCAATACGCACTTCATTTGAAATCGTTGGGTAGGAATGCGTTTACTCTCGAGCGTACTGCAGCGTCCACTCCTTTGCAGTGCGAATTGCCTCAGTTTCATTCGTTTTCCATTGTTCAGCGACATCCGTGGCCAGCGGATCCTTGCGAATAGCATGTTAAGGGAAGAGAAGTTTGCAAACACGAACAAAGGGTAACTATAGACAACAAATAAAGAAAAAACTAACTTCGGGATTTGGCGCTGAAAGAAGTGCTTGAATAGATAAAAGAACCGTACGAATTTGCAAAGCTGGAGACCACTTGTCTGAAAAATTTCAAACACCTTTTTTGGAAGTAACAAATGGAAATTATCACTATCAAGAAGAAAAAAAAAACTATCAAACTATTAAAACGGGCTCGCAAGACAATGCGTAACGCATACCTTTTAATATATCCAAACAGATTCTTCCAAGCTTATCAATGTTGGGATGATAGATCTTCGTCATAAATCGCACCTGGAAAACCGAGACCAAATTAATCCGAACACAGCCCTCTACCTACTAGTCTCGATCTATAGTGAGCGTCAATGGTGTTGGCAAGCTACGACAGTGCGCTAGTGTAGCTATCCTATGCTGCCGTGAAAGGTAATCACACCAATATTAAACTTCTTCGCAGTGAACCCATCAAATACGAGTTTAAAAAAAGACACTGAACATCGCTACCACTACGATTTTCCATGGCGAAAGCGCAAGATAGTGAATCCTGTCGTGGTCGCGCTGCTATGCATGCTCAAGCCCGCAAATGTGTCAGCTCCATCAACATCCACAGTACAGTGGCGCTCAACGATCCCTGCACCACAGAATACCGCCTGTCTGCTCTGTCGCGTCGCACCACCTACGCGTCGATACAGGTAGCGCGAAGTGGTAGAGCAGATGGGTGGCATTTCGTGATGTAAGTATGATTGATAGCCGCTGTATGTGTTGAGTAGCATATGCATAGTTTAATGCTTTCAAACCAAACAATACTGTCATCAGACAATGACGTGTTTACACCAGCACGTAAACAATACCAATCAATATTCCGCGACCATGAATTTCCATTTTCTTCACTAATTCCACTGCTTTCTGTTGCTTCTACTGGTTCGATACTGTGTTCACTCGTTAACAAGAGAATAACTTATTAAAACAATCAGCAAAACATTAGTTGGTTTACATGGCCACTGAAAAAATCTGAAAAAGTTCTTTCTTGCGCTAGCTCTCTATGTGATGTTCATGCGGCTCCCCTTCACAGAATATTATTCCCCTCTTAATACATTTTATTCCTGTGTACAAATCGAGGAATTAGCAAATACTTCTCGGAAGAAAAGAAATAAAAGGTAAGAAAAACGACAGCAGCAACATGGATTCTATTATACGCAATTCTCTTTTAGTTGACCACTCGATTCATGATCGCATTTTCGCCATTTACTTTTGCTTTTATATAAGAAATTTTCCCCTTGAAAAACACCCAAACGAAAAACTAACTGCAAATAGAGGAGAATAATTACCTTAGGGGCAGCCATGGGATACTCCTCAGGTAGAAACAGCTCCAACTTGAACACTCCCCCAGCGAATGGAGAATCTTGTGGACCAGCAATCATAACATGGAAATATCTGAACGAAACATTGAATTTAACAACAGTAGCTAGGTCAATGGTCCCCAGGAAGTGATAAGGTTAAAAATACAGCGTTCATACCGTGCATTATTGTCATCTGGGCTTGCAGAGATTCCGGGGACAGGATCGGCCATAAGTCTTTGCGTTTCTTTGATGATTCGTCGCGGCAAAGCACCAGCCATCTTCGCCCTTTATCTCTACTACTAGATCTGAATACAATGAAACAATCAAACAACCTCGTTCAAGAGAGAAAAAAATTCAATAGTGCAACTGTAATGTTGAGAAAGTTAACGATGAGTGGATGAATAAACTGTAGAGATAATTCTTTAAAAGATGTTTCATAAAAGCTGATAAAAGAGGGTGAGCGTAGCCGCAGCTGAGATTTACAATAATCAATAAATCATCTTAACATTATCCATTGATTCCTCACAAATGTTTACTCAACCACAACAACGCGCAGAACAATGTCACAAGCAAAGACTGCTACTGTTAAAAGAGCATGAATATCGAAGCAAAAGATATGAAACAAATTTCAGTAATTAACACGTCTATTTCCCACATAGCAATTTAATTCGAGACAAAAAATAAACCAACAGTTTTCCTCTTTGTTTTGATGATTTACCACTTACTGATTCTTGAATTCATTTGAAATATAGTGGTGAGAACACCTTGCCGTAACTCAAGTGGTTCGTTCCATTGTCTTTTTTTTGGAAACATGGAAGGAAAAAGATACTATCTGATAGAAGACAGCATAAGCAAGAAAACAATGCGCCAGTGAGCAGCCTCCGCACAGTGAACACTCGCTTGGCGANTCGCAGCTGAGATTTATAATATAATCAATAAATCATCTCAACATTATCCTCTGGTCCCTCACAAATGTTTACTCAACTACAACAACGCGCAGAGCAAAGTTACAAGCTAAGACTCCAACTCTTAGAACAGCATGAGCAAAACAAAAGCTATCGAGTAAATTTCGGAGACCAACACGTCTAATTCTCGCATTGGGAAAGATATTGATACCAGATGGAAAACAAGCCAGCAGTGTCCTTTTTACTAATTTATCACTCAATGATTATTAATTACCACTCAAAATATATAATAGTATGTACAACCATCTTCCCGTAACTCAAGCGGTTCGTTCCATTTTGCCTTTTTTTAGAAACATGGAAGAAAAAAGATACTACCTGATGGAAGACAGCATAAGCAAGAAAAAGATGCATCAGTGAGCAATCTCAGCACATTGAGCTCTCGCTAGGCGAGTAGTGATCGCAATGAGTGGGCGGATCCATAGAACGCTGTTTATGGCATTATAGAATCCATGAATTTACCGTCCAAGTTGTTTTACTTCATTCAATCTATCTATCCCAAATTGTTTCGAATGGATGCGCAGATGTTTCGAATGGATGCGCAGACAAATGTCAGCGCATTCGCATATCAAATCTGTCTGACATCATCAACTGAACGGTGAATAAATACGTCCACTATCTTACACAAACCCTACGAAATCACAAGTGAAACGAGANTTGGCGAATAGTGATCACAATGAAGAACGCAGCCCATGGCATTATAAAATCCATGAATTTGCCGACCAAGTTATCTTACTTCAGCCAATCTATCTATCCCTAATCGTTTCGGATTGATGAGCTAAGAAATCTCAGCGCATTCGCATAGCAAAAACTATCTGACTTTAACTGAACTGTTAACAAGTACGTCCACTATCCCACAGAAATCCTATGAAATCACAAGTGAAACGATGCAATGAAGACGTCAGAAAGAAATTATCATGGCCATCCTCTATTAGAAACAGCTGGCGAAGTTTTTGTTAGGTTGCCATGGAGAAATTGTATACAGGAGGAAATAATGCGAAACCGAACGTCGGATAAAGTCGTAGGAAAACACAGTTGCAAAAGAGATCCTGAACTTCACAAACTGAATAAGAAGTAAAACATGAATTCGATTAAGTTCTCTTCTCTTTCTATGAGCTGCTGTTAGCGAATTGCCATGCCGATGAAGTTCTTGAACATAAAAGAAGATATCGAGAAGTTGCACAACAAAGTGATTTCACCTTACCCGCCTTTGAAAACTTTGGGTAAGAAATAACCAAACGAGTAAAACCCGCTTAGATCTAATAAAATTTCTGAAAAAAACCAGACACCTAGTTTCAAAAATATTTTTTCTCACCAATGGTGATTGAAACAATCTCATGAAAGCAGGCAACAACCCCACAGAGCTCGAATATGATAGAACAACATATAAACAGCGTCACTGCATAGCTTTTCGCTGACTCAGTCCATGTTCAAGCGGATGATCCCTTCCGCCACGTCATCGACTACTATGAGGTATAGTGGAGAATAACCAATTCCTAGCTAGACAACACATTCAACAAACTCTTTATCCGTTCATAACGACAAACCAAAAAAGACGAACCAGCGACGAACGAAGGCAATTGCAAGAGCCTAACAACAACGGAGAAAATATTATTGGACTTTTATCACAGTGCAAACAGAACAAACAAATAAATAAAACCCCTAAGGAAACAACACCCATCACCTAGTGGCTACTATGTTAGGGAAAATGCGGTGGTGTTCCGCGCTTCGGAAAAGAAGCAGTTCGATCAAGTCTCGGGAGAGACACTACTCGAATGAATCACCATGAGATGCGAGTGAGACCCCAGCATTTGAAAGGATTAAATTCCAGGGGGATGGAGAAGATCTACAATGACCCTGAGTAAGTTAATGGCACGACTAGAGCTCCTCTTTCACGTATTTCGGCTTCAGCTCCTCAATTTTCTTGACGAACTCGGACTTCTCAGTGCAGCCTTTGCACACCTGAAGACAAAAACATTTTTTATAGTAAACTTATAACAGTAAATATGGAAACACAAGTGAATGCCAGAATTACACGATGTTACTCTCCAAAAGTCATTCGATTTCATTGTGCAGATCTGGGCACCTTTGCTTAGAAAGCGTACGAAAGTGAAAATTAAAGACATCTCATAGCATGAAACATACCTCTCCCCATTCATTGAGGATATTCTTCAATTCCTTCACCCGCATCTTCTTCAAGTCAATGTTCTTCCAGTCAAGTGGTTTGTCTAAAAGAATCTTTGTAGGTGTTTATAATAATCTAATAAAAATCTTGATCCAATACCATAAGACTTGGCGCAATCATTTAAAAGCATGCTAGGGCAGCCTTAGAACTCGAGGACTGCAAGGTTCGACTTTCAGAAACATGATTCAATTCTTTCAACAAAGGTAGAAGTAAGAAGGTTGTGAGCACAGGCATGTACAGGGTTACAATGCAGGTGTACCATATACCTTGTGTTTGAGTCATTAATCATGAGAAGAGTTGGTGCAGTGCTGCCATTTAATACTTTTCTCCCATATATACAATCGTGTTTCTAGTTCATACTACCGTGATTGTCGCCTACCGAAATGCTCGACCAGTCAAGGAGTGTGGTAGGAACCTATTACTAGATGGGGACCCCATCCAATCGTAGGTATGTCACGAAGATTGCTAGGACTAAATGGGAGCTCTGAGCCTATGTGTTAACATTCCATGTAATTGTAGCCCCGCTCCCAACTAGACGAATGAAATTTACAGGCTCTGTCAAGTGCGCGCTCAGACTCTTGGACTTGTCTTGTTCGGATATGCATTAAATGCGGTGGTTAGAAAGTGAGNTGTACAGGGTTACAATGCAGGTGTACCATATACCTTGTGTTTGAGTCATTAATCATGAGAAGAGTTGGTGCAGTGCTGCCATTTGATACTTTTCTCCCATATATACAATCGTGTTTCTAGTTCATACTACCGTGATTGTCGCCTACCGAAATGCTCGACCAGTCAAGGAGTGTGGTAGGAACCTATTACTAGATGGGGACCCCATCCAATCGTAGGTATGTCACGAAGATTGCTAGGACTAAATGGGAGCTCTGAGCCTATGTGTTAACATTCCATGTAATTGTAGCCCCGCTCCCAACTAGATGAATGAAATTTACAGGCTCTGTCAAGTGCGCGCTCAGACTCTTGGACTTGTCTTGTTCGGATATGCATTAAATGCGGTGGTTAGAAAGTGAGTGCGTCACACGGCGACCTATAGCATAACTCTGACTAATGAATATCATCTCCAACGTAAGACGGGTCAGTCCCACCCCTTTCACATGATTTACTACTTACAAGGGAAGTGCACGAGGCTAACCCCGGGGATCGGAACGAGACACCCACTTTCGGAAGCACTGTCTAAGATGATGGAAATGTATGCATATTATTTTTGCCCAATGCTCCAGATGCGCTCAGGAGAGCGCGTCAAAGATTTTGCTATTGCACTGCCACGGAAGTCCATTTACAGCCAAATTTTATGGAACATTCATCACTCAAACCAACTGTGGTTACCGTGATTAGTTGTCCTATAGACTATGGAGTGTTTTAGAACTCATTTTAGAAAAATTTGGTTTAGCCTGCTCATGTAAAGTAGAGCGAGGCACACCGTCAGTGGTTCGATGGCCTAGTGGGGAACGCATTAGACTACCAGGCAGATGGTCGAGGGTTTGAATCCCGTCTGAGCAGTACTTTTTGCACTTTTAAATTTCAAGCTTTCGACCTTGTTTGAAGTAGTTCTAATTATTACAATAGACCAGATATGTGCACTACTGCACAAACTACGAAGCAACTCCGCTTTACTTTTTACTTTTTACTTTCTAACTTTTTACTCCAACTCCACCCCTTTCACATGATTTACTACTTATTGNAGAAAGTGAGTGCGTCACACGGCGACCTATAGCATAACTCTGACTAATGAATATCATCTCCAACGTAAGACGGGTCAGTCCCACTCCTTTCACATGATTTACTACTTACAATTAGGGTTCAAAGATCCTAGGTTCTTAGAGCCCTTATTCAAGGGTTGACTGGTTCTTTGGAATTAGTGGCCTTTTTTCTACGGATCACATATTCATACATGCCAAATCCTCAACAAAGCGCTTTTTTCTTCTTTTTTTTCAAGTCGGATGACGAGTATATTAAGAACATATCTCTGTAGTGGGAGCAAAGCTTGCGTAGTTGTTGCGTTGCATTGATAATCTGTGTACTACTTTAATTATCGTCTCTGTAATTTTGCACAGTACAACTTCTACAACTATCGAAAGTTGCTTAGAAAAATTGATAAGGTAGTAATCCATGGTATGCATGTTATCCATACCCGGATTTGGACAAATTCAACAAAACCATCGATGTATCGAATTTCAATTTTTTTCTTCATTCCAAGTAAAACCTCATTAGGGGTTAAAATCTTCTTTTAAAAACTAGGATTTATGAGTAGGAAAACCTACCGTATTTCAATTCACAAATCTGAGCGTCCTTTGCCTTCAACTTCTCGCAAACCTTCTCTGGTGGCATGGACCAAGAAAGCGGTTTGGAGACATCGACCATAATGGAAGTGGCAGATTCAGGAAGAGCACCAATGTAGAAGCACTTGAATAGCAGAAGATACCGTTGTGACAGAAGAAAATCACCTCAGTAGATATAATAGCCATTAATATCAAAAATGCCGCAAAGTAACTGACCAGCTCACAAGGTTTCAGTTGCTACATGTGTGAATGCTGAGAAACATGAAACAAACTTACGAATTTATGATCCTTGTTTCTTGTATCTTTGCAGTGCTCACGGATAACTTTCGTAATGGAATCAGGCTTTGATTTCTCGGCTTCTGGCACTTTAGCCATTGCATCTGTTAGCACTTTCACGCATACTAGAAAATGAGGCCTTTCAATAAACAAATCAGAAAAGACACCAANATCCTTGTTTCTTGTATCTTTGCAGTGCTCACGGATAACTTTCGTAATGGAATCAGGCTTTGATTTCTCGGCTTCTGGCACTTTGGCCATTGCATCTGTTAGCACTTTCACGCACACTGGAAAATGATGCCTTTCAATAAACAAATCAGAAAAGACACCAGAAACAATAACAATTGAATTTAACTCACCTTCGCATGGTTTTTGTTGTGCCAGAGCTGAGCCAGCTATCAGCAATAATGCGGCAAACCCAGCGAGCATTC
>JARK01001337.1:4443399-4458887 GCA_000688135.1 Ancylostoma ceylanicum | reverse complement strand
TCCACGCTTGACATTGCACATTGCTTATAACAGAAATCTTGGCAGTAGCTTCCGTAGAACCGCAGATAAGAGAAACGGTCATTCGCTTCACCTGGACAGAAGCCTATCCTCGTTAACGAGCGCTTTCCATGCAGCCTCCGAGGCGTGCTCAGTTGCCTCTAACATCTTCTCCAATGCTTCCAATTTTTGCTGCCGTGCCTCTTCTCTTAAATATTAATATCTGGCAGGAACAGCTGCTTAATAAACGTATCATACTACACATTACTGAATTCCATGAAGGCCAGATCTGGCACATAAACACACATTTTCTCTAAAACTTCTCATTTAAAAAAAATCTGTACCTATAAAGCGCTTCCGACAAATACTGTTGCATTTGGAACAACTGATGATTATTGACCAAAGATGGTTCAGAGGAGGCCAACATTCTGCAACTTCGATGATTACGCAGACGAAGCATTCAGTAAATCATAATCCAACTCCAGAGATCGAATTTCTTACCCATTGATTTCACCATTGCTCAAAGTTCCACCTCCTTCAACCATTTGACCATTGGCATCGAATAATTGCACCATGGCGTATATACACCCATGCGCAACTGAAACACTAACTTCAAGCCCTATAAAACAGAAGAAATAAGAGAGGACAGGCAAACAGTCTTTTTGGAAATTCTTCTATTTCTCAAGCACAAAGAGCCACCAATCCTCAAAGTCCGAATATATCAAAGTGAAGGCTTGTACGTATTCGAGTATTTTTGTATGCTCCAAACAGAAATCGCGGAAATTAACCATGCTCCAAACAGAAATCGCGGAAATTAACCAATCTTGACCAAATTTTGCACCTAGAGCCTTCTGGGACCGATGGAAATAAAAGGGTATTTTTCACCCGGAATTACCTATTAGCTCGTCGATTTTATCAAATTTCACAAAATTTGCACAGAAGTCGATGGGGAGATGATTATTAGGATTCTGAAATAAGCTGAACAGAAATATAACAATCATTTGCAGTCAAGCATATGTTTACTGATTAATCGATCGATTCATTGATTTTATCGTTTCATTTCCAGCTTTTGCACTAGGACGAGTAAGAATGTGTTTCCTGGAGCATTTGAACACACAAAACACAAACCCGATACCCTTCTCTTTGAAACACGGAGTTGACGATTTTATCGATTTTTTCTCTTCCTGCTTGAAGACGAATAAGAATGTGTCAATTGGGGGTTCTCGAATACGCAAAACCCGAATACAACTAGCAATTTTCATGAGAACATCATTTGAAAAACCGATTTTCTGCTGCTACCGATTTTTGCGCTTACAGATTGGTAAGAATTGGGTGACAAGCGGTTCCCTAACATAGTCATTACCAAAATGATGAGCATTTTACATAGACTCGTCGGCAGTAGCAGTTGTCATCTTCAGTGGGAAATAGTTAGGGATGGTAAAAATCCAAGGGAAACCAGGCATGTCATCTAGAGTTGTATAATTTCGGAACAATTTGCACCTTTTCACAAAGAAAAAACTGCCCAAAATTTGCATTTCCAGTGGTTAAGAAATGATGCTATAGATTCACGAAGAAAAAAAACCGAAATGCAAATAAAAAGGTTAGGTGTAACAAGTACTCAAATAGAACTAGTGATACAACCATATATGACCTCGTATAGTTAATCCTTTAGTGAGGTAATGAGCAGCGCCGCAATCAAAATAAAAGCTCGCAACGAGACTGAGTCGTCTCCCACAACAATTTCCAAAAAATAAAGACTACTGTCAAATCATCACAGAAAATTGTTGCGTGAAGTGCTAACGCAAGACTGGCATTATTCATTGTGTGGACTGCTGTTAGTCAACCATGACATAACAAAAAATCATAAGCGCGTGGGAGGAGCTGCTGTATAAATTGAGAAACTCATCGAGAACGATGAGGAACTGAGGAACCAGTTTCCATATTCAAGCGAGCCTATGCTTTCCTACAGGTATTGGACATATAAATATAGCGTTTGCAGCCTACTATTAGAATCTATCATTCACATACCCTTATTAGAATTCTCCACTATTTCCACTCCGAACTGGATGATATCGCCAGTGAATATCTGTCGCGCTTCCGATTCTTCGCCTGTTACGGCTAGCCTTTCATTGTTAACGAAAGTGCCGTTGCTGCTTTTTGTGTCACGGAGGAAGAAACCTCCGTTACGGTATGAGAGAACTGCATGGTTCCGTGAGAGCACCTAGAGAAGAAAATATAAGAATAAAGCATAGCTGTGTGAGAAGAAGGGCAAATTTACCTTGCAATCGAAAATGGCGTTGTCCTTTGCGGCTTTCAACCTAGCAACTGCACGCCCAATTTTCAGCGGATCCTCGTCCGGCCCAACATGCGCTCGCCGCTCTTCGAAAGGGTGAGACTTGGCGATAGGCGACAGCACCACATAGGGGCCGTGCATCGCCGCAAATCTGGAACATCTTTGGCTGATAAACGATTTCGCTCTTCGGAAAAGCTCAGTCCGGAAGAATAAAAACTAACTCAGGAGAAAAATTTGAAAAAAAAATGATTGTCTCGGGAAGGTAAAATTGCAGAAAGAATCCAAAAACAGTACAAAAGCGAAAACAGGCCTAACCGAAAGTCGAGAGAAATGAAATAGGATTTGTAGGAGAAAAAACACCAGCTATGAAAAAGCTCAAATAAGGAACACGTTTGCGACATCGCAAAACGACTCAAGAGAATAGAGAGAAAACTGCCCTCTCTTGCGAAACCTCTTCTATACAGAAACCTGAATGTCTCACGCCGGCCTTGGCTTCCTGTAAGTATTGTATGCAAACATTGACATGCTACAAAAGGGTGTGTGCATAAAGAAGTAAAAACCAACTCGCGCATGTGCATGACGGAACAACTAAGAACACGAACGAACAACTGCTCCCACCGGTACTAAAATTGTAATCCGAAAATACACTTCTAGACAAGTTCCATTCCAGTTACAATCTTGGATGAACGAATAGGACTAGAAGCATCGCACCTTCAGATGTCGTCTGCCAAATCACAGAATTCTTATCTACCACACTAACACGCTATAAAATGCAATTGTCTCGTTGATTTTCGCAGAAAACAAGACAACAAAACAAGAACGAAGACTTCAAAAGGTCCTGGCACTTTTCCATATACGCGGATTCAAGAAATTTAACAAACGAGTTCGCTGAAATTCCACATGGGGGTTGGTTACTCGGGATGCCGAATAACAACATCCATTCTATACCGTAACCACACTAATGTATGGTTACGGTGGTTATGTGGTAATCGTAAATTTGCATGATACTGCAAATTTTTGGCGAAAAAAAATTCCCTTGAGTTTCTTACTGGGCCGCATGCATCATTGAGATTACCCAGGGTAAACGTGTCAACACCACACAAACTTACCGACCATTATGCACTGGAGCCAACACGATTACCCTAGGTAAACTTAATGACGCATTCAGGCCCAGTAGTCATATCGAAACCCCACAGAACAATGTTATGGTACAAAATCGATACGATATTTGCGTTCAACAACTCCAATAGCCCCTCAGTGAAAGAATTTTCTGGAGGATCACATTTTTAGCGCACACCTACGGTAATCCTAGAAAAATGGGGTTACGAAAGAAAATGGGTTCGATATTCGTGTTAAGCATCTCAAATACCCCACCCCCGCCAAATAAACTTCTCTGCCGAAAAAAAAAAACTCAAAATTTCTCGAATTCTTCACATTAACAATAGTTGGTGATAGAAAGAAAAACATATACAGACCCGTGACTTAAGCGAGAGGATCAATAGACGGATTCCAAAAATGATCTACGTCTAATGTTTAGCAGAGGAACAGAAATGTTTTGAAAGAGTTATCGACGCACATGTTACACATGGCGCTTTATCTGTGAGCTTCTACCAATGCTCGACAAAAATAATTTTTAAAAAAGCGCAGGTCATTCATGCGGAGTTTAGACCTAAGGAAGATGAACTTGTGCGATTTGTGAGAATCTCGACTGAAATAGAGAGAAAAAGTTTACCTCCCTCGCAATTTCTTATAGTTTACGACGTGTTACACTCTGTAAGCTTGGAATGAACGGCGCCTCAATCAAGAACTCTTATCAGACTCACGATCCACTCGAACGACTTGTGTGGAATGTGGTTTCGTTTTCAAAACCAACAAATAAGCTCGTGACAAGGCAAGTAGAAAAAGCACAACCAAATCCGGAATTGAGCATTTTCTCAGGGGGAGGTTTCGCAGGGATATTTATTTGAACAGGCCTCGAGCGCTTCCCCGTCTCAGCAGTGCTTGGAAAACATTAGCATTTTCACACCGAAAACCGCGTGAGAAAGGGGTCAAACGGCGGCAAGAAGTCATTAACACGTATGAACTGCACTTTTGGAGTTAAGATCGCGACCTTAGCTTACGTCTGGGAAGTGTTCTGTACACCTCCGAAACAAAATGGCAGAAAGAGGGAAATTTTGCAGCATTTCCCTTTAGTAAATATACAGCACCAATTCTTTGACCCCAGCTTGTAATGAACATAATATACCAAACAGCCAATTGAAAAAAATCCCACAAGTAGTCCAATTTAACCCGCTCCCCAAAGGAATTACAGCGCTGACGCCAGAAACATACGTCGTCTCAAAACCTAGAACTGAAAGTTGGTTCAACGAATTCTTTTTTTTTCCAACGTCGACTGCCATAAAACATAGTTCGAACAACCCGCCAGGGCATGGTTGAAATCAAAAACTGTCTGTACGCCGGTAACAACGATTGCTACACTGAACGCGTTGCTTCCAAAAGTCATCAGGAAATAACTATAATGTGTGTGCTTCTATATGGGAAATGCATTTGTGACTCATTGCGCCAACAGTTCGGCATCCATGTAATGTGATGATTTTTTGCGCAGCATCTACCTATTATAGTACGTCCAAATTTGCTTACACGCAGCACCATCCACATTCCTTGTCGAAAAGATGGGTGTGGGCGAGGATGAGGGAAAATGGGGCGGTGTCTTCCTGCCCTTCGGCGTCAACTCGTGCCTACTCACATTCAAACTTGCGTGAGAAGGTATAGGGAAATCGCGCGCGAGTTAGTACGAGTAGGTCTTGGAGGGCAGAGCGAGGGTTTTACAGAACCAATCGCAGAAACTTTGCCCACCCACTTTTGCCTCATCATGAACCACACCCCGAAAAGATAGACGGATTGCGCGTGAGGTTTCTTAGTATTGCGACTGCACAATCGCGGCGGGACCTACTCGAATCTCTCACTTGAAGCATGCTCTCTGCGCATCCCTCGTCCAGGTCCAGCCACGATTCTACAGTCACAGAATCCGTCTATTTTTTTTTTCGAGAAGGACTGTTCGTAGTGGTACTCCCGCATCTTGCCTGCGCATCTCCATATTCCATTCATATCACCGTTCTCATTCACAACCCATCTTCTGATATGGTGTGTGCAAGCGGGCCCATCTCATTGAAGTCTCCCCTTATTTCCCAGCAAAGCCGCATGCACACCGCAAACCCAGAGGATGGCACAGAAACCGACTACTGTTTCAGACCAAACAGTGCGACATTAACAAAGTGAGACAAACAAAGGAATGGGCAAGAGAGTAGCACACAGATCTGATCACCAGCCTCTAGGATTGTAAGGTAGATTGACTGAGTAGCTTCGAGCTAACCTCTTTCTCAAATTAACCACGTGCGACAATGTTGTGCAGGTGTAGCACCCACCCAATAGTATAATAGAAAATAGACGGCATGAAATCTTCCGTGTATGCCAAAATAGGAGACTTCTTGACATGAAGCAATGGCCGACATTAAAAATGTTGTAAATCGGAGTGAATCAAACAGCAACGAGCGGGAAATCATCGCTAGGCCATTGCCTTTCGTCAACATAGCGAATGGCTGCTAATCAGAAGACCTCAAAACAGCGGATGTATTCAGAAGTGCGCAATCGTGCTTCGGTGAAATCGGCGAGCAAGGCCGGCCAGTCGTCAGTTCTGATCCAGATTGTAGCATTCAGTCGCCGACCAGTCGAGAGACCCCCTATTCCTTCAATATTCTTGCGACGATCGAGTGCGCCATTCTGACCGATGTTTTCGCTTTCTGCCTTCGATGTAAATTAGGTTCCGTGATCGTGATGAGCATTCTAAAGATGGATCTAGTAGCTCAGCAGAGGAAAAATGTATAGACCTGCGTTGGTCCCATGTGACACAGACGAACGAGGATTATCGAGGATATGTTAAAAAGAGCATGCATGGGTTAATATTATAGTTCTGAGAATGTCCTTTGAGGTAACACCCACTCAAATCTTCTTGTTTGAGTAGGTGTTACCTCGAAGAGGAATTGAATTGCTGGATTTCGCAGTTCTGAGGGATTTAAAACTCATATAAATGGTGAACTCACGCGGACACCCTAGAAATCCACGAAACCAAGGGCTTTGCTTCCATTTGCGTTTTGTCGCTCTCCTTTTGGCATTCTTTGACGCCACCACAAGGAAGTCACAAATGTGCGCAGGTTACAAGGCCTGGATAAGCCGAAAACTTAGGCCACTTTCGCCGTCGCAATCGGCCAGTCCTGCTAATTTGGATTTTACCGACTAATTCGAACAATTGCATCTGCACTGCGTAGCGATAAAGGAGAAGCGCCCACGGCTCATCGTTTGCAATGAATTATCTTGTCTTTTCAGCTCAGGCGTGATAAATGAGTATCGCGCAACCTTTTGCAACCTGTGGGCAAGATAACGAAACATGCAAAAATCCGATGAAGTTACGAGGGACATGACTGACAAAAGGCGCAGAGCCGCTCACTGACACAGCCGAACAATGACAAGTAGGTGAGGTGCTCGTGCATTTATTTCTACTTCCTTATAGGAAATAAACTCTAATATTACATATAACAGAACTAACATTAAGTTGGCTGCTTTTAAAGCATATGTGAGAAATATAAAGCCTGACATTATCAATCTGCAGAAAGGATTTGTGGTACAGCCGGATGGATTTTCGTAAGGGTAACATCAAAGAGTAATATCGTTGAAGCTGTAATAGTTCAAACCGACTTCAAACGAGATGACTTCATGACAGCGAGAAGCTTAAAAGAAGGGCCAAACATGTAGATTCGAACTATGATAGAAAAGTCTGATGATGAAAGGAGATAATAAGCAAACTGCTGCAGTCTACGAAAAAGTGTTACTAATACTAGAAGGGCGCGGTAGTGCGCTTTCTTCTATATGATGAAGAATGGGCCCTGCGGCTGGCCCTCCCCGGTGGTAACGATGACGCAGCTCAGACGCAAGTTGGACGCACGCGTTTGCAGCGTCGCGGAAGCTGCGCAGTATTTTCATTCAGCGCTTCACCTAATTCAAAAATTATTTTCTTATATGCCGAGTGTAGATTCATGATCGTTTTCTATTGAATGCATAATTGTAGTCTTTATTATGTTGGATCTGAGCCAACCCAAAGCGAAGCGGCGGTGCCTACGCCTTCCAGCTTAAAATTCGGAACACGTCTAAAATGCAAGGCCACAGAAACTGACGACACACGCTGCTTCTGCCGGTATCCATGGAGAAAAACCTCGCAGATGGTGTGTCTGATACACGACTAACACTCATCTAGAATAAATTACCCTGAAACAGTGCGATGTCAATCGCGTCATCAAGATAAAGAGGTTCAGTAAACATTGAAGAACAATAACGAATGGTACATGCTAAGAAACTCCGTGTCGAACAAATTTAAATACTTAAGTTGCCGCTATACTCCACGTGGAGTATAACACCCTGCGTCGCTGGCGACTGTGACTATGGTACCTACATATCGATTGTGCCGGCGACGAGGGTGACATACTTCACGTAGAGTACAACAGCAACATTAGCATTATTATAATCTGTTTCATTAGGTAAGATAACTGGAGCGACATTGCACAGGAAAAGGGAGGATGGGTTCATAGCAGTTGTAGATGGTTGCGAGAAATGTATACAATATGCGAGAATTCTCAACTATCGTCACGTTCGAAATAAATCACAGTTCAGAGCAAATATAATGAAACTTTTGAATTCTCCCAATTCCGAAATTCATAATTTTGACTTCCCATCTATGGTTTTCTGAGCCAGAAGTCCTGATTCCACTCGAGCATGCGTGCGGGGGCAATTTAACTATGAATTCGCTGCTTTAGTATCCTAGTATCCTAATTCTTACTAGCAACAATGTTGGGTGCTCCATATCCCTCTAAGAAATAGGGTAAGCACATTATGAAAAGATTTTGATGTTTTCAAAAATCACAAGTGACTTTTTTTTCTTAGTCACGTTATTCGATACACGTACCAACCAAGAAAAACAGTATCGATTGCATGTAGCAGCGGCCTCGTAGGTATGGAACGACAACAGTAATAATGTGAACGACGCCAACCACATTAATGTCAGAATCGATGTCGTCTTAGCATCACCGACCGGAACGATGGTCAATATGACTAAGACAGGTCCAATAACATTGCCAAGACAGCAATTCCACCAAGATGGAAATATTTCGCTAGAAAACAAGATATTCAAGCATACAATGTGTAGTAAGTGTGGAACTAGGTCAGAGGAAAAAGGAAGACGTTCGTGAATCCACATCCTTTCGCTACTACCAGTTTCAGAAGCAAAAACAAAAAGGAAAAACTTCACAAGGTGACATGATTCTGCTATGGAACAAGGAAATGAAAGCAGCCGAAACTCAGCGCAATTTTCCGAGATGTTTGATGATGTGAGCGATATATTTTCTTGAGTTCAGTGCAGACGGAATCAATGAACGCAAAAAATTGGATCAGAGAAGATGAGGGTAAGAAGATATCGATTTTTATTCCGACGGAGTAACCAAATAATGAAAGAAATTGCTGCAAAGGTGGTACTGTCCTGCTAAAAGTAAAGGCCGTTTTGAGAAAACATGGCATGGATGTGCATCCATAAAGTACGAACTTGGATTTCTCGTGAAACAGAAAAAAACATTAACGTTAGAATTAAAANTTCGTGAATCCACATCCTTTCGCTACTACCAGTTTCAGAAGCAAAAACAAAAAGGAAAAACTTCACAAGGTGACATGATTCTGCGATGGAACAAGGAAATAAAAGCAGCCGAAATTCAGCGCAATTTTCCGAGATGTTTGATGCGATATATTTTCTCGAGATCAGTGCAGACGGAATCAATGAATGCAAAAAAAAAAACACTGGATCAGAGAAGATGAGGGTAACAAGATATCGATTTGTATTCAGACGGAGTAACCCAATAATGAAAGAAATTGCTGCAAAGGTGGTACTGTACTGCTAAAAGGAAAGGCCGTTTTGAGAAAACATTGCATGAACCTGCATCCATGAAGTACAAGCTAGGATTTCTCGTGAAACAGACAAAAAAAAAACATAAACGTAGAAATGAAGACAACAATGTGATTGGAAAACATCATGAAATGGAAAAGAAACTGATTAACATCGCACTAAACACTTTAAGAAACCAAAAGTAGTGCAAAGTTCAGAGTACTTGGAATCAGCATGAGCTTCGAATGAGATCTGGTATTTCTGGGGTTAAATGATAGAAGATCAACCCTGGTATCTGATACACTCATGCCTCATAGGTGAATCGCGTAAATCCTTTTTTTAATTATTGACTTTTGTACTGAAGCCTGCTTTGCAAAGACACTCATCTATTTGTCCACTCGAAGTGTATCAGAAATAAAAAACTGTTACAGAGCAACGCTTTTCGTTCCAACAGTTTTCGTTTCGTAATCATACCCTACGAAACAGCAGAAAGGTCAGCGGGCACAATTCCACATTAGAGGACCCAAAATTCTAAAACAAAAACTTCGCCGAAACTTTGCAATGGCGGGTTATTTGTGGAGCTGAACACGAATATCACATTCAACTTGTAGGCTGCCGGTATACTCCCCGAGGAGCATAGCACCTCGTATGGGCGACTTCACGTTCGATACGTATTGATTGTGGGCGGCCCAATATCGGCGGCGACTGATCGTCCGCAATCGATATGCATCAAAAATTAAGTCGCGACGGCGACGGCGATGCAAGGTCTATACTCCTCGAGGAGTATACCCGCAGCCTACCATAGATACTATACCTCACAGAATTTTCCCAAAATTTGCATACAGGGGTTATTTTAGGCATTGATTTTTTTGGCCATCAACATTACTTTAAATGCTATCTTTGCTTTCTCCTAGAAATTGACATTGGAGTTCTGATATAAACTGGATACGATATTCCCGATCAGCACCCCAAATATTCCCTCTGGGCAAAATTTGAGAGGATTCTGTGAGGCACAGTATCTACAGTGTATCTTCCGTAACCCCATAAAAAATGGGTTGCAGTACAAAACGAATGCGATATTCGTGTTCACCACCTCAATTACCCCTCTCACAAAGTTTCGGCGAAAAAAAAAAAACCTTGAAGATTTTAGGGCCCTAATGTGAAATAGTCCCGGTCAGCGAAAATAGTGGCAGGTTAGATGACTTGCTGGATTCAAACTTTTTGATTACAAACTCGTTCTAGAAACATAGAAAACAGCGAAGAATCGCAGCAGAAATCCTCAAGTGCAGATTCTCGATACAGCGAAATGCACTCGTTAGAGCAACCATAATTTTCTAGTAGCCGGGATTATTCTTTCACCTATTTCTACTGGATTGGGCCATAAAAGGAGAAGAGTACGCTTGGAAAGCGAACTCCTTGTGCTTTGTGGATAACCAGAACAGGATGGTTCCCCAAGAAATTGATGGATTTTTAAAGTACAAACTTTGCATGCAGCCGCATTTGCCGGAAATGTTTGTTGATGCCAATTACTTCAGAAGAAGGGGTACCACGAGGATTTACACCGATTGAGAAATACTTCGTTCTTTCCTCTACTCAACATAAAAGAAAGAATGCAAATTATCAAGGCACTGTGAAGGCATTTTCCAGCGAAAGCTGTACAATAGCTTATGGCCGCCTCTGAACATTCCGCAACAAACACGATAAAGTGTCTTTCCAGAAAACGATAGAATATACATGTTTCTAGTAGAAAATCGTGGTGAAATGACGAAAGAAGAGAAAGTACTAGGAAACACTCAGAATTAGGAAAGAAAAGTATGATCATGAAAGCGAAGAAAGGGAAGAAAAGAAGATTTGAGATGACTCATTGGCCTTTTCCGGTTCCAAAACTACTGGTTTCCGAAAGAATCGCGACAGAGATGAGCAATCAAACCACACACAGTCAGGATGAAATCAATTTTTAGAAACTTTACAACGAGGCAACAACGGCGCCTCAGCGCCACAGCTCTGATCTCCTCCCAAAACTGGTGAGACAACACAACCGACGGGCCCAGTTATTTGCACAATCAGCTTAAAAAGGCTATTAGGGACCGGATTCACGTCTCCTGCACCGAAAACCTCGAAAAACCACAGCGGCGTGAGGAGAAAACCGATTACCGCCGCAGTCGTGGCCCATTGGCCGTGGTCCACGCGTGAGAACTCGTCCGCTTGCTCGAATTCGAAGCGGGTGGGCGGGCAGACCACCCGTGTGCTGCCCCCCCCCCCGCTGCTCGCTATCGCCCGGCGTCGTGCCTTTCTTCAAGAAGGTGAACAATGAGCGGTCCAGAGGTGAGTTGCATGGTTTTCTGACTCCTACCTTTGTCCTATTTCGGAAACTTTGATCCCTTAATTTCTTATCCTCTTCCTTATCCAGCTGGCTGCTGGCGATTCGGCCGAAAACGAAACAGTGACTGAAGCAAGCCACCAGGCCCATGGCGATGAGGCTATGGAACAGCGCCTTGTGTCCAGAATGGACACGCAGTCGGAATGCGCTTCTGAATTGGAAACGAAGAAAGATGACACTTCTAAGTGCGTTTCTTCACTGCTTCCGCTCGTCTCGTCTTCCAATGGATTCAAAATTTCAGCCAGAACTCCAAAAAAGTGCTGGTCATGATCACCATTACATTCTTTTTCTTCTTCGTCGAGTTGACTGTTGGATTTATGAACCGATCCATCGCTCTGCTTGCGGATTCCTACCACATGTTGTCAGATGTCATGGCTCTAGTGATCGCGTTTGTGTGTCTCAGGGTGAGTATGTTTGCTATGTGGCTTGAATTTCCGTACGGAAGTGGTGGGTAATGTGCAAATCACTGAGAGTAGCTTTATAAAGAACTATTAGTAAAGCTGTTCGCGGCAGAAGCATGGGAGACACTAGTTGTTCGGACTCGCTCGACACTATTTGCTCTTCGACAATCTGATCGTCTGCGCATCCGCACATTTCATTGCTATCACCCTTCTCCTTCTCATTCGGTCATGTGATGAGAGGCAACGAGCGAGTCTGCGCTACTGAACTTTCTTATATTTCGTGTGCTTGCTGAAATCGTCTTCCAACAGTTTGCGGATATGTGCAATTTCAGTTTTTAGTGTAAAGGCACATAATTTTCACCGTTTGCAGATACAGTGTATCCGAAACGACGAGTCCGCCCAAGCAGTCCACGTCACACCCGGATCATTGCTTGATATCAGAAAGACAACTATGAAACGTGATACGCAGAGTAGATATGATGACGTGGACTGCTCGCAAGCGTTGCTGCCTCGACCGCGTGGGCGGACTCGTCGTTTCGGATAGACGGTATGTGCGATCTCAGTTTTTACTGTAAAGGCACACAATTTTCACCATCTTGTTGAGGAAAATGTGACGAATAGGATCGTTGTCAAATTGCAGAAAATCGTTATGTTTGAGCAGAGTCATAACATTTTGAATTGGAATGTCCGTTTCGGCAGTTAATTTCGCACCAGCCTGATTCGTAGGGGTGTCAGCATTCACAGGCCTATAATTTTCCTTTGGTGCCGAGAGGCGTACCGCTGTACCTGTTCCCTACTCAAACGCGAAATTCAAGGAAAAGGGGGAAGAGACTGCCGAGCTTGCTGACAGGTGTACCCCAGCATGTCTCGGTAATGTTCTGAGGATATCTTATCCCTATATTTGCTAGAGATCGTGAAGCCTCCTGCATATTTGACGATATCACTAAGCCGCTTTTGGTCTAGATAAAAAAAAAAAAATTATGTCCTCAGAAAAAACGATTTATCGAATTGATCAATTTTTATTTCAAACGAAATCGCTTATTAGTTGCCAAGTCCGGTCGTCTTTGAACCTCGGCATAATACACCAGTTTGATCTATGACTTTGTTAGCCGAGCACAAGGTTGTTAGTAAAATCCTTTTATTGGCCAACGTTTCGGTGGCTTCACCTTCTTCAAGGCCTGAAAGGGTCAAATTGATCTACGAAAGTGGCCGCACAGCGCACCGCACGCGTTCGGTCGTCTAACAACACCACTCCACTTTTGTGGTGGACTTACAGAGGTGCGTCTTCTCCTCTCGTTATGGTTTTGTGATTTCGGAGTATGGTCTGGTTCTTAGATGTTTGACTGAGGCGGCGTTTGTGCGGCCACTTTCGTAGATCAATTTGACCCTTTCAGGCCTTGAAGAAGGTGAAGCCACCGAAACGTTGGCCAATAAAAGGATTTTACTAACAACCTGTGCTCGGCTAACAAAGTCATAGATCAAACTGAAATCGCTTATCTTTATTCGAACTGGAACAAATTATGTATTTCTCGAGATTTCTCCCCAAAGAATTGCCCATTGCTCCGTTCATCTAACGGGTTTCGATCCAATGCCGGTGAAAAAAAAACCGGCGTTCATCAAGTTTGTCGTAGCGAGTTGAAACTAGCTCACACACTACTGAAAACTGAAGTTTGAAATTCATGAGCATCTGAACATGCTAATTGCCAGAGCTTTGAAAAGGATTGAAAATTCGTACTAATGTGGTAGTGCTACCCTTGTGAATCATTCGTTTCGTCATCAGGACCATGATACCACGATGTCAAGTGCGCATTGATAGGAAAGCAGTGCTTTTGTTTGTATTGTGGTGTCATATGTTTGCGCGAGGACAGCTCGTGGGTTACGCGTCTATGGGGTGCGCCAGTTTTGGATGGATTCTAGAACTAAATCATCGACCGGGACGATAATTGTGCAATCAAATCTAGGTCTGGAAGGCTAGTCTGTTTCAGCAGGGAAAAAGAAGTAATATCTCGAAAAGCCTTGCTGTTTCAGTGGGAGTCAAGTCTTGAAAATTACTACCGATGCTCCCGCTTTTATATTTTTGCGGTATTCCTTTCAGAGATTCCACGGATTTCGGCATCAGTAGCAGTGTAAAGTGTGCCCTTGGTTAAGCGAACACTACCTCCGTCTAAATTATTGTATTGATATGGCATTCAATTCTTTGATAGACTTCATTATCATCATCGGTGTTTCAGATATCGAGACGAAAATCAAAACGAAATGGTTTCGGCTGGGTCCGAGCCGAGGTGCTTGGTGCGCTCGTCAACGGTGTCTTTCTTCTGGCGATGTGCTTCACAATTTCCCTGGAATCCATAGGAAGGCTTATTCATCCCAGGCGAATCTCCCACCCTCTCCAGGTTGGCCTCGTTACTAATTATTGATTTGTTTAAAAAGTTCTGCGAAACTCATAACCTATCTGTTGGCTATTGATTTCCTAGCTAGTAGTCTAATGGTATATTCATCATCATTGGCTAGTATCTCCGCCCCTCCTTCGGGATTTCGTTGATCCCCCCGCCTGATTTTTGGAGATTTCTCATTGAAGAAGTTGAACACCTCGATTTCGAATTCATGTTGATCACAGAACTTCATTTTTCTCACTTGAATGATTCTTCAAGGCTCTTCAGAGGTGCTAGAATGACGCGGCAAGGGTTTAGCGAATATGTTAGGCTGGCAACACTTCCCAGCTAAGGTCCTTAATCTTCTCACGACTTGATTTTGCAATGTGCGGATGAGCATTATCGTGTAGTTATAAGCATTTGTTTGTTTCGGAAGTTCTGCGCGTATTGTGCCTGCCAAGTTCTGGAGTTGTATATCATATAACTTGTCCGTTGCGGTGGTGCCACTATTCAGGGACTCGTGATAGAGCCGCTGTAAGTCACACTAGTAGCATAGAAAGTTTTCTTTTTGTGGGGCACAGTTTTAACTGTTTTGAAGCCTGTTCTTCTCACGAAATCCACTGATTGTGCCCTGATGTGTGCAGGCCCCAGCCTTCTTCCTCAGGGACGATGTTTCTCTGAAAGCCCAGCAGGGTCGAAGGAGCAGTGACTCGGCCAGTGCAGATGTTGATGACAGCGCTCCTTTCAGCATTTCTTTGGAGCATCTCGTCGTAAGCGATGGTGCTAAGAAATACTAAGGTAACTGAAGTCAGCCATTGTTACTCAGAGGCGCTCGACCTTTCCTTAAATACTGTCCAGGTGGAAGTTCAAGATCCCATCTGTGAAGTTGACGTTGCTTTTAGAAATGAAAATAAGAAGTGCCGCAGAACTTTTTTTAGCAACTCAGTGTTTCATGGATTCCCGCTCTTATCTCAAGATTTTCACTCGCTAATGGTATTTAACACAGATGTTTCGCTTGGCACTTCATTGCGAACGAAGCATCTTGCTGTACCATTTTTCTGCTGTT